>ML996082.1:2116382-2426095 GCA_010093895.1 Myriangium duriaei CBS 260.36
GGGGGCCAAGGTGTGCTGATTTGGTGGAAGGACATGGGACCAACGGGACGAGGGACGGTATGTGGAGGCAGGACAAAAGTTATACTCAAGAGGCACAGGTCTTGCAGTGGAAGGGCCTCGGCAGTACAGGCGGATAGCAAGATCTTGGGGCTATCGAGGGGCCGTGTCGACGGTGTGCGGGTTGTTTAAGCTCCAGTCAGCGCAGAATTGGACAAAGTAGCGGCACATGAGAAGGAAGGATCAAGCATTCATCAGCAGTAACTATCCTCGCTATGCATGTTACAAAAAGGGAAAATGACGAGCGTCCCAGACATTATAGTAGGCCATGTACACTTCCATTCCCTGCCCCAGTACAGCTGCCTTCTTCATGTCGTTCCATCCATTGAGTGACAAAACTTGTTGCCCGGTGATTCCTAGCCGTCCATGTCGGACTTATCAGTGAATAACACTTCCCACACACAGGCTACCAAATCCAGCAGCCAGGCTCTTCTCCCTCACACTTCAGTGTACCGTGCTCAGACTCCAACCGCCTCAGTACACCCTCCTCGCCGCAAACAGCGTCAGACTAATCCCAGCATCGTTCTCCCCAACATTCGGCGTAGGATCCTGCATCAATTCCCACTTCCTCATCGTGTACGGCATATACTTTATGTCCTGGCCCGCAGGTGCCGACGGTTTCGCTTGACCCACGGGTGACTGAGGTGCGCTGCTGGGCGGGCGTTTGGGTTGCAATTGAGCCTGTGCTTGACTTGTTGACGATGACGCAGTTTGTGCTTGCTGGATGGAGACTTTGGAGGCGAGGGATAGCCATTTAGTTTCTTGCTCTACGATGCCGAGGATGGAACGGATGCGCGAATCGTGTGTATAGTTGCTGGGGAGTTTTTGGTATATTGCAGATAGGATGTCGGTGGAGAAGGGACGAAGGAGCATTGTTGCGTAGTCGAGTAGGAGAGGCTCGGTAGTGTTGGGGTTCAGGGTTCCTTGAGCCATCAATTGGCAAATACTTCTGAAAACCCGTTGAGCGGCAGAGGATGGAATCTGCTCGGTGGTTGATGCGGCGGGCAGAGCAGTGATCAACAGATAAATCAAAGAGGTGATGCTAGGATGGGTAAGCATGGCTATATGGTAGCGTGAAGGGTTCGAACTTACTGTGCGACAACGCCAGCCCTTACCCCTACTACACTGGTCTTGTCCTCGAGCCGCTCCGTGAGCAACTGCAAGATCTCTCCGATTCGATCGATAAATCCAGCATGGTCTGCATTATTCTCAGAAGCTGTGATCTCTGCGACCTGCAAGTCGCTCTGATCGGCTTCGTCCTCGTAGCTGTCTTGGCCAGTCTGAAGATAAGAGTCCGCTCGCTGAACGATTGAAGCCCACGATCTTTGACGCAAAGTCTTGATCACACTGGTTGCGACGCTCCCGACAAGCTGGGGCCACAACCGGTGCCTCTCGATGATAGCAGTTTGGAGCGATGCTAGGATCACACGTTCATACTGACCTTCGTTTGGCGTTCCACATTCACTTGCCCGGGTAAGTTGTAATTTTACAAATGGTAGGCGTAATTCGTCCGAGCGTCGTATCAGGTCGTCTATGTTCAAGAGGCCATCTTCGGAGGGCGTGTTAGGCTCGTTGGTTGTGACTCCAGCAGATATGGCACTGATAAGTCTTGCAAGCTGCTGAGCTCTATGGCCACTCGCAGGCTCACGAACACGGAGCCAACGCAAATAAATCTCAGGTTCGGCGATGTAGCAGGTTGAAAGCCAGATGAGTGTAGGTTTTGAGAACAAGAGGCTCGAAGCTTCTGCTGGTGCCGAAAGGGCATGCCAAACAAAGCGCAAGATCGTCGCTCTGTTTTGATCGCAAGTATACTTCTGTGCAATGCGGAATCGATATATCTCTATATCTCTACTATGACGATCCAGATCTTTCAATGGTAAAAAGGTTTGAAGAGTGCCGAGGGCGAATCTTGCAAGTTGCGGTGCTGAGGTAGCTTCGAGAGAATCTAGCCGCTTTTCAAATGCGGACAACGTCTCGTGAAATTTCAGACATCCGGATGCAACAAGTGATATCAGAATAGCTCGCACTTGATCAGTACCAGCATTTGCGACCAATTTTGAGATCAGATTGTTCATGTGGCGGTCAAAGGTAGTGGTGTCGAATGCCCGGAGTTGCGAAAACCAACGACACGGATTTGATAGCGATGTAGACCCATTCACGGTCCATTTGACGGTGCGCTCAACAATGGCGGAGAATAGTCTGGCTAACATCTGTTCGTCCATTGTATTGCCGCTGGACAGCATACGGTCAATGTCCTCATCTGCATTGATCTGCCCGTTCTGAACGGTCAACATGCTGTCAGAGGCTGGAGAGCAGACAGCGGCTGCATGAAGTTGTTCGAAGGTCAAAAGATCACCCTCAAGCCTCTTCGTTTGTCCAGCCAAGGAGGAAGGTTGCAGCCGGCAAATTGATATCATGGAAAGAATAGATATTTGATCCAGTTGATTGAGGTGTCGTATGCGAGCATAGGTAAGCAACAATTGAGAAGTCGATGTATCCAGGGATCCCATAGCTGCGAAGATGGCTGCATTTTGCTCAATCACCGCAGCAAGTTCGACAAACAATGGAGTGGTGGCCGTCGGAATCAGCCCATATAATACAGTTGCCAGTGATCGAAAATCCAGCGCACTCTCGAATATTGTTCGTACAAATGAAAAGATAGTAGGTGTGATGGTCAAGGGTCTTTTCCCAGCAACAGGCTGTGTGACGAGACTCCTGATCCTTTCAGTGATCCACTGACACAGTGTAGTCTTGTCGCACAATTGCAAGTCTGAAATTTGCGCCAATAAGGAATCTCCTGCCCCGCCAGTCAACGGCTGAACGTCCTGGAGAAAGCGATCTAGCTCCATCTGTATGGATGTCAAATCTGCCGGGTAATTCGTATGGAGTCCCAAGCGGTTGAGGATAGCGCTACGGAGGCTTATACTCTGCGATGACAAGCTACTCAACGGTACACTGAATAGTAAAGTAACGTATTGAGACTCCTTCTGCCATGCAGCTCCAGTGGAAATCAGCCACTGCAAGTACTTGCCGTAGTTGAAATGTCGAGTTGACACTAGTTCGGCAATGATCTTGCCGGATAGAATTTGATCACGAGACTTCTCTACCGCCGAGTTGGAGAAGGTGGTAAGAATTCCATGTTCCAAAGAAACACCTTGTTCAGCTAGTTGTCGTAGAATGCTGACAACGAGATAGACTCGAGAGTGGCCGGTACGATAGATTGAAGATGCCCAATCCACTAGCGCGCCAATCAGTTCGGTATAATCGGTGCAGAGCTCTTTGCATTTTTCCGTGCACCTTGATATTTGGGGTATGAATGGCAGTGTATCCAGGTAGTTGAAGAGTGCGAGTCGTGTAGTTTTCGCCGCTGCACAAAAGCTTGATGCCGAGGGATTCAGACGATCATTCCTCTGCAAGACCTCATGAAAAGCTAATCGGGTCTGGTGGTCGCCAATTTGTGCTTGTGTATTTTCAAGGATCGGCCTGGCATGGGTCCAGTCTTTGAGACCTATAACGCAATGCTTGTGTTCTCTCACAAGCCTGGCAAGGTGCTGTTGGAGGATGGTAAGTAGCGATTCCAGGACTGACCTCGGTTGTGCCTTCAGAGTGGCCAGCTGGCTGATAATAGCCTCACTCAAAGACTGGCCTCTTCTTTGAACGTCTGTAATATTCTTCCAAAAGAGTTGCACCAGAAGAAGCCACATCGGAAGCATGTCGGATGAACTGGATGCGAATGAGTCGATCAGCCAATTCAGGAAGTGTTGATGGTCCAATAAGTCTTCGGTGAATAAACCGGCAGTCAGGCGGACTGTATATTGAACGTTCTTCTTCCACTCCTTTTGACCACAATTACCAATTGTGCCTGCAACAAACTGCTCGACACAGAGGGTCCATTCTCTGATCCATTTCAGCTCTCCTGACTGTGCGACGGTACCACTGATGCCTTTCCGCCTGAAAGCTCTTATCTCGTTCGCTCCAACACATTTGATGAGCCAGATAGCTCTTGACAGCGGCACAGTCTTACTGAAGCATTGGTCGAGAAGGACCTTACCTCGGATGCCATGAGGAATTGTCCGGCTAAGTCGACGTAAAGGAACATCTGGGGAAGCCAGATCGCGCAGCCAAGCTTCACGCTTGGTATCAGTCAAGGTGACCCTAGGCGGAGGCTTAAAGGTGGACGGAGCAGTGCATTTGCCGAGAGCTTGTCGCTTGTCCATGACCTGAACAAAGAGCATTGACAGCAGTGGCAGACCATTCTTATTCTTCAGATTCGGCCATACGGCTGGTCGTGCCATGTTTGTCTCGTTTTGTACGCTGGATTGAGCCTTGTCTGCGAAGCCTGAGCGGATAAAAGAGTCGTTGAGTATGTCTTCTGGAGATCCACTGATCCAAGGTTTGTAGTCGGCGAATCTGTCATTCTTAAGGGACACCGCAAGTGCCGGTGGTTCTTGTCCGCGCGGCCGACCAGCGCTTCCCCGAGAGGCGGCATTGGTCTTGTCTTTGACAAGATCGAGGGTCGCTGCGTTGCTAGAATCGATCGTAGGCGGCACTGGGAGGGGAGCATATTTGTGTAGAGCTGGTGACGAGAAACCCCCAAAACCGGATGCCATGTTATTGTTGCGGAGCGCTTGTCCTTCCAGATCAGCCTCATCAGCGTCGTCAAAGGTCATGTCGGTATCATGATCCTCATTCAGACGTGCTCCATCTCTTGAACTTTCGTGCGCGGCCGTTTTGACCCGCCATTCTGACCCGGACAAGTTGGCGTCATCGGGGCGTGGTAAATGAACCCGATCCAGAGCGGAAGACCGGACTTCCATATCACCAGTGTGTCGCTAGGGAGACTACAGGAGACATGACCGTACACAGTCTGTCATTCGTAACCACCGCTTTCATTGACAGGTGGGTGGTGGTGAGGGCGCGGGATGATGGGAAGCTCATGGGAATGGGGCTTGGAGGTGTTCAATGGTCCGAGTAGCAGGCGATGGAGGCTAGCGATATGTCGAAACACAGGACGTCAGAGGCTCAGGAGAGCATTGTAGCGAAGTCAGTTATTGGTGAGGGAGTTGCGCATGAGAGTCGCTCAATCAAGCAAGCAAGCAAGCAGCGGTATCTGGTACTTGGGGTACAGTACTTGCACAGTAATCGGACAATCTGCGACAGGAATCACCTCAGCGGTCCGGAACCCTTGGAAGCCTTGAAAGCGTGGCGCTGGGGTCCGGGCGTATCGGGAGCCAAGCTGAGCCCGTGCTAACCAGAATGCCTGCCGTTTCCTGATTGCCGATCCCCTCCTGGTTAGGCGCCCGGCCCCGGATTATCCCAAAACTGGCGTGCTCGCCGAGATTTGCGCGAGCATCCGGGGCATCATCGTCGTTCGTCGAGTACAAAAGTACTCGAGTCGCCGAGGAGCGGACAGAAATCTGCGGCAATCCTCGTGTAGCACTAGATCAACTGCTACTTGGACTCACGGAGCACGATCAGACACAAGGTGTGACAATAACGACTGACTATTTCCTGGCGACAGGCTTGGACATCTGCCCGAAGTCTTGTTCGGTGTTGAAGGCGACAGTACAGCGAGCATCTTTGCCTAAGATGCAAGCGAAGCCTCCAAAAGCGACCCGGCGGGCATATCCGTGAGCTCAAAAACAAGTCTGAGGGGTCCTGCGGTGCAGTTCTGCAGACATCTCTGCGACGGCTCTCGCGGTTATATCTGAGTCGGTACTGCTGCGATTGGCATTGCTGGCTATGGCTCCGTGCCATGCGACTACAGTGTTCTTCGCGCTTCCGGGTCGTAACCATAGTTGCAAAGTTCAGGAATATATGAACGAAGCAAGCCAATTGCTGTGTTCCCCGTTGGATTTGAGTCTGTACTCACCCAATCTCAGGGCAGCTGATTATGCGCCGACACTAGGCTTCTAGAACCCTGGATCCTTCCAGAGCTGGAATCCGGGGCTAGCCGACCTCTGGGGAGCCACACCGTCAACGGCAGACTCGTGATCAAAAGGCATACACAAATGGTCGACTCATTTCGGTTCTTGGGCTCTCAAACATTGATCATGGCCAATCGCATGATCAACCTGCGCAACTTAGGGAAGGACTTTCACCCGCTTTGTTACGTTCCAGATTCAAACTTGAATCTGCATCAATCAAGTGGTAGCACGAAGCAACATGATGCGCAGCCTTACATGGCGTCAAGGTTTGTACGATCAAGGTTGGCGCGGCAAATCGCTGCTTTCTCAAACTTGCTCTGTGGGCCGAAATGCCCATCACTTTGCATCCGCGCGGAGGGAAAAAGAGCTATGGCAGATACTCGTACCAAGTTCACGAGTCAAAGGTCATAGTGCGCCTAAGCTGCGCATCCGAGCGTGCAGGATCCATACATCCGCGACAGTCACCATGGCGGAGGCTCATCAAGAGCAGACATGATCCAAGCAACCTCCCAGTCGCAGCTTCGAGCGCGACAATCGGGTCAGGGGTGATGCTGCCGTGGTCTGGAGGCGACCAAGCAACAGGCGACTCCGTTATGGGAGCGGAGTTGAAGCATCACGTGCCGCTCCCGTACCTGCCTGTTAGGCACCGCCCACTACCCGCCACCCGTCGTGCGAGCCGGCCAGCCTGGATTGGCCCGTGTGAGCGCAAAGGTCAGTCATACAACAATTACGCAGTATGCAAAGCCCGAGTGAAGCCGCCGCGATCGCAGCCACGAGCAGATTGAGACAAGCAAGATAAGGTCTCGATGCGATGTCGTGATGCCAGAGTGGGGATTCTTATGACAAGCAGTTGTGTCACGGTATGCGTGTTGTGTGGTCAGGGATACTCAACCCAAACCCCGACCTGGCATGGACCAGCCCCCAGCAACGACAAGGCCGTGTTGGACCGCGTGAGAGAGATCTCGAACCCTGAGATTACGGCAGATAAGGCTGCTTAAGCACAGCGATCGGAGAAAAAAGCAGACGCCGATATCGGTAACGTTGCATCTGACACAGTGCCCATCCGACGCAAACCGAGATACCACAACGTTGGAAGGCAAGGCGGTCATGCCATGGGAAATGATTTAAACAAGACAGACGTCCCTGCTATGTAGAAGTAAGAGAACAGCAAGAGCTGGACTGCGAAAGCTGCATTTATAGAACCGAACTTTCCATCGTCGCAGTCACACTATTCGCGTTGCCTGCGATGCCGCCAAGAGCTCCACGGTGCATCACCACCACGACGCGGCGTCTCCCCGCCTTCTCCCACCCCTCCATCTCCATCCTCCGCCAGCTACACACCTCCCGACCACAAGGCAATGCCACCCTCTCCACCACGACGCAAGATCAGGCGCCGACGCCTCTAATCCCCAAAGTCCTCCTACCCAAGCCCGCCCCGGCGCACACGACACTATCATGCCTCCCCCTGTCCGTCGTGCTCCGGACCTACCTCATCACAGCCCTCTCCTCCTCGCCCCTCCTCCTCTCCACCGTATCCAAGATCCTTCTGCGCTTCCTGTCCTCCAAATCATGGCTCACCTCCGTCGAGCGCAACCCCATCCTCAACCTCGCCCTCCGCGAGACCTTCTACAAGCAATTCTGCGCCGGTGAGACCAAATCCGCAGTCCGCTCCACCATGGCCGTCCAAGAATCCATCGGCTACCACGGTGTAATGCTGGAATACGCCCTCGAAGTCCTGTCCGACTCGTCCTCCTCCAACGAGTCCGTTGACGTCGCCACTTGGCGCCGCGGCCTCCTGGACTCCGTCGACGCCGCGCGCCCCGGGGACTTCGTCGGCCTGAAATGGTCCGGCCTGGGCTCTGCGGCGTTCCAACTCCTCAAAGCCGGCGCTGACCCGTCGCCTCTGATGCACAACGCCATCCACGAAGTCTGCGCCGCGGCATATGCCAAAGGTGTGCGCTTGCTGCCGGCGAGCGAGGAAACGACCACCAACCCCGCCATCGACGCGTGGTCCCTCGCCTTGCAAAGGAAATACAACCGTGGTCCGGCGGGGTGTATCGTGTACAATACCTACCAGGCGTACCTGGTCGACACCCCGGCCGTGCTGGCGCGGCACATCGCAATCGCTCAAGAAGAGGGGTTCGTGTTCGGTGCGAAACTCGTGCGCGGGGCGTACCTCGACCACGAGC
Source organism: Myriangium duriaei CBS 260.36 (assembly GCA_010093895.1). Lineage (NCBI taxonomy): Eukaryota > Fungi > Ascomycota > Dothideomycetes > Myriangiales > Myriangiaceae > Myriangium > Myriangium duriaei. The sequence continues at coordinate 2,124,556 of ML996082.1, forward strand.
CGCGCCACGTCATCTGGGCGACGAAGGAAGAGACGGACGCCGCGTACGATAGTCTTGCCGCTGCGCTGGTGAGGAAGGAGTACGCCGGGCAGCTCCAGCCTACTGGCGAGAACACCGCGTGGCCGGAGGTGCAGGTCGTGCTGGCGACGCACAACGCTGCGTCGGCAAGGAAGGTCGTGGCGATCCGACGGGAGCAGACGGCGCGCGGCGAGAAGTTGGTCCCGTTGGTGTACGCGCAGCTGCAGGGTATGGCGGACGAGGTGTCGTGCGACTTGCTGGCCGCCGGGAGGGAGGTGGAGGGAGAGGGATATGTCCCGCAGGTGTTCAAGATGAGCGCTTGGGGCACGCTGAGTCAGTGTTTGAATTATTTGCTCAGACGCGCGGCGGAGAACAAGGATGCTGCTGGCCGGACGTATGAGAGTCGGGATGCCATGGGGGCGGAGCTGAGGAGGAGGGCGAGTGGGTTCGTTGGGTTGTAAGAGCTGATTGGAGTAATGAGGAGAGGATGTTTTCGGCATAGCAGGCAGGCACACTGTTTGGAGTTCTGAAACGAGGCGTTACTAGATTATATCCCGTCGTCCTCATGCGCACGCATTGTTAGTCTCATGATTCATATCTTCTACACAATTTAATGATTCAGATCTTCAATCACATGACTTCATACAGTAGTATATACATCAGGCCAGATCCGCGTCATAAACTCCAGCCGTTGACCATAAGTCATTACTCTTCGTTACGCTCGAGTATACATAGGCCAGAACTCCTCGCTCTATATACGTGTCACTAACAATGATATGCAATTGGTCGACAAGCTTCCGACAAGCTACCAAAGTGAGCTTGCCATCTTCAGCCATTGGGCGACATTTCTGCCAGGTCTCTTCACGCCAGGGGTGGATGGAGATCCCAACACTTTCGATACCTGAGCTGGGACTTTCATTTGACGGGAATGACTCGCTTGTGCTAGAGGCTTCGTCTGCTCAGGTTGCTTCGCTTGTGCTGGAAGTCTCGTCTTTTCGGGTTGCTCTGCCGGGACAGCTCGCCTTGACTGAGATTCAGCTTGTCTTGCCTCCTCAGCTTGTCTTGCCTCTTCAGCGAGCCGAGCCTGGTCAGCTTGCTTCGCTCGCTTAAGCTGCTGCGCTTCTTCGAGCTGCCTTACTTGGTCGTGTCGTTTCGCTTGTTCAGCCTGCATTGCCTGTTCAAATTGTTGCGCATCCTCGGCTTCCTTTACTTGCTTAGCTTGTTGGGCTTCTTCAGCTTGTCGGACTTCTTCAGCTTCCTGTGGTTCTCTGGTCCTTTCGTCTTGTTGACTTTGCTCAGTTCGTCCCGCCTGCTCAGCTTGTTGTTTTGCTTCTTTAGCTTCCTTCGCCTGTTTGAGCCTTGCCTGTTCAGCTTGCCACTCCTGTTGGAGTCTTGCCTGTTCAGCTTGCCATTCCCGTTCGCCTTGCTTTTCTTTCTGGGCAAGGTTCGCTTGTTCAAGAGTTTTGGCTTGTTTATCAAGCGTCGCCTCTTGGGGTTGCCTCGCCTCTTCAGCTTGCCTCGTCTGAGCAGGGTTTCTGCGGCACCAAGGTGAGCAATCCCGCCCAGTGCGGAAGCATGCACACCCTGGATTGTTGTCACAGTGGTCGACGGGGCAGTTGCACCCAAGTGCACGTAGGCTATTGATTTTGCGCCCGATCAGGACCAAAAAGTGGTTTCTTTCTTGCTCACAAAACAAACGTGGAGCCTGTTGGTGGACCCACGTCTCGAGTTCGTCTATAATATCGGGCAATTGATAAGGTAATGGATCGTCTGTGCGTGCTTGGGTTTGTTCGACCCATAACAGCTCGTCTAGGAGCTTCGGGATGTCACGCTCGTCCCAGAGCGACCCGTGCTCCGTAAGTGTTGGCTCCGGTGTGGATATAGCGTACGTCATGCGGAGACCAGGCTGGAGGAATATCACATCATCAGGCTCGAGTATGACCATGCTCACTTTCTCTTTCGGCGGTTCCCAATCACGGCCCTCTTTGGCGAACGAAGACCACTCCGGGGCCGAGAGCTTGGATGCGAAGGAGTAGACCTGCAATCCTGCAAGGCACCTCACCCACGTCCCCCCTAAGCCATTCACTTGTGCATAGGAGAAAGATCCGGAATTGCTGATCATGTTGGAACCCAAGTATGGCTCCATGTCCTTATACCAGCTTGCCGGATATGACTTTCCCGAGTCTCTGAGCCGGTCGATGAGTGTAGAAAGCAATCTGAAGGGAGGGATACGTGTGAGGAGCGGTTCATCGGCGCGTGTCAGGCGCGGCAACTTGACTGCTCCGCTTCCATTAATCCAGCGATGAACGAACTCCGGTGGGAAATGTTGAGTCAACATTCCGGCATGACCACGTATATTGTACATGCCGCCATCCCTAAATCCCTGTTTAACCACAACCGGCCGGTCAAATACTCGTCCAGCAGCCATTTGCCTATGAAAGATCTCGGCGTTGAAATACCATACATCGGCATCCTCCATAGCTGCAGATCCAAAGCCCAAGCTTTTCGGGCAGGAGTATATGCTCGCAAATCGCTCATCCTGCAACCAAGACAGTTGCAGAGAGCCACGGTGATGCGATTGAGAACCGCTTGGAGATTTCTGGGCACGCAATGCAGCGATAACCAGCATTCTTATCATTTTGGAGTGTCGTTTCTTGAGCTTTGCTTCGATCGTCTCTTCGATTATTGGGCTGACCCACCCCTCTGTGGGCCACCCATCTGCTGGGGGCTGAAGAATGCGGACAGGGTCTTGTTGAGCTCCGTCACTGGAAGGTTTTGATTTCGAACTTCTGCGCTGTGTCACTGAAAGGGAAGCTGCCTCTCGTTCCGGGGTTGCGTGGACTTCATGATCCGCAGGCCCCTGTCTGCTTTGTGTCCGGATCGTTTCCGGCACTACCTCCTCGTGTTCAGCCTCCTTGCTTCCATTCATACCCTCGTGCGAAATCGAGTCGACGTCCTCAGGAGCCCGATTGTTGTTGTCTAAGGTCGGCGAGGAGTCGTGCGGTACGACTTTTGTGGGGGCGGCGGCATGGTTGACGGCTGTCCAAGTTGAATATTCCCGAAATGCACCAACATTGCTTTCCAATGCCTGACCACGTGATTCGCCGCCCCCACATCCATGCACTTCACTTAGTTTCGTGACCGCTCCTGGTATGGACCCCTGTTGCCGACTCACTGTTTCGTGGTTGGGGCTCCCGCCTGACGGTATCAGTAGCTGTGTTGAGCTCGTCTGAGAGGAAACGTGAAGATCTACAGGGCTGAGAGAGTCGCGCGATTCGAACTCGGTCGCCGTACCGGAGATGGGTGTGAGTAAGCGCTGACGCTTGCCGGGCCTTTCACTGGTCACATGATAGTGATAGAGACGCTCGTCAGTCACATGGGGGATCAACAAGCCGAAGTGGTCGTAAGCAAGCCCGAAATTGTCGAGGGTGGCGCTGTCGAGAATGGTATCATGGTCGGCGGCGAGCTGTTCGAGAGAACGGTATTGAGAGGACTCAATGGCTTTCAAAATATCCCGGCGAGTGATGGGCGAGCACGGATCTCTAATGATGGACATGCCAGAATGCATGCCAATGGAGGGAGTGTTGCGCTTGCCAAACACAATACGCTGTCTATGGCGGTCCAGCATCTGGGTATTGATGACACGGACGGCGACCTCCCATCGTGGGACCAGATTTGCGTATTGATTCACGGTCGTTAAAAATTGATAGCTCAGGACCTTCCAATTATAGTGGCGAAATAGAGCGATTCCCCAATTGGCGATAATGTTGGCTCGACATGCTTTAGCTTTGTGAGCTTCACGCTCTTTGACGGACTCGACCTCGCCCATGGATTGCGGAGGCTATATCCAGCAGCGAGTGTTTTATTTCTGACAGAGCGCTCATGGAGAAACAGGTCGGCGGAGGAGAAGCAGGTTAATTGAGTATGGAGTCGCTGGGGTATCGAGGTACTAGTGCGCGACCGACAGCAGCGAGGACCAAGAAACACTGTACGGAGACGACGATGACAGGCTACTGGTCGAGGATAGCAGGCCATATTTTAAGCGACTCGATCGGTGGTGGTGGTGGAGAGTGTGATTGCACGCCTTAAAGCCTCACCAACTCTCGCTCGGCCGTCGATCCCAGAGCGCCACCGGATCCTCTGTCCGCGCGCGGAAGGTGCGTTAGCCCCTGCAGAGGCGGCAAGAGGCCCCAATTCTTCGATACGGTATGTACTAGGCAAAGCAGGCTGCGCGTGGCACGGCGATAACAGCAGTCTTTCACCCCTCGTTTCCTTTCCCCGGACCAATTTGTATGCCCTAGAGATTTATACAAGTGGTTGTTATTCTAAGGCGATCGGAGCACGCAAGGAGACCGCGATGGATCTGTACAAACACTGAAAGAGGTTTGAACCGAGACTCTATTGATGGCCTAGATTAGACATTGTATGAGGAAAGAAAGAACAAATTTTGCGGTGAGCTGCGGTCAAATTTGAAGTCGCGCCAAGCCGTCAGCCTGATTGGCTTTAGGTCCGAGCCACGAAGCTCCACCCGCGCTGGCTGCAGTGAGTGCTTCACTTTGCAATTGGTCGATCATTCGGGCCTATGGTCAGGTTCACTAGCGTCTTTCACGTCTAGAGGAAGCTACTAGTGCTGGGGTATCCTGCACGATGTCGACCATCCGTTTCCAATGGGAGGCGGTGCATGAGATGGTAAGCCAAATATCAGCTGCCTTGTTCTCGGCTGCCGCTGGCTGCCAGCCTAACCTCGCAATTCGTAATCCAGAAAGGCCGAGCAGACGATACAGTTTCCTGCCTTGCAAACACTCTGTGCCACATAATTTACGCTACGTGCCAAGACTCACATTCAAATGATGGCCTGTTAGCGAATAAGAAGGCATTGGTAATCGAAAAAAAGGCAGATTTCGAACGAGCCAAACGCCAAGAGCGGAGCATCACAGACGAGCGGGCACAAGTCCAGAAGACGGACAAAACGACTGAGATCTTGTGTATGTAAGATGGTAAAGGACTGTTTTGAAATGCCTCATTCGTCTCCGCGATGCTATACAGGGATTGTATGCATTCATCAACAAACCTGCCATGTGTTTCAATCTCATCTTTTGTTCCTTTGTCCAAAGCCGGAGACACGGCATTGTCGACAGTGACTAAGGTCGATCACTCTTGATCAAGGATCTCTCTGTGAGCATCGGAGTTCGCTGTTTTTGCGGTGTCTTGTGGTATCCGTAGCTGCATATTTATAAAGGCCAGAGATACGGTGTTTCGGATGCAGATCCGAGCTGATCGGGAGAGCTTCCACATGCCTGGGCGGCTGAGTCATCCCGGGGTTCGGGATAGATCGGGGAAGGGCGCCCTAGCGCGACGACCTCGGCTCTGAATGCGTTCCACGTCCATTATTATTCACAACGCGCATGACAGCTCCCCCGGCCACAAGCCGCCGGCGCCCGTTGATATCCGTCCAGTGTTGACAAGTGCCCGAGGAGCTGAGGTGCTGCGTGAGGAACGCGAGGAATTGCACAAGAGATTGACAGCCACGAGGTAGCAATTGTCACGGCTCTTGATACTCGCAATTGCAATGACAATGACGTTCTTGTAATGACGATGATGATGATGGAGGGGAAACCATTCATCGGAGCAGGCCGACCACACTGCTCCTCCGCTTCCCCGCAATCTGCCACATGCCGGATGCACTCCCTTGCTGCATGAGATTAGGAACTACTGAGCAGCCATCCGTCCGACTTGCTACAAGCGCATACTGTAGGGATTCCACACGCTCGGCTTACGGTTTGCGTAGGCAAGGCAGTTCTCGTGCGCGGTATCGGTCGACGATTTCCAGCGGAGACCCTCCAATAGTGATCCAGATCATCCTCGGCAACTGCTCCGTTTGCCCACATGTGACGACATGCTTCTACTACCTCCGTGACTCTTTTTCTCCTCCTCTCCGAACATCCATCAGAGTGAGCTCTCAATACCCATACGCTCTCTCATACCAAGCCACAATCTATATCGCTACAACATATCCACAATGGCTGTCAATCCCGACGTGATCCTCGAGGGCGTCAAGGTCCTCGGCCCCCTGAACGACCAGACCCACAAGATCTTGTCCAAGGATGCTGCCGTCTTCCTTGCTCTGCTGCACCGCACCTTCAATGCCACCCGCAAATCCCTCCTCCAGCGTCGCGTCATCCGCCAGGCTGAGCTTGACAAGGGCAATCTGCCCGACTTCCTCCCCGAGACCCGTCACATTCGCGAGAACGATGCCTGGAGGGGAGCTAAGCCCGCCCCGGGCCTGGTTGACAGGAGGATTGAGATCACCGGTCCTACCGACAGGAAGATGGTTGTCAACGCCTTGAACGCCGATGTCTGGACCTACATGGCAGACTTCGAAGGTATGCTACCTCCTACAACTCTTCCTTGCGACATACTAATTCCCGCCAGACTCGAGTGCTCCCACTTGGTCCAACATGATCAATGGCCAGCTCAACCTCTACGACGCCATCCGCAAACAGGTCGACTTCAAACAGGGTGATAAGGAGTACAAGCTCCGCACCGACCGCAAGCTACCTACCCTGATCGCCCGTGCCCGTGGTTGGCACTTGGAGGAGAAACATTTCACTGTCGACGGTGAGCCTATCTCGGGTTCTTTGTTCGACTTTGGTCTGTACTTCTTCAACAACGCTCAGGAGTTGGTCAAGAGGGGTGCTGGCCCATACTTCTACCTGCCCAAGATGGAGAGCCATCTCGAGGCCAGGCTCTGGAACGACGTCTTCAACCTCGCTCAGGACTACATTGGCATGCCCCGCGGTACCATCCGAGGCACTGTCCTCATTGAGACCATTATGGCCGCCTTCGAGATGGACGAGGTGAGTAAAGCGCAACCAAGTAGATCGCAGCTCAATTACTGACATACATCAGATCATCTACGAGCTCCGTGACCACTCTTCCGGTCTCAACTGCGGTCGTTGGGACTACATCTTCAGCACCATCAAGCGCTTCCGTCAAAACCCCAACTTCGTCCTGCCTGACCGTTCCAACGTGACCATGACCGTTCCCTTCATGGATGCTTACGTCCGCCTGCTCATCAAGACTTGCCACAGGAGAGGCGTGCACGCTATGGTAAGCATTATCAACACCATGCAAAGTCTCGAGATGACTCTGACCAACTCTGCAGGGCGGTATGGCTGCTCAGATCCCCATCAAGAACGACCCCAAGGCCAACGAAGCCGCTATGGAGAACGTCCGCGCCGACAAGCTACGTGAAGTTCGCGCCGGCCACGACGGCACCTGGGTCGCTCACCCGGCCCTTGCCGCCATCGCCGCCGAGGTCTTCAACAAGCACATGCCCACGCCCAACCAGCTGCACATCCGCCGCGAGGACGTCAACGTCACCGCCAACGACCTGCTGAACATGAACGTGCCCGGCAGCATCACCGAGGAGGGTATCCGCAAGAACCTGAACATCGGCCTCGGCTACATGGAGGGCTGGCTGCGCGGCGTTGGCTGCGTGCCCATCAACTTCCTGATGGAGGACGCCGCCACCGCCGAGGTGTCCCGTTCCCAGCTGTGGCAGTGGGTCAAGCACGGCGTCAACACCGCCGAGGGCAAGCGCGTCGACAAATCGTATGCTCTGCGTCTGCTGCAGGAGCAGGCTGATGAGCTTGCGTCCAAGGCTGGCAAGGGCAATAAATACCAGCTTGCTGCTAAGTACTTCTCCACTCAGGTGACGGGCGAGGACTACGATGAGTTCTTGACCTCATTGCTCTACAACGAGATCACGACTGTGGGTAGTGGCGCGCCGGCGGCCAAGTTGTAGATGCAGAATGGGTGGTTTGTGACGGATGGTGAACGGATATAACTAGCGCAGGCACCTTGATTATTTTTGGAATTTAGTCCTGGCAAAATGACATTTCTTCACTGCATATTCCCGGCCTTTTACTACCAGATTCTATATTCCCCGCGCTCCTTTATATTACCTGTGTTATTTGCTATGCGTTCACAATTGTTGAGTGACATCGGACTGTCGGCTCCTCATTCCACTCTGTATTTAAGGCAAGCAATACCCTCCTGTAGCGCAGGTCAGTATCGTCACCATATCCAGCCTTGGACATGTCCTTACCATCAACAATAATATCCGTTCCAGTAGTATAGCTCGACGCATCCGAAGCCAAGTACAAGAAAGCACCTCCCAGTTCCTCAGCCTCGCCCTCTCTACCCATCTGTACCCAGTCAGTCCAAGCCCTCCTCACTTATGCACAACCTGAAAAACTCACCGGCGTCCTATCCCTCCACTGATCCTTCGTCTCCGGCGGCACAAAATTACTGATCTCCGTCGCAATATACCCTGGGCTGATCGTATTCACCCTCGCAAACCTGACCCACTCGACCGCCAAACTCTTACACAAGTGTATAACCCCGGCTTTTGCCGCATTATACGCCGCCTGCAACTGCGGCACGTTAACAATATGCCCACTCATGCTCGCCGTCGCAATGAAGCTCCCTCCGCGCCAGTTGCGCAACTCATTCCCCGCCAGGTCCGTGCCGAGCTCTTTCTGCCGCCGGAAGACGTCCCCCGCAGCACGTGCGCAGTAGAATGTCCCGTCGAGGTCGACTTCGACGACTTTCCTGTAGTGCGAGGCTTCCCCGTCGAGCGCAGGGCCTTGGGTCCAAGGGATGCCGGCGTTGGCAACGAAGATGTCCAGTCGGCCGTTGAAGTCTTTGACGTTCTGGTTGACGAGTTTCTTGACCGCGGCTTCGTCGGTGGTGTCGGACTTGTATGCCTCACCTGTGCCTTGCTATCAGTGACCTGCTCGGCCCCTACTACCATATCCCCCTCCCTCCGTGTACGGTGCATAGTTTGAAGAAAGTCATATGGATAATGTATGCAAGGACGTACATTTCACCCCGTATTTCTCGCTGATCTCCTTCGCCCGCTTGAGCGCCGCGTCGTTGCCGTGGTACCAGATCGCCACGTTGGCGCCGGCTTCGGCCAGCGCGCGCGCGACGGCGAGACCGATGCCTGCGCCTGCGCCCGTGACGATGGCCGTCTTGCCGGTCAGGTCGAAGAGCTTCAACACGCCTATTGAGGCAGGCGGGGCGACGGTGTTGTTGTGGCGGAAGACGCCGCCGGAGAGCGGGGAATCGGAGGAGTCGGTGGACGGCATTGTTGCTGAGCGTGGGTCCGAGATGTAGGTATTAGATAGATGAGAGTGTAGAGAGGTGCACAGTGGAGGCGTTCCGTGGTGCTCGCGAGGTTTTATATAAAATATGCACCGGAGGGGGAGCATATGTCGTGATGTGAATTGGTAATGGTACCCCGCCGGCGGGGTAGAACAGCAGGGTCGGGGAATGGTGGGGGAGCCGCATCGGAGAGGGCCCGACCACAAACATTGGTCGGTGTTTTTGGATTCACGGTCCATGGATCCAGAAAAATGTTTTGACACGGGAGAATCGACTGAGACCGGGGTACGACGGACGATCAACCCTAATTTGCAGACAGTCGAGCATCTGCATCAAGACTCGATGCTGCAGTAAAGATAACTTTTGACTATTCGTAACCTGCAAAGTAGGCCTACGGCTTCCAAAGTGCAAGCAGGTGCAGGAGGGGATCGCACATTGGTATAAGTCTGTACGGCATGGAAGGTGAGCAGGACCTGCACTGAAAAGTCGTCATCTAGTATTCAAATCGTTGTTGGAAGAATGCATCTTTGGAAAAGAGAAAAAAGGTTCATTACATGCTATCACGCTGTACAAGTCACTCACACTAAGCTTCCGTCTCCTCAAACTCCACCAACGCCGTACCCGCCTTGCAAAGATCCCCAGCCCGATGGACGACCTTAGCAATAACTCCATCGTGCGGCGCCCGGATGACCGTCTCCATTTTCATACTTTCGATGACGACAAGCGGCTGGTTCTTCTTGACCGTAGCGCCCTCCTCGACCTCTACACGCAGCACCTTGCACGGCATGGGGGCCAATACGCTATTCTTCACGTCCTTCATGCCCAGCACCTTCTCTGCCCATTTTGGTACTGCAAGCTGCACACGGTATTGTCTGCCCTGTTGGAAGAGTATGAGGGTGTTGGTCTCGGGGTCGCGGACGAAGGTCGTCTCTAGCCGGGTGTGGGGAAAGAAGGTTCGGATCGTCTTGCTTGCGGCATCGAATTGGCTTGTCACTTTTATGGTGTCTTTGCCGTCGGCGGAGATGGATAGCACACCTGGTGCAACCTGTTGAACTTGTACTGTGGCGGTGGCCGCGTCGCTCTTGCCGTCGGCTGGAAGCTCGACCAGGCTGAATTGCCTATTTGAGACGCCTGTGCCAAATCCGACAGACGAGAGGGCAGAGGAGGTCAAGCTTGATGGACCTTGAGCGGCGTTCTCGGAAAGGAACAGGCCGATTGCTGCTTGCATCCAGAGCTCGGGCTCAATGACTTGCCTCTGGAACAATTCGTCGTTGTTCTTCTGGATGTAGCCGGTCTCGACATCGCCCTTGACGAAGCCAGGGCTGACGCACATGCGCTTGAGGAACTCGATGTTTGATCGGGGTCCGGCAATCTGGTAAGACTCGAGCGCAGCGTGAAGCTTCTGCAGAGCTGTGTGTCGGTCTGGTCCTTGGACGATCAGCTTCGCAATCATAGGGTCGTAGTAGGATGACACCAGATCGCCCTCGGCGAAACCGGCATCTATCCGAACTGTGTCGGTCGGTGTGGGTGTTTGTAAATGCAGGAGTGCTCCTGAATCCGGTACGAAGTTCATGTCGGGGTTCTCAGCGTAGATGCGTGCCTCGATCGCATGGCCTCTCTTCTTGATCTCCTCGTGGATCTGCTCTTGGGTAAGGCGAATCTTCTCTCCCTGAGCAATCTGAATCTGCCACTGCACAAGATCTTCACCAGTCACCATCTCGGTCACTGGGTGCTCGACCTGCAGTCTGGTATTCATCTCCATAAAGAAGAACTTTCCGGTGTCGTTGTCGAAGATGAACTCGACTGTGCCTGCTCCCTCGTAGTTGACAGCCAGAGCTGCAGCCCGAGCTTTCTCCCACAAGTCTTGTCGGATCTCCTCTGGCAGATTCGGAGCAGGGGACTCTTCAAGAATCTTCTGATGCCGCCTCTGGATACTGCAATCTCGCTCGCCTAGGGCCACAGCGTTTCCATGCTTGTCGGCGAAGACTTGCACTTCGATGTGACGAGGTGTTGTGATGTATTTCTCCACGAGCATGACGTCGTCACCAAATGATGATCTTGCTTCGGATTTGGCAGACTCGAGCTGTGCAGCGAACTCATCGGGTGTCATTGCGATTCTCATGCCCTTACCACCACCGCCTTTAACAGCCTTCAGCAGAACAGGGTAGCCAATCTTTTCCGCTTCGGTAGCCAAGAATGCCGGGTCTTGATTCCTGCCATGGTATCCAGGGATACACGGCACACCCGCATCTGTCATGATCTCCTTAGACCGACTCTTATCACCCATAGCATCGACAGCCTTCCAGGGCGGTCCAATGAAGTTTAGGCCAGCTTCCGTGCACTTCCGAGCAAAATCTGCGTTCTCGCTGAGGAAACCATACCCAGGATGGATACCTTGACAGCCGTGCTTTTTGGCTACCTCGATAATGTAGTCACCGTCCAGGTAGCGGCTGGGATCACCAAGATTGATGGCGAAAGGGGAGCTCAAAGCATGCTGTGCACGAGCATCGGGGTCGGTGTAAAGGACGGTGGTCTTGATTCCAGAGGCTGAGGCGGTCCGGCCGACACGCAAGGCAATCTCACCGCGATTGGCAATAAGGATTGACTGGAGAGGAGTTACAGCTTGCTGTCGGAGCTGCGAGGTGGTGGACCAGAATCTCCTGCCACCGACTCGCAGGGCACGGGAGCGGAGGAATTGACCTTTGCTAAGCATTTTGATAGCTGCGGAGCTTCAGCGACTAGGCTATAGCATTGCACAGAAGCAGTGACCGGAAGAAAAAGACGAGCGTGGAAAAGTTGATGCTAGGAGAGTTGATGTTTCCTTTCTTACGTCTGCCGTGGCTAGCCGACGTCCCGCGGCTCAAGCAGAGTCTGGGGTTTGTGGGGTGCCTCAGTCAGCATTCTGGCGCAGAGCAGATCAGTGAGACCCGTCGTCATAAATACAGGCGCTGGGTGCATTGCAGCGGAAAGCTGTCTAAAGTTGATAGGATCCACATAGACTCGAATCTGCACTGACTCTAAAATTGATATGCGTACAATATACAATTCAAATCAGGCCCCGGAAAAATCCCCGGATCCCAAGCATGACACCAAAGTCACGTGCTTTCTCCAAGAACGCCTCGGCTCATCAAATCGAGCAGGCAGTCAAAGACCAGCCCATCTTTACAAGGACATAAAGTGAGCACGCTAAAGAGCTATTGGGCTCTGTGAGAGTTACGCTCCGGAAAAGCCGCGGGCTCGATTCAGCGACCGATTGAAAGCAGCGTGAATTTCAAACTAATGAAACGGGACGCATCCAGTCCGCATCCGATCGATCACGATGAGAGAGGTGCATATTTTATATTGGAGGACGGTGCGGATGCACGACATGTGCAGTAGATGTGACAGGAACGGATGCGTTCTGCGCCAGTCACGCCGGCAATAGACCCACTTGCAAGACCTGGCCCCGGGAGCACAGCTTGTTGGGATGCGGCGAGTATAGGCAGTCTAGGTAGGACAAGCAATAAACGCTCTGATTCGGCCACCAAAAACCCTTCGAGGCTCCAGGCGTGGGTGTGGTTGAGACGGCTGAACGACAGACAATACGCACTCGAGACAAATGGTGCGACAAGGGACTGTGTAGCAGAGAGACTGCCGCCATGGCTGTTCTATTTCGGACATGAGCGCGATAAGTCTCGCACCGGAAGCAGAAGCTTTGGACAAGACGATGTCGAATCGAGTGCACGTGTGCCCGACACCAAGCCCGGGAGCGGCCAATTCGCTGGCCTGCTGCCTGTGCGCATGCTAAATCGCAATCAACCTTTTATCGTCGCGCCGCACAGAGGACGGCGGGGCACGAGAAAAAAAAGAAGCTCAGTTCAGCTCACCCAACCGGGCCAAAGCCAATCATTGCGAATTCCCAGGCAACCCAGTCCGTGCAGTCGACTCGTTCCACTTGCACCACATCCCACCATCTCCCACTCATCCAACACTCGGCCTATCTTCGCTCGGATCAATTCAATCTACTGTACTCCAGCACTTGTTGCTGCAGCTCGTACAATCTTTATTATCTGAGCCTTTCCCCTCCTTCCTTTCACCATGTCTGCCCCTCCCTCTCACGGCCACCCGGACTCCACGGGCCTGAACACCCAGAAGGACGACAAGCCTTCGACCGCATCACATCCTCCGCGCTCCAAGCCTGACCCTACCCTCAATGCCGACCAGGGACGACTCGCCTCCGCCCCTTCCACCGGTCAGTCAGAAAAACTAACAGGTCCCGACTAAGTGTACTGATGCCTACCTACAGGCTCCTCCGAACTCGCCAATCTTGAAGTGAGGCTGCGTTCAGCCATACGCCAGTTTCACGATTTCCCACAGAAAGGCATTCTGTTCGAGGATATTCTACCCATCTTCGCCAACCCCTCCCTCCACCACGATCTCATCGCCGCCCTCGAATTGCGCATTCAGAAAGAATTCCCACAGAAGCCTGATGTCATCGTCGCCCTCGAGTCGCGCGGCTTCCTGTTCGGCCCAGCACTCGCCCTCAATCTAGGTGCCAGCTTCGTGCCCGTCCGCAAGAAGGGCAAGCTCCCTGGCCCCTGCGAGACCGAGGGTTTTGAGAAGGAGTATGGCAAAGACTTCTTTCAGCTGCAGAGCGACAGCATCAAGCCTGGCCAGAAGGTCGTCGTTGTCGACGATCTTATTGCTACCGGGGGTTCCGCCGCTTGCGCCGGCAACCTTGTCCGCAAACTAGGCGGCGAGTTGCTAGGCTTTGTGTTCCTCATGGAGCTCACCTTCCTCGATGGAAGGTCGAAACTCGGCGCGCCGTGCGTGACCCTGCTGGCTGGCCAGGAGGAAAAGAAGCAGGACGGCAAAGCAGAACTGCCTCTCGGCAGGACACAAGAGTCAGCGGACCAAATCAAGCCTGTCACTGACGCGGGCGGTGCGGCGGCCACAAGCAGGCCTTGAAAACTTTTTTGGAGTACAAAAGTTTCTTTGACATGTTCTATTCCTCATCCTGAAAGACTCAGTTGCTCAACCGCTGGATCGTTTCGCCTCTGCATATAGACTTTCAACTGGATATATATACGGTAATATAGCTAGTATTGAAATTAGATACCCAAATCAAAGATGTGCGTCCCATGCCAAACAAGATCAAATTGTCCCGCTTCGCATTCTAATTGTCCGTGTGCTTCCGGTGATTATTGCACCCCCACTTTCTCATGCAGTCTCACGGCCGAGATCGGCTAGCTACGGGCACTGTACGACACGAACCCCGCGCCCTACAGAAGCAGCTCCACCGCCGGTCCAGGAACCGCTGCACAGTCATATACCCATCTCTCTTCTCCTTCTCAGCGATTTGACAAACCCAATGTCCACCGCTCGTCTCAATTGCCTATCCCGCCATCTCACCCGTCCCTCCTTCGTGGCTCGTCCATCAATCCTCTCTACCAGACACTTCACCACCACCCCCACCTCCAAAAGCACAATGGAGAAGATCTCCACCGACAAGGCCATGCAGCGTACGTTCCCCGTCACCCCTCCATACCACCAGTCACTGACCTCCCCCCCTCTAGCCGCGGCGCCATATTCACAAGCCATCCGCGCCGCGCCCTTCATCTTCGTCTCCGGGCAAATCCCCGCCGATGCCTCCGGCAAACTCACCGAGGGCAGCATAGCCAACAAGACTAAGCAGTGCTGCGAGTCTCTCAAGGCGATCCTGACTGAGGCTGGAAGTGGGTTGGAAAAGGTCGTTAAGGTACCTATACTCTTCCCCTTCTCCCCCACTAGTCGTTGTTGCACGAGAAGGTACTGGGGGTTAGGGCCGCTGACGAGACGCAGACGACGGTGTTTATCACGGATATGCAGCATTTCAAGGAGATGAATGGTGTGTATGCGGAGTACTTCACCCACAAGCCGGCGCGGTCGTGCGTGGCGGTAAAGCAGTTGCCTTTGGGTGTGGAGGTGGAGATTGAGGCTGTTGCGCTGGCTTGAGGGAAGAGATGAATGCCGGCATGCCATGGAGATGGGATAAAGAGGTGGAGAACAACAGACAAAAGTTATATGTATAGATGGGGAGATACTCTACTCCAGACTGTATCTACTCTGCTCAGCATACCGTGTGCAGTTTTTGGGCTTTGTGTATATGTGTATATGTTTATCGTGCCACGAATGCGATATGATCATCCGGCGAAGACGGGACGGGCTACCTGACGGGTCTCATCCAAGATTTAGATGGTCGTACATTCTTTCTATCGTCAAAACACATCCAATCGCTCATGCCACCAGCATGAGTTCCTGGCGGCTAGTTTAAACCACAAACAACACCCCACGCGCCATGCATAAACACGCTAAATGACAAAATATAGACAAGCCCCCCCCCCCCCCCCCCCCGACTGGTGCAGGGTACCTCACCACCCTATTCCCGCATCATTGAACACCCCACACGGCCCATTACTCAACACATAATCCGGCCACGACTTTCCCGGCCGCGGATTCTCCTCCTTCGGCCGCGACACAAAGTACCCCGCGACCATCTGTGCCGCACACGTGTTCTGCGGATCTGTAATCAGATAGCACTTTCCGTCAGTAAAGATGGAGCCCAGACACGGCGTGTACATCGTGTGACATTCGACGCAGCAGTCTTCTTGGTTGGTGGCGGAGCCGACGTCGAAGAGGGTGTAGGCGCTGGGGCCGCGGGTGTAGACGTTTACTACGTGCGTTTCGTTGTGCCCGGTGGGACCGAGGAAGTTGTCGGTTGCGCAGGCTTGGTAGGAGGTGCGGGTGGAGGTCACGGTGTAGGTGATTGTTTCCTTTTCGGTGGTTGTTACCTCTGTTGTGGAGGAGGTGGTAATACGTGAAGTTGTTACGTAGGTGGCCGTGGTGGCGACGGATCGGTCTGGTACGGTGGAGGTGATGATGAGGATGGAGAATGAGGTCAGGGTCGTGGTGACTGGCTCTTCGCCGATGAAGGTCGGTGAGTCTGTTTTGGGCCGCCACACCATGCGGTCGATTATGTATGATTTCGTACCTGAGATCTATTAGTCCGAAGCACAGGTGTTGCAAAGGGGAAGTGCGACTTACAGAACACCAAGGTGGGAAACGCGACGGGCGTCTGGGCAGAGCTCTGCATCATCACGCCCCGAAGTCCCATGAGTGTTCTTGGTTCCTTGATAGTGGACGTGCTGCTTGACTCGTCTCGTTTACGATGAAGACGCTGGTGGTTTGCGTTCATATTGCCAGGGGGAGGAGTTCTTCGAGGCACTTCAGCCATGATCGTTACACCACCTTTGGGCTTCTCAGTGGATGGAGGAATATGCAAGTCTAGTTCTTGCTCCCAGTCCGCTTCTTCTCTATGGTCCTGCGCAGGTTTCATCTCTGGGCTCGGAAGAGGGACTCCTGGAGCATGTGCCGGCTGCAATTTTGAAGCCGATTGTAACGCTGGTTCTTGTGCTAGATACTCATTTGGAGTATCTTCGGAACCGGAAGCATCCGTAAATCCAGCAGGAGGCGTAAGGTCCTGCATGTCTTGATCGACTCCGTCGTCAGTCTTCACAGGAGGAGCGGGGGTGGCAGAGGCCAAGGCCGGAGCGGAGGATGGTAGGAGTGCGCTGATGGCGGAGAGAGCAGTGGGTACGAGCTTTCCATCGACATAAATATACACAATCTGATCAGGCGATGGTGCTTGATTTGCAGGCGGCGCAGGGGCTGGTGCAGGTTCTGGTGCTGGCGCCGGTTCTGGTGGTGGTGGAGGTGGAGAGGCGGGTGGTGGCGCGACAGTAGCATTAATTGGCACAAAGCCTGGGCGAGTCGGAACCTGAATATTGACGGCAAAGGGACTTGCGACAATTGCCTTCATGACCATTGTGCTGGTTACGTTGTAATGTCGGCGTCGAAAGGCGTATATTGTGGACAAAGTAGTGAATGTGTCGGCCGTTTGGGACTGGGTGATTGTCTCAGTGGCTGTCGATATGAAGGTCTCTGTCCTAGTGTATGTTGGGCGCGGCCAATTGACTGTACTCGTTTCGCGGACAGTGAATTCTACCGTCACGTCGGCAACATCAGTAGTGATAGTAGAGGTGTGAGATGCGATGTTGTATGGCGACGCCGACGCATATTGAGTTTGGCATTTCATCTCTGTACGTGTATTCCGCGTGGCGGCGACCAGAGCCAGCCATGGTATCCAGACAGCGAGCAGCATGATGCGCTCTGATGCCGAGACAAGGTCAGAAGAAACGCCGTGAAGGGCGAGTGTTATCGTGGCGCGAAGAAAGGGGAGATGGAGTATCGTGCGCGCATGGGGCTAGTTAGGCCAACGAGCATCGCAGAAGTCGGATGCACAATGGTAGGTCTACTCAGTCCAGCCCAGTCATATGTACAGTGCCTCACGAAGCGGCGGATCGAGGGGTGGAAGAAGCGATAATAATGGCGAAAGCGCGAGAGGATGACAGGCGTGGAAGAAATGCGAGACGGGCAATGTCGCTTCGCCCATTGGGCGTCCCATCGCGCCAGACGCCAGAAGCCACAAATCGCCCCTGGACTGGAATCCGGGGGACCAACAGGGACTCACACCAGGCCAGTCGGGCCCAGGAACCCGAACCACACGCACGTCGCACGCCTCGAACTCGGCTCGTGCACCCATGCTGTCCATGCATCTCCGTCTTTCTTCTGCACAAGCTGTGACTGCATGTAACTGCGTATATTTCCAATGCACATGGACTTGCTTTACCATGCAGTCTCGTCGCAGAATTTTACCATGTACTCGAAACGTCCTTGTCCTATCATCCCAGGCATGCTGCTGTCAGCTGGCCATGCTACAGTAAGTCGGTAGAGTGACACGTGACTTTCCGTCATCATTACCCGCCACATACTTCAGCATCAGGGCAGTCATCTCGAGTATTTCCATTCAATTTGTTCATATTCATCGCAAAACATGAGCTCACACGAGTACTTAGACTGTAATAAAAATAATAATGCGATCACAGAGGCAGCGCGGGATCATGCCGCGGATTATATATCGGCCACTATCTAATAGCACAGTTTTGACTGGTATATGTGACGATGACTTCTCCAGCATCGTCGCAAACACTGGAGGGTCAACCTATAATTGGACATAATTTGGATCTCAGCCTGCTGCCACCGATATTTGTATCCCTGACTCACTTCGCAAAAGACGCTGCCGACTCATTCGAGGATCGTCTGCTGGCTCACGGCGCCAATGTCTCCTACGATTTGAGCGAGGTCAAAATCGTGCTTACCAGGGCTGATCGTAAAAGGAGGGCTCAGTTTGACTTGCGCAGCCAGGGAATATCGACCGAAGAGGTCGACCATGTTGTCACCGGAGATACACGAGAACCAGATGACAACGCACCTTTCTCAAACACTGAAGATATTCTCTTACGTCGCCTCGCCACTCCTACAGTCAAGGTGATCAAGCTTGCATGGATGGAAGAATGTATTTCTCAAGGTCATCTCATTCCTATCGATAACCACATTTTGTTCGAGGGAAGGATCATTCCGGCTCCAACATTGGAGACAGCAGAAACTAATAAAACACCAACTAAGCGCAAACGCGAGTCCCCAGAAACCGTCAACTTCCACAGTCCAGAATCCATCCTCGCCAGGGCCCGCCATGACGCAGAACGCACAAGTCCCCGTACCAACCGCGACTTTGGCATCCGGCGCTTCGGGGACAAGCACCGCTCCAACTTCACCGCGCCCTACGCCGCCGGCGCCTCCTCCCAAAAGCCCCTGCACCTCCTCTCCGAAACGACATCCGAGCACGAAGGCTACGGCTCCGACTCCGACCTTCCCCCGATACCAGACTGGGTCTCCCACCACCAGCAATACGCCTGCCAACGCGTGACCCTTGCCAACGGCCCCAACGATGCCTTTCTCTCCGAATTGAAAGAGATACGTACCGCTCGGTTGCTGACAGGCGACGAGATCGGCGTCCGCGCCTACAGCACCAGCATCGCGTCTATCGCCGCCTACCCCTATGCTCTGCGAAGTCCAAAAGAGATACTAAGGCTGCCTGGGTGCGACGTCAAGATCGCGAACCTGTTCGTCGAGCACGCCAACACTGGTCGGGTGCACGCTGCTGATGCCGCGCGGCGAGATCCAGAGCTGAAAGTCCTGCGGCTGTTTTACGAGATCTGGGGCGTTGGGGCTACGACAGCCAGGGACTTTTACTACTCGCGCGGGTGGCGGGATTTGGATGACGTGGTGGAGTTCGGGTGGAGTACGTTGTCTCGCGTGCAGCAGATTGGCGTGAAGTACTATGAGGACTTCCAACTGCCGATCCCACGGGCTGAGGTTGAGGACATTGCGAGGGTGATACATCGACATGCTGCTAAAGTGAGGGATTCGAGAGTGCAGAGTATACTAGTGGGCGGATATAGACGAGGCAAAACGGAGTCGGGGGACGTGGATGTGCTGATCAGCCATCCGGACACAGCTGCGACGAAGAATCTGGTTACAGATATCGTGGAGAGTTTGGAGGATGAGGGGTGTATCACGCATACTCTGCTGCTGGCATTGACGTCCACGCATAGGGATCAGCAGACGTTGCCGTTCCGTGCGATCAAGGAGAAGGCAGGAGCGGGGTTTGATACGCTGGATAAAGCGCTGGTGGTGTGGCAAGACCCGCATTGGCCGAGCGAGGTCGCGGACAAGGCGAAGGATGAGGGTGCGAAGAATCCGGCGCCGCATCGGAGGGTGGATATCATTGTTAGTCCATGGCGAACGGTGGGGTGTGCAGTGGCCGGGTGGACAAGTGGGACCACGTTTCAGAGAGACTTGAGGAGGTATGCCAAGCATGTTAAGGGTTGGAAGTTCGACAGTTCTGGGGTAAGAGAGAGGGGAGGTGGGTCAGTGGTGGATGTTGAGGGGTATTATGCGCAAGGTGGAGGGGACGTGGCGGATGAGGGAAGAGGGGCGGTAGAATTGGGGAAGTGGAAGAGAAGGGCGAGGACGATGGAGGAGGCGGAGAGAAGAGTATTTGAGGCGTTTGGGTTGGAATGGAGAGAGCCATGGGAGAGGTGTACTGGGTAGTGTCATGATATTGGGCCGCGTTTGTATTTACAGGGTGACTGGATAGCAATGTTGGATGATAAGTAAGAGATGGAGATACCCGACCTATCATTAGCTATGGACATAATACGAATTTTTTAGTTCACCATGGTCTCAGCGCTGCCGACTGGCCGTGATGCAAGGATAAGACAGCCATCAGCAACACCTTTCCTGGCTGCTTCAGAGCTGACCTTTTTGCCAGCCATGTAGCCTAGCCATATGAGCTTGCTTATCCGCGGATCAGTGACTTTTCCAATGCTCTCTAGACCCTGAGTCCTGCTGGGGTCCTCGAACAGCACTTCCGTCGAACCTTGCTGATCCCGCACCAGTGTCACGACAGAACCCTTGGGTGTCTTTCCTTGACCATCAAATATGCTCTTGAACTGCTTCACCGCCTCCCCGAACGATTCGCTCTCGTATTCCGTCTCCACGGGCCCTGTCGCCTTGTCCCTGATCGCTGCAGCCGCAGCTTGCGTTCCCCGCTTAATGCCCGTAATCCAGCCATCGCGAAGGTGTGCGAAGTCTGTGTTCCTTGTAGGCGAGATGCGCCACGCAGTCTTGATGTGTGATCTCAGCAACTCGTCCCATATCTCGGTGCTGCGAGTGGGATCCAACATGGCCTGCCTCAAGTCGTCCTTCTCCGATGGCACAAGCGTCGAGGCGTCTTTGTTGACGTAGTGGATCAGCCGAGCCTGGAGGCCGGAGAGATCCGCTGTACGCACGTACAGACCCAAAACGTAGACTTGGATGCTGAAGACGGAGACTGTACGGATGCCGAGTCCAATCAGGGTGTACTCCTCGTTGTTGTGGATGTTGCCCGGGTTGATAGCTGAGTTTGGCGGTGCCGGAACGTCGGTGCGAGAGTCGGAGGAGGGCAGATATAGAACGCGAGGAAAGAAGGGCACGCTGGATGTACCTGTCTCGACCAGCTCGACCTGCTCATTGTCCTCGGTTATGATCCTCTTATCTTCACCTGCTCCAATCACATGAACTGGTCGTCCTTGGAATTTGGCATTACTGTCTGAGGAAGCGTCGGTTTGTAAGCTTGACCTCCTCTGCTCTTCCTCTTGCACCTCACTTATCAGCTTGTATACCACTCCGCCTGTGGCCAGTACGCTGAAGAAGAGGCCATATGACGCGAAACGAAGGCGTTTCATTCCTTGTTCCCGTCGTTTCGCGCGCTCGGCTTCAGGGTCTTTGACATACGGATCGTGGCCTGGCTCATGGTTTGGTGCATTGCTGACCGCTGCGGCTTGGACATCGGCCGTCTGGAAGAGACTGTCGGCTTCAGCGCGAGACGAAGACCGAGTACCTGGCTGGCTGTATCGAGTTGAGTACCAGTAAGCGTAGCATGGCTGTCGGGTAGCTTGCTGAGTCGGTCGGAGAGCGGTAGCCCAGCGTCTCGAAGCAAGACGGATTGATGGCTGCAGCATTCTGGTCAAGACACCACCAGGCAGCGATTTCAACAATTGCGAATGGACATCTCCAGAGGAAGCTTTCTTAAGCAAGACTTGAACCTTCTCAACGTCATAACCCTAACGCCCGGGAGAGGGATGAAGCACGTGATCGGGTGCCCCAAGGCGATTCAAACAAATCTATCACCCAGGTTGCGATCTCATGCGACTTTGACTCCTCCTTCACGATTCGGCGACCCCCACTTTGTCGTGTGCGAGCCGTGCTGCGGGTGGATGCATGCAGCACATGATCATTGTGCATGATCCAGATCGCAACCACGTCGAGACAGCCGAGCATCTGCAGCGCCGACTTGGCCACACATGATCAGCCGGCAATGAAAGCTTGAGTCTGGTCCAACTTCGCTGCCTTCCACCCCTCGTCTTCCTTCGACACATCTCTCTCGGCGACGCTCTCACATGTCAAATAGAGCCATTGATGGACAAACGCATCCGGCGTCGAGCACGTGAGTATGAAGCAGACCTAGATCGTTATCCGCACGATACGGTAAGATGACCATGGATCCCACGCACCGTTGAATCATCGCCTGTGGACTTGATCGGTACTTAAAGTATCTGCCTTCTATCTGGAAACGTATGTGATAATTTGCATATCATTATTTTGTTTTGAAGTAATTTTAGACAAAAATAACGATCTTCACCGCTTCGATCATCAGACCATCTCGACCCAACCCTAGTCAGACCGCTCTTTCATCCGTTGCTGCACAACGCGAGGTGCACTGCAGAAAATCCTCCTAGCGTGTCTGCCAGCACAACATTCCTCGATACTGAGGGGAACACCTACAGGGAAACAATGCCCTTGAATATCTGATCCTTGACAGCAGAAACCCACATTCAATACACAATTGACGTCGTCGTACATTCGCTTTCACCAATATAAGGTTACATAGCCATCCCCCCCCACCAAGTCTTTCCTCGACGCGGCACACATCCTACATATTCACACGTTTGCAATCTCTCGGCTTTTCGATCAACAGAATAAACAAAACAACAATGCCACGCCTCTCCCAGATCCCGGTCCTAGGTCCAATCGCACGGGATGTATCCTTCCTCTCACGCTCGGTAGCAGCACGAATCTCACCTCCAACCTCACCACGCGATGACTTTCCAAGAGCCGAGGCAGACGCACAGGTTTGGGCCTGGCTTGCATCCTCTGGTCCAACCTCACCAACGTCGCCTCATGGCAATTCAAATGCACCCTCACACGGAACGACAACGACACTGCAACGCCGTGGAACCACACGTTCGTCTCGGCTTTCACACCATGAGTCTAGCTCCAAACGAACACACCACAATGGATCCAAGGAGCACACGGTTGCCACCGCTAGTCAATACGGCAATCTGAGTCGACGCAGCACCGCCATGTCTGCTTCTCCACCACCACGTCAGTCCACAGAGGTTACCATATATCGTACCGTCTCTTCTCCTGGTCACTCCCCGACCGAACGACATTCGAATCTATCAGGCCAAGGATCAAACCTGGCTCGGACTTCCTCGACTCGCCCTGCACCTTCTCACAGGACTTGAGGTAGGCGTGAGTGGTCGATGTTCTCTCGAAATGCACGGCAGTCTAGGCATGTTGCTCTCAACCCAATTCGCTTCATGCAGGCTTACTCCGAGCATGTGTCCTATCGCCTAGCATTATTGCCAAGCTCGAAGCGATATCGCACCTCTTTCGTTCGTTTCAAGGTTCACATCGGACCAGTCGATGAGACCCTCTAGCATGTCACGATCGCACAACCACTATCCCGGCGATACAGAAGGACAGAACACTACCTCGAGCGCCCAAACCAGACAGTGGATCCGCGTGCCACATCCCCTTTTTATTCACTCTCTGCTTACTATTATATTTTGGACAATTCGCCCAGCGCCAGGCTCCCGCGCATTGCCTCGCGCATCATCTGCCTCTAATCGGTGCTGTTCGCACCCAGCCATCTTGTCCTCTCACCTCCCCAGTCCCCTTTTTATATTGAGCATAGCCTGCAGTCTTTCACAGTGATCATTAAAGAAAGCGCTGCAAGCATCAGAGGACAGCATATGTGTTGCGTATGATTTGGCTTAGTCATCTGGTTGTTCGTTTTTCACTTTAGATACCCATATATGTGCGTAGCGATACACTTTTAATTCTATACGATCCGCTAACGCAGTGCCTTTTCGTCCGGCGTTCTGTCACGCTCTACATCTTCCTTGCTCTCTTTCTTTCGTTTCCAATCCAGAGCTCCGGTCTACTATCTCATAGGCCATTCCAAGCGCTTGATGAATGTTCGACCCTGTTTGTGTGCATATCCGTATTCCTACTTCCCATAATTGCGTCCTGGTTCAAGTCGCTACCACTGAATTATCCACCGTTTCGATTGCATATCGAGGACAGTCGCTGAATGGCCGGCACAAAGGGCTTGTAGCATATCACAAGCCTTCGATTTTTGTGATTCAAGAAGCAAAAAAAAGCTAATGTCGAGGATAGATAGAGTAGTGAATTACGTCTTGTGCATGCTCTCGGGAGCCGAGAGTCAGGCAGACCATCGGCCCGGAGCGTTGGTGATTAGGGGAATAGTACTGCTTACATGCTGACCTTCTACAGTCAAATTCATTGGAATGCAGACTTATCGATGCAGTGATCATGCACGGTCAAGACAACACAACCCTGAAATGCTGAGGTGATTATGAAGCAACCTGTACTGAATCAAACGCTCGTAATGAGGTCATCCGCAGCTTCCGTACCCCGCGCAAGGAGCTTACAAATGCCCCTCACCTTTGTGCAAGGTAGGT
Organism: Myriangium duriaei CBS 260.36; assembly: GCA_010093895.1. Taxonomy (NCBI): domain Eukaryota; kingdom Fungi; phylum Ascomycota; class Dothideomycetes; order Myriangiales; family Myriangiaceae; genus Myriangium; species Myriangium duriaei. The sequence goes on from ML996082.1 coordinate 2,149,035, forward strand.
GTTTATAATCAACATTGCTCTGAATTCGCACTTTCTTCAATTCAATTTCCTATGCTAAAGACTTCCATCCTCCGTCTCCAGCAGACAACCAGACAATTCTCACGAATCATCCCCGAAGCTATCTCCAGCACCACCACAATGTCTCAACGACCATCCGGCCTCATCGCCAACAAGGGCCTCGAGCTTTTGACCTGGGGTACCCCGAACGGCCACAAGGTCCAAATCATCCTCGAGGAGCTCAAGGAGGCCTACAATGGCAAGCCCGAATATGTCTGGCAGGGCATCAACATCTCCGAGAACATCCAGAAGGAAAGCTGGTTCACCAAACATGGTCCCAATGGCCGCATTCCTGTCCTGATCGACCATGACAAAGACATCAGCCTCATGGAAGGTGGAGGTAGGCTCCACTCAATCTGCTACTATGGTTACAAAGGACTTACTAACCATCCTTCCCAGCTATCCTGACCTACCTCGCCCGCAACTACGACCCCGAGCACAAGTTCTCCTTCCCCTCCGACCCCGAGCTGGCCAAAGTCGAGCAATGGGTGACATTCCTCCAGTCCGGCGTCGGGCCCATGCAAGGTACATCTCACTCCCCATATCCATCGATGCCCCCTACCGTCCTTACTGACCCTCCTCAGGCCAAGCCAACCACTTCTACCGCCTCGCCAAAGAGCGCATCCCCTACCCGACCCAACGCTACGTCGGCGAAACCGAGCGTCTCTACGGCGTGCTCGACGCCCAACTCGCCTCTGCCGACTACCTGGTGGGCAACAAATACACCATCGCCGACATCGCGAACTTTTCCTGGGTGAACGTCGCGTACTTTGCGGGCGTGGATCTGGCCAAGTTCAGCAATCTGCACAAGTGGTGGCAGCGCATCTGGGATCGCCCGGCGGTGAAGAAGGGCGTGGCCATACCCAGCGAGAGCAAGTTCGCCAACGAGGCGTATCAGCACAGACTCAAGACGGAGGACGAGTTTAGGGAGAACGAGGAGAAACTCAAGAAGTTGGGGGACGAGGCGAAGGAGAAGTATGGGTATAAGTATGCTAGTCCTTGAATGGACAATGACTTGAATGGGCATGGTGAGGGATGGGAGCATATATCAAGGCAAAAAAGTTTGAGCTAGTTAATAGCCACAAATCCCTCTTAGGGTCACAACTCGGTAAAGCAGTCGCCCCATCGTGACACTTGTGCTGGTCTCGTGATTTGAGGTACAGATTGTGGTGCCCCTGCGTTGATCCGAAGCCGTCGTTACAACGAATGTGGTTCAAATGCGTCTCGCCCAGTATCCGACGTGCAAGGCGTTCACTGCGGATTTCTCACGGTGGAAAGCAGATTGCTAGAAAGTCTGGTGGTTAGGCACGAATGAGGTTCATGGACAGTTGATCAGCAAGGCTGGTAGCAAGGCGCCTGGCAAGCAGAGCGATAGCACTTTTAGTATGAAACTTTGTCTATCTGGGAATTGAAAACCTTAAACTATCTCTTCAAGAAAATTATCAGTAACGCAGGAAGGGGGAGGTTTTCAAGCACCATGAAACGAATACAGACGATGAGATCAAACAAAGACATTCCACCAACACGTTTCACCAACGTGAGCCGCCATTGTTGTACGCAAAGCGGTTCGGAGACCCATTAGCATTCCGGACAGTGTTGCGGAGTGAGAGACGAACAAGAGTACGCCTCATGTCCTTCGCATCCCTGAAGTTGATGAAGCCTTGAAGATATAAGGCTATGCCGGTCACGAACGGCGCAGCGTACGATGTACCAGTCAGTCGCTTGGTTGTGTCTTGGAAAGCGCTTGGCCAGGTGGTGGTGACCTGAACCCCAGGGGCGAAGAGAGTGACGCCTGCTCCAAAGTTGCTGAACTCTGCACGGACACGCTGTTGTCAAGTCAGTGACATCCAGTGAAAGCCATTACGGCGAGATCTACTTACGTGATCGTCTGTGGCAGCAACAGTGATAGCGCCTTCAGCGGATCCCGGCGAGGTATCACCCACATCCCTGCCATCGTTGCCGGCTGGTGCGATGGTAGTCACACCCGCCTCGTAGGCAGCATTCACAGCTCGATTGAATGCTCTCGATTTGGGACCTGTGACCGACACATTGATGATAGCTTTTCTCTTCCGGTTGTAGGCAACAATATCCTTGAATGACCAGTCGTACCCCGCGAGAACGTTCGAAAGATCTCCCTCCATCCTCTCGAGTACTTTGACAGAGACGATGTCACACTTCTTGGCCACCCCGTAGGTCTTGCTGCCAATGATTCCAGCTACAGCAGTGCCATGGCCAACCCTGTCGTCGTTCCTGGAGTGCCTAGCAGCCGCTTTCGCGCGCTTGTGACGGCGTAATCCAGGTTCGCCGTCCTGCTGTTGGTCACCGCCTTCCTTTTGAACGCCGTCCTGGCTCTCCTCGCTGGGTCTGTTGCCGTCATCGGGCTTCTTACCATCTCCAGGGGGCTTGCCGTCTTCGGGAGGCGCTTGGTGATCACCCTTGTTTGGCTCCTTTCCATCTCCCGGCTGGTTATCATTCTTAGGAGGCTCACGATGACCACCTCTACCCGGTCTGCCATCTCCCGGTTTCTTACTATTTTGCGGAGGCTCGTCGTGAGCACCATCACCCGGCTTTTTGCCGTTCCCAGGCTTCTTGCCATCGCCGGGTCTTTTGTTGTCACCGGGATTTTTACCATCCTCAGGAGGCTCAGGGTGGCCGCCACCTCCAGGCCTTTTGCCGTCACCAGGCTTTCTACCATCGCCAGGGTTTTTGCCGTCACCCGGGTGCTTGCCATCCTCTGGGGGAGGCTCCTCTGGATCGCCGTCTCCTGGGTCATCATGATCGCCATCACCAGGATTCCTCCCGTCCTCATCATCCGGAGGTGGGTTTTTGTGGTCTCCGTCTCCAGGCTTCTTACCATTACCGGGCCTCTTCCCATCACCCGGTCTTTTCCCATCCCCAGGAGGGTCGCGCTGACCTCCGCCGCCAGGCCTCTTGCCATCGCCAGGACGTTTACCATCACCTGGATGTCTGCCATCTTCTGGAGGAGGCTCTTCAGGATCACCGTTTTTAGGTGGCGGTCTATCATGATCCCCATTGCCAGGTCTTTTGCCATCGCCGGGTCTCCTTCCGTCACCCGGTCTCTTTCCGTCACCGGGCCTTCTTCCGTCGCCAGGTTTCCTACCATCACCAGGCTTTCTATCTCCAGGAGGATCGCGGTGATCTCCACCACCAGGCCTTTTACCATCGCCAGGATGTTTCCCATCTTCAGGAGGCTCCTCGGGATCACCATCGCCAGGGTCGTTATGATCGCCTTCGCCTGGGTTTCTTCCGTCTTCATCATCAGGTGGCTCGTCATGCTCACCGTCTCCTGGCCTCTTCCCGTTGCCCGGCCGCCTACCATTACCAGGACGATTACGGTGATCAGGAGGTTCGTCGTGGTCGCCATCGCCTGGATGTTTCCTATGATCACCATCACCAGGATGTTTCCTGTGGTCTCCGTCATGGTCTCCGTCATGGTCGTGATCACCGTCACCATCGTCAGGTGGGTCTTCGGGATCGTCATCACCGGGATCGTCATCATGATCGCCATCGTGTCCGCCACCAACTACATTATGGCCATGGTAGGCGCGGTCTTCGAACTCCTTGTGGCCAATGTCGACACCAGTGTCAACAACGTAAGCAGTAGTCCCTTGGGCAGCAGTCATATCGTATGGATACCCTTTTGCGTCCTTCTCAAGCCCTCGATGTGAGATTAGATTGAGACCATAGGGCGGGTCGTTTTGTGTTACAACCGCCGCGACACTCCATGTCTGATCCGGCTCAATATCTTCCACGTCGCCATGTGCTTTTAGCTGGTCGACAACAGAGGTATCAAAATGGCCGGCATATCCTTGGAAGTCGGAGATGTTGTATTGGCGAGAAACGCCTGTGAAGATTTTTCCGTCTGCTCTTGATCTGAGGGCTTTGCCGTGTATGCTCTGAACGAAGTTTAAGTGAGCGACAGCATCAATCCCGGGTTTAAGAGTGACAATGTATTTGTCAGGGATAGCCTTTACGCCAGGCCCTGGAACCGGTGAAGCTTTGATGATGAGGGGAAAGAGAGTGGCGGCCAAGGTGGCTTTTTCCTTGGTCAAGAGCATCGTAAAGAATGACCAAAGCAAAGAAATGGTAATAGCACAAAGCCATTTGCAAAGTAGAGGCTGAGATCTTACCTTTAAACCTCAACTTACACGTGCTCTAGTGGCGATCGAAGACATCCAAACGATGAAACAAAATTCGGTCCCTCACAAGGTCAGAGGTTGCCAACCAGAAAGGACCGACTGGTATAAGCACATCGCTAGATCACCAGACATACCAGAAATCGGCGTCTTTTTCGATGCTACTTGTGCTTGCTTGCGTAGACAGAGGAAGCGAGGGTAGATTTGTGGAGCCATGACGGTTTTCAGAAGTGCCGAGGTTGCTGTGACTGAGCATTCGCATGGGGGAGGTGTTCAATCGTAAGGATACGAGCTGAAAGGCAAGAGTGCATGTCGGAAATGCGAGGCGAAGATGAAGTGTTGATAGGTAAGTGTTGCGCCTCAGTGGATCGGCGGCATCCGTCATAAGTGATTGAGCAGATTGAAGCCAGGAACAGCGGAGACACAAGAAAACGCCGCACCTCAGCCGGGTGCACTGAGAAGGCGTCGGGAGTCATCCAGCCAGTTCGGCTTCAGCACCAATAATAGTGATGGCAATAGTCAGAAAAGTTATGAAGGCGCGCAGGGTGGAGTAAGAGGACGTTTCTGCTGCTTAGACCTTGCGTGGAATACCGAGGAAGTATGCACAAAGCTGGCCGCAAGGACGGCCGAGCGAACCCCGAAGGAGATTTGTGATAAGATTGTGATGAAGCGAGGTCGAGCAACCCCGAGAGTGGACAGATGATGACTGAATAATGTCATGGCGATGATGTCGCACGTGGCATCACGTGGATTCGGTGTGTGAACTCAGTCATATGCAGTCTTCGACCAGGATGAACATCAAGGTGATTGTCTCCATTCGTATGGTCAGACTTGTTGGGTGTCCCAGCACCAGACCCAGAACCTCTATTTCAATGGAGAGTGCAACCGCAGTGTTGCATGCAGAACCCAGTTTGGCCGTCAGCTCGCAATAGTTGTGAGCGACGGTGAGGAGTATCACAGGCCTCTCGCATGGCGAGCGAGGACTCTGACAGTCAGTCAAACAAAATCCGAAGCAGATGTCAGGTACAACATCCACAGTGGACGACGTGTACTAGCAGCCCCATGACGTTGACTGCTCGTCTGCAGGAACGTGTCAAGGTTTTCCCAGGTCATCCGTCAGATTTGATGGTAACTCAGGCTGTCCGTCATCCGACAGACAAGAAGCAATTGACACAATTGCAGGCCGCTCGCACAGCGAAAGGATTGGGTCAGCCAACTGACCGTGCGCAACCACGGTCCTGCTGCACCTTGGCGTTTCCCGCCAAAACTTTCCCCTGTTGACTTCCAGCTTCGTGGTGGAAAACGCCGATCGTCGGGCAGCCACGATCCGAGGAATTGCATGCCATGTCGAACCCAGCCCCTCTTGAGCACCGCTGCTTTCCAAGGATCGATTTAGTGGCTGGTGATTAGAGGCTTGACGTCAACGGCCACATAGTCGATGGCTTAGCGAGTGAGGCCTTGAGGCGCATTTGTATCAAGTATCTTCCACTCTTGTCATTCTTTCACACCTTGTCACACTTTCTCACAACTTGCACAATCTAAGTCCAGCTTTTTACGTTTTGAGATCTTCGAATTCTCCAAAGTCAACAGCAGCACCATGGCCGTCGAGGAATCCAACGAGTCCCAGGTTGATGCCGCCGCCCAAGGAGGCGCAAACGCTTCCCTTGGAGGAAATGCCTCTGGTTCTCTCTCTTCCAAGCAAACACAGAAGAGAAAGCCCCAGAAGCTGGGCTCGAAAAAGACACAGCAGCCCACTCCGGACGCTACTCAATCAGATGCTGATGACGATGATGGCGCAGACGAAAGCGAACCGGAACCTCAGCCACAACCGCAGTCAAGGCAACAGTCTCGCCGTCGCCAGAGCAGAGGTCGTGGCCGTCGAGGCGGTGAGAGCGACGTTGAGTCAATTGCACGCAGCGATGTTTCAGCATCAGGTGGGCGCCGCCAGCGCCAAAAGGCGAAGAAGCAGCAAGGCAATAATCCTCTCGGTGGGATTACGGAAGATCTGCCAGGCGGCGAACTCGTAGGTCAAGCTGGAGACTTGGTTCAAAACACAGCTGGCGATGCTGTTAACCAGGTCGGCAACACCGCCGGCAAAGCTCTCGGGGGCCTTACTGGTGGCTCAAAGGGAGGAGATGAGGATGGCGGCAAGAGCGAGCAGCTTCGTCTGCGCTTGGAACTCAATCTCGACATCGAAATCCAGCTCAAGGCAAAGATTCACGGTGACTTGACTCTCGGACTGCTGTAAGTTGCACTAAGGGAATTCATACGAGCGCAATTAGCTGACAACATTCACAGTAACTAAATCCAAACCATATTTCATGTTTTTATTGCGAAGATATCCAGAGAGCGGATAGATTGGGCTTGCGATGTCATGGGCTCTGATTTATTATGTGCTGCAAATTAGCGACCAACCGTATAATGAAAATCACCATATTGAACAGCTTGTCGTACTGCGATGGAATAAAAATTGCCATGGCATCATGTGCATGTGACCGAATTTGACAGCGCGTAGCGTCGGTCATGGCGGAGCTGACCGTGCCAAAGGCCGTCAGCGAAGGATCTTCTCGCGGGTTGGACACGTCGAGGCCGCTCTGCTGCCACGATGGAGAGTGGTTTGAGGCCCGCTGATGACGCCACAGTACGAGTGTCGTCGGGAAGCCCCAGCCACTTAGCCTCGAAAATCGCAGGTGGAGGGGCGCAAAGATCGGGCGATGGCTGCAGGTGACGTGTGGCGCACTTCTCATTGGCATGGTTTGGCCGAATTGCTCCACTTTGTTTCCAGCACTGCAAGAACGCGTTTCATCCGGGCCATTGCAAATCGCTTAGTCTTGCTCGTTTCCTTCGAGATGATGTCTGTTGTGCCAGTGCATGCGCCTCTGACGCCACAGGTAGGTGCCACGGCATTCTCTCTCGATCGTGGCTAACCGAGCCCGTCCTTGTGCCAGAGGGGGGGTGCCCTGCTCTTTCATGTGCTGCGTTCCAGCCATCGCTCGGCCCATCAGCTGTGGCACGTAAGTTGATGTGACACTTCCAATCCTTGTTTCCTCCGCTGCTCCGCCTTTTTGTGGCTCCGCTCTCATACATCCTGCTACTCCCGCTGCTTTCCCCTCCATTTCTCAGCCACTTGAACAACCTAACATCATCCACTGCACTTGTGCCACATCAAAAACACACGATGCCTCCGAAGCAGCAGCAGCAGCAGCAGCAGCAACAACAACAACAACAACAACAACAAGGTGGGAAGTCAAAGGAGCAAATTGAAGATGAGAAGCTCCAACAGTATCCCGACGTCCCGGAAAGGGAGATCCCACAATTAGATCCCACCGGCAAGCGCCAGCAGAGGACGATTGAACAGCAAGAGAAACAGGATGCACTAGTCAAATTCAACAAACGACAACAAGGTACATTTCCATCGGAGTGATGCGACCATCTGCTGCCGCGATCGCTAACACTGCCCAGGACTTGATTCAAACCGCTCACGATCTGCCTCCCGACGGGCGCGGCGGAACAGGATAGAGCAAGGCCAGCGCGACGGCAAATATATGCACACCAATTCGCTCACCGCACTCGAGGAGGCTGATGCGAATGGCGAGCTCAAAGCGATGCAGCCGTTTGAGCGTATCGGACCAGACTCAACCTCAATGGATGGACCCGTCACTCTAGCACGCGCTCTGCGTGGCGAGATCCCCATGCGCGGCGCTCATCCCGGCCAAGCATACATCGAAGACCCTAAGAAGAAGAAAGGTGAAGACATGGAAGGCTTGTGTCTATCGCTTGAGGCCAACCTGGATATCGAGATCGAACTCAAGGCTAGTATTCGGGGCGACTTGACTTTGAGCTTGATGTGAGTACCCCCATTTCGAATCGGCTGCGGCCGTATATTGACGATGTTACCAGGGCCTAATCGGGTTTGAAATTGAATTTTTTCGCACACATCAGCATGTCGCGCCAAATAACAGCGCATTCCAGATAGTAGTCGAGGGCTGGCGTTGAAGGATAACTTATCACGATGATATGTAAATTAATCAAATAGCAGTGGGCATGAACGGATACGTCCTACAACTGAAAAATCAATTCCTTGCGTGCTTCACCACTTTATGGACTGTGTTGGCGGGCTATTGGTCATGTCAAGGGCGATGTAAACACTGTCAGATGATATCCTCCAAGCCCGGCAGTCCAGTGAGTCTCGCAAAACAATAGCACGTTTATGTCCGTTCTTTCTGGTATCACCATTTCTGGAATGTACCAGGAACCATAAGATATGCCGGCAATCATTCCCCCACAAATTGCTGTTTACGTCGGCTTTTTCAACATCTGTCCAGAACCAAGACACCGAATAGAAGGTTTGGAAGTGCAATGCTGTTGACTGCTCCGGAGAGATAGGCGAGAAAGCCGGAGTCTGTGGCGGTGAGATCAGCACGCCGGAGTGGCTGTTTAAGCGATGGTCGGGGGTCGACCCACCCCTGCTGAATGGTTCTTACCCCCCGCGTCTCTTGTCCGTTTCAGTCGCCAGGGTCTAGCCGCCCTTCATTTGCTACACAAACTGTGCGACTCCCTTTCGCTCGTGTGAATTCCTTTTCGAATATGTGAATTGCGCCTATAACAGTTGTAGCGCTTGAGGGACCGTCTGCCGAATATTGATCACAACCCAACCCCATGGCGTTCTGCTCGACCTGTGGGGCGCCAACCGAGTCCCGCAGCAAGATCGACGAATTAGAGAACCAGGTCCAGGTCTTGACTCAGCAGTCTGTCGACGCGCTGAATCGTCTGGCCGGCTACGAAGAGGAAATCAGACAACTGCGCAAGCAGCGCGCGGTCGCAGCACCAAGCACAGCACCTGCTGCGAATCCTGCCCCTGGACCGGGCGACCCGCAACACAACCACAACAGTAGTGTTGATAGCGCCGCCTCAGCTGGATACGGACTTAGTAGATTCGCGTCCTTCCGAATGGGACGCAACCCGTCGACTACCACGGCGTCAAATCCATCTGTAGACCTGGGCGATCTGCAATCACAACTGGCAAAAGAGCAGGCGGCACGGGTTGAGGCGGAGAAGAAGGCGGAGAAACTCAACAGCGAGCTGGAAGATTTGAGCGTCAATCTTTTCGAGCAGGCGAATCAGATGGTCGCCACTGAGCGCCGGGCAAGGAGTAAGCTGGAAGAGAGGATCGCGCAATTGGAGAAACGCGACAAGGACAAGACACGGCGACTGGACAAGATTGAAGGCGCACTGAACAGGCTGGAGAGAGTCAGGGCATTGATTGGACCGCCTTCGCCGCCCATATGATGACCGACAAAACACACGGTCAGGAGGCGCAACGAGAGAAGCACGAAAGGTTTAACGACATTACGACTACAAAAGACGCATAATGAACTACGGCGGTCTCTGTCACAAGCATTAAACAAGATTTATTTCGCTGGAGAAGAACAGCGCAGCAACGCCAGTATCACTATCAAATGCCCGCTCGATGGACCAACAATCATGGCTTTTCAACAGCATTGTCGGCCACGCCGATCACCCCAGAACATTGCTTAGTATCGGTGCCTCTTATGCAACCTCCTATCGTAGCTGGAATGGCTCGTCCTCGGGCTGCGCGCCACCACCACCCGCTGTTTCGGCGCACTGCGGTCGATCGTCTTCTTCGGAAAGCGCAGGATGATGTACCAGGCATAGATCACTCCCGGGATCCAAGCAAGTACCGTCAGACCGATGGAGATGAGGAACTCGGCATGGCAGCCGCGGCGGATGAGCACGGGTATCGGCGGCAGGAAGAGGGCGACTATGCCCAGGATGAGGCCAGACTGGAGCGAATGTCAGCTATGACTGTGTATGGTACGAGTGTGCAGAAACAGGACGTACGCAGAAACCCATATTTGACTACTATATGGAAGCTGATCAAGATGGGCGTGGAGAATTTCGGTACGAGAGGCAGACTGGTCTGGTCAGCGACGAGAGGTGTGTGAATCTGTGCACGAATATATGTATTTCCAAACACCGGGTTGTATCCAAGTCGACGAGCTATTCCCCGTGTTTCCGTGGAGCCAGCCACACACACAACGCGATGGGGCGCCGATGACGTCCATGCTTATACTGTAGTCGGCTTGCGCCGAGCCGAGAGGCGCGTGACTCGGACATATCCCAAGCGCGAGCACGAGATAGTGTGGCTCACCATGCAGGGCGTTTACCTACGAAAAATATTGCCTACTGTCAAAACATTCAAGCGCCCGGTTTTAAAAAGGCGTGGGGCCCTTCATGTCTCAGCTGGACAAAGTTGAGAGCCGAGCCGCACGCCAGCGGGGCGTGGTTCGGGCAAAAACCCCGAGCTGAGTGGAGCTTCAAGTTGACCTCAGCCGCAGCCGCAGCAGGCAGACATCTCTATCGACAGTGAGGCTGAAGAGCCAAGTCGCACAAGTGTCATACTAAAAAGGTGCCAGCTCAGCATATAAGTGCACCATCTCTTCCTTTCTAATGTACGACTTTCGATCTTGCGGCCCGCGGATAATTCGCCCCGCCAGCACCTTCGCAAATACCCCACCATGACCACCACGAACTCAGCGATGGGTGATACTACTCCCACTACAAATGGCACAACTATGGACTCTTCCTCCTCAGGCAGAATCACACTCAGGGCACTCTTCCAGACAATATACCCCTTCCGCGCCCGCCTCCTCGAACTCCTAGACCCAATGGACCTAGTCCGCCTCCGGCCCGCCCTCTCCATCCAGTACTCCGCCTCGGAGCGCAAACATTTCCTCCGCCCGTGGCAATTCCTCTTCCCGTCCCTCTCCTTCCCCCAGCCCACCGACCAAACCCCAGAGGTAACGTCCAGCACAGAAGTCTCACCCAGCGCCGAAGCGCCAGACTTCTCAACCTGGACAGACTTCGCCCTCGTCGTCTTCGGTCCGGGCCTCTCGGTCCTCGAATCGCGGCACAAAGGCGCCACCAGCAGAGACCTCAGACACGCCATGAGTATGGCCACGCTGCACGTCCTCGTCGTCCCTTGCTCCGGCGTCCCATACTACGACGATAGTTGCCGCGCTGCTGTCCGGGCCGTGGCGAGTGCGTTCCGTGTGACGGACGAGGAGAGGGAGGATTTCAGTGGGGACCGTAGTGGGGATCTGTGGGTGCGGTCTGTCACGCACAAGGTCGAGGCGCATATTGTTGCGCAGGGGAGTGTGGAGGGCGAGAAGCTGTGGCTGGATGGAGGGGGGAGGGTGTTGGCGTTCACGAAGCGGTTTGGACGGGGGATGGAGGCACCGGGGGAGGAGTACCTTGGTACGATAAAGACGATGTGTCTGTTGCCGGAGGCGACGGAGATTAGAGAGAGGTTTGTGCTGTGGCATCAGGATCGGAAGGGGCTGGATGGAGAGGATAGGGATGGGTTTGAGGTGAGGGGGTGCTTTGCTGACAGTTGAGCTGGCGGTGATGATGATGATGACGACGACGGATTATGAGTGACGATTTTATTAAGGCGCAGTATGTGCCAAGATGCCAGTAACGGCTCGAACAAAACCAGAGACTTGACAGTGAAATAGCATGTCAAAAGAAGATCAACATATAAGAGTGTCGTGATATCATATCGTGCATTACGACAGAGGTAAGAATCTATAGATATCCTCGATCTATACCCATAGAGCATATGACAAACATGGCTGTCCTGCCACACAACGCCACTCTTGCAATCCAGTTCGCCGACCAGATATATCCCAACACTTTAAACCCCATGCTATGCAATCAAAACTTTATCCAATAGATTCCCCTCTCTCGTCTCAACTCAAGCCATAGACGTAGAGTTGTGCATCATAGGCGAATCCACCATCACCCTAGCACTTTCTTTATCATGTCCACCATCATCCATCTCTTCCACAGGTACTGGCCTCCACTCCGGCCCCTGATCCGGCCCATGCTTCTTCAACCTCGCGTCCAGCGCCCGTGCCGCCCTGACGATCGGCTCGTCGATAAACGCGCAGAACAAATGCGACGCCGCGAACGTGGCGGGGAAGACAACAAGCGCCGTCGCGATGACAGCGAGGTTGTACCGCGTATTCGTCTCCTGGCCGAAGATCTGCCACATGAAGATGGCAGTCGAGTACCCCAGACTCCGACACATCGGGCCGTGGACAATGTACAGCGCGAACGAGATGCGGCCGAGGTACTTGGCGGCTTTGTTGGAGAAGAAGCGCTTCAACCCGTGAGTGCGGGAGATGATGACGACGACGATGATGCACCCCATGGACTGCCAGAAGCGGGCTTGGTTGTCCTTGCGTAGGCCGGGGATGTGGTATGCCGCGAGGCCGGAGTAGAAGGAGGAGTATTCGGTGAAGGAACGAGGCATGGATGCTAGGTACAACGCGAGGAGGAGTAGGGCGGTTTTGCCGCTGCGTCGGAGCCACGAGTGTGATCGGTTTGTCTGATGGATGGGGGACGCAGGCGAGAATGCCATATTTACCTCGCAGAGGGCCATGCCGGCCCAGAAGACAGCCATTTCCCATGTGTCACCCCAGGTGATCCCGCCAAGTACGAACACAGATAAGATGGTGAGGCGGACGCGGGGACTGAACATGGCGGTCGCGGCGTGGGTGAGGAACAGAAACATGGAGCATCGGAACTCGACAGGGATAGTCCACAAGTGATTGTCGTATCTTGAGGCCGGCCATTGCTGGTGGGTAAAGAAATCACACAAGTCGCTGAGCGAGAATAACCAGTCCTTCATCTGTAGATAGAAGCTATCCATCCGGGTGGGAGTCCATTCATGCGCCCATCCTTTGAAATATTGGTGGAATAATTCGTCGTCCCCATTTGCGTAGGAGGCTGCGTGGCTGTAGAACCCAATGGACGTACATATCGCAACCACGAGAGTACTGATAAGGACAGGACCTAGAAGTCGGATGGGACGGCGGAAGATTGACGAGGCCAGATGAGTGAAAATTTGCGCGTGAGCAGCGCGGCCCTTCCGGATGAGTGAGAGGGGTTTGAGACTGAGCGAGTAGCCTGAGACGATGAAGAAGATGACGACCATGGGCTCGCCATATGCAATGAGGCGGAGGATGGGAAGTTGTAGTATATAATTGTTCTTTTGCTCCGCCACCGAATTGATTCTTCTCTGGCCATCATCGTCCTTGGACAAGTAGGGGTACCACTCTCCGGGCCAGATGGGTGCACCAACTGGGACAACAGTGCCGTAGACGAAACGGACCTGGTGCCAGTAGCTAAATGCGAAGTGGGTGAAGAAGACCAAGAGGGCAGCGTAACCCCGCAATCCATCCAGCCAGTCTGTATCTCGTCTTGAACTTCGCGTTGCCGGGTTTGCAGCGCCATTGGGCGAAGTCGCGCGCAGAGGGAGGTCCATCGCATCGTCCATGGCTAGTCCTTCATACGGGCTGCCATAGCGGGATTGCAGCCGCGTCCGAAGCTGCGAGAGCAAGCCCATGGTAACAGGTCTGCGTGCCAGGGACTGTGGATGAAGAGGGAACGATTGCAGAAACGCATGCTGACGGTAGACTCCATGGTTGGCGTCAATGCGCAAAGGGGGGGCCGCCGTAATTACTCTGGTTCTCGATACTTTCGGCCGGGCTGGTACAAAAAAGAGATGAAACGCGGGAAACCAACACAAAGCCATGCAGGGGCGCCACACGATCCATGGCGGGGTCCAATCACACCAATCAGGGTATCTAGACCCCTGGCGATCTGGGAGCGGCACATGGACTGTGCGCCGGGCAGGGTTTCTCCACCTCAATTTCATACGACTCATGTCCGCATACCAGGACAGCTTATCTACGAGTCGCAGAGCGATACTAAATACAACCCGATTTCTAGCTTTGTCCCAGAATCACTTCAATTGAGCTGTGTCTACAGGCTAGATGCCACCAGCACCACAAGATCGACTTCGAGGTCACATGAAACACACAACCCATAACGCACCTGGTGTGAAAAAGATCTGCATATTTCATAGATCTGACAAGTGGTATTTGATCTCAACGAGATGCCCAAACAACGATATTACTAAATCTCAAAATATTTTTAAGGGGACAGTTTCCCGCAGCTAACCAATCCTATCCTTGTGAAGATCAGATGCCGAATCATCACTGTCGAGCGCACGATGCTCAACATTGGCAATGGCGCTTTGAAGTGCAGCAGTCAAATCAGCGTGGAAGAGAGGACGGTTGATACCGCCAACCACGGCAATCTTGCTCGAAGCACCGCCTTTGTAAGCTGCGCTTGAGCTGATGGTCTTGTTGATTACCGAGTGATCCTGCTCCGTCTCGATACCCTCCACATCGGATCGGCGTCTGGCTTGTCGCTTGTTGTAATCATACTCGGCTGCGTTGGCAGCGCTGCTGTAACCACCAATATCCGCCACGCTGAAGATTGGCTTCCATCGGTGAAGCTCACCTTCGCCGGCAGGACTCGGGTAGCCAAACCCGGCTGCGGCAAGAGCTCGCTTGGTCCACCTATTATTGACGTTGGCGAAATGCCAGTGGACAGTGTCTGGAGCCGCGTATCTGTCAAGCTGGTTGCGAACATCGATAAGCTGCTGGATCGACGTGATATCCACATTGTTAACCGATGAGAAATCAAGGATAATAGCTTTGAGGGTGGGTCGACCTTGAAGCTCCTCCGACTGAACAGTGTTGCTACGAGAGGTACCCGGATCATTCCAAGGACGATCTCCAAGCCTTGGATAGCTATTAGGGTTTGTCCGGCGAGTCGTCTTGAAGATATATTCCGTCATGTTGTCCAAGTAGTGGTCAGCGTTGGGGTAGTTGAAGCCCTCAGAGAACCTGTATATGAAAACGCCAGGATACGGTTGCTTGACTTTGACTTCTGGGTTGGAACCATCACCATGTTCGATAGGCAAGAAGACGTTCCTGGTCAGACCTTCTCCCACGGCACCTCGTCCGTTGTTGTGCTTCTGCTCTTCCAAGACATGATCACCAACCACGGAGTGCACCTGGACTCGTCCCATAAAACGACCCTGTGCTTTGAACGCTCGGAACAGCAGAACTGCCGCTGAGGCGCCAATGGTCACGTAAACACCAATCTCGATGCTAGTGAAGATGATGACGATCACACCGGCGAAGAAAATAATCACCTCAATAGGTGACACTCTCCAGAATTGATAGACAGTATTGGGTGGGGTGATAAGATCTCCTACAGCGTGGATAATGACTGCGGAGAGTGAAGCATTTGGAATGTAGAAGAAGACCGCAGTCAAGGCGTAGATCGCAAGCAGAACCACGAGCGCGGTGATGACACCAGCAAGTGGAGTGCGCACACCGGCCTTCGATTTGATAGCTGTGCGGGAGAAGGATCCAGTAGCCGGATATGCGCCCAAGAAGGGTCCTAGTAGATTACTGACACCGATGGCAACCAGCTCTTGCGAAGGATCGATTTGGTAATTGTTCACACGTCCGAATGACTTAGATATGGAGATATGTTCGATAAGCAGGACAATGACCGCAGCGGGAATTTGTGAGGTGAAGGTCTTGATGATGCTGACGTCGATCTCGGGCACAGCAGCATGCTTGAAGCCTGTGAAGCTCATGTTAGTCGTGCTGGTTTGCCAGACACATCCATTAATCAAACTTACCTCGAGGAACAGTTCCAAGGATCTTGAACTTGGCTTTACTGGCATTGTGCTTCGGCAGATGCCTGTTAGCCAGCCAGCTGATCAAAGTGTACAAAAGAATGACAAAGACAGTCCTCAAGGTGTTGAGGAAGAAATAGATCTTCCGTCGGCTCGGATCTCTCTTCGAGAGCTGGTTGAAGACATATCGGATGAAGTAAAGCAGGAAAAGAGCGGTCAAGCCCATAGCGGCATCGAGCTTGGTACGCGGCAAGCCCTTGAGCGTGTTGATGATGACCTTGTATGTTGCATCTCTAGTGGAGAATCCTGTAATGCCCATCATGGTAGGCACCTGACCCGCAGCGATGTTGATAGCCGAGCCGGTCATGAATGCGCAGATCGAGGTCAAGGAGATTAAGTTCACAAGCCAGCCGAGTCTGGCAAGACCAATGAAGCATACGATGGCACCCGCAATAATTGCCAGTGCGGAAGCGATAACATGGTAGTTGTTCGTATTCCAACGCTTGTCATGCTTGGCAGCAGCCAGAACGATGTTGCCGGTAAGTGTGGACATGACGGCGACGGGCTATGGTTTGGTAAGCATCTATGTTACGAGTATCAGAGCCGTATGACCTACACCAATGGTAATATCCTTAGAGGTGGCGAAGAACCAATAGATCAGGACACCCATGAAGGAAGTGTACAAGCCGTATTCAGGTTGCAGAGCAGCAAGACTGGCATACGCCATACCCTGAGGTACGACAACGGCACCGACAGTGATACCTAGCAGCGTGGGTTAGTTTGGAAGTTGCGCTATATGGTGAGCACAGAACGTACCAGCGACCAAGTCTCCAGCTAGCCACTGTGTGTTGTAGAAGCCGATCCATCTAAGGAAAGGTAGGAGGTTGTAAAAGTAGCGGCCGACATCCCTGCCATTAGGAAACACCTCCCTTAGCCATTCACCGACAGTCGGCTCATGCTCGACGTAGCTGTCGGCGCTGTCAACTGAGAAGACAGATTCTCCGCGCGTGAGACCTTCGTGGCCGAGTTCGTTCCTGTAGTTGAGCTTGATACCAAGGACCTTTGCCAGGCCATGGCCGATTTTCGTGCGAGTCGAGGCCATGATTCAGCCGTGATGTGGTGGAAGGGCGAGCCAAAATGGAAGACGATGTGCACGCGACCCGAGTTTGTGGAAAGGCAATGCGGCCACTATATATGTATACAATTGCCACGAGGCGCGGGCCCACACTGACGACTCAAACGATATGTTCCAGCCCCTTTTGGGATAAGAAATTTAGCCCAAAGCGCGGCTGGGTCTTCGAAAGCGGATTGCGCGATCGATGGAATTGATCGGGTTCTTGACCGCAAAGGCCAGATGCGAGGTTAGTGATCGGGACCAAGGAGATAGGACAATTGTGGCTGCCGCCATGCGCCAGCTGCACGGTAAGGTTGCGTTAGGTTGGTCGGCCGTACAGGAAAGTAGATGCAAAACGGCAAGGATGGGTAAGACCAACCACTGAGATACCCAGAAGGCGTGAGAGGAAAAGAAGATGAGTCGATCAACGCAGACGAAGGTCGAGGTAGTACAAAGAACGTCGAGGGTTCATGACGAGGCAAGGACGGAGAGCCTCGCAAGCGCGGCAGCAATTGCGGGAGATTGGGTGTGGTTCGAGACCAGATTCGCGGTCGATAGACAGATGCAAGAGACATGTCGAAGCGAATTGAGGCGGCGAGTATTCGTTCGTGTGGATGATGTGATCGACCATTGACGACGGTTTGGGCGACAAAGTGCCAAACTTCGGTGACTTGATCAGTCGGGGTGCGCCGCACCTTTCCCAAAACAATGCAAGCGCGGATTACGTGCTTTGGGGTTCATCTGTCGTCGACGACCTCCAGATTGCCCGTTCGCGTTGATGCCTCCTTTGCATCAGATCTTTGCCTCATAATTTTCAATGGCGACATTGCATGGATGAATGGTATTGTTAAACAGGGGCATCATCGCTCAAGTTCGATCGATAAGTCGCTGTTGTGCGACCACGACGAGAGGAATATCAGACTACACGAATATTCGGCAGCTGAAAATAAGGTGTCCCAAGTGCTCCATCGTGCTGCAAGCTGGGACCTGGTGACGCCTTGCCAAGCAAGCCATCGGATGCGTTCGCCCGCCACAATGGGAAAGGGAGGGCATTCTGACACGTGCGCATGCGTGGGCGTGATCTTCTATGGGCACTTTTTATGTTGCTGAAAACTTCAAGGCGTGAATAGACCAGTCATTAAATGTCCGACTTGATTGGCATTTCTTCGGATTACACAGTCCAATGCATCACGTGGCGGCCAGCTGCGATGTGAACTATAAGGGCCGCGACCAATGGCCGGACATAATCCATAGAATTATGGTCTTGAACATGGAACTCGTCATGGTGATGCGCTTGAAAATGGTTGAAGTGGAGTTCCACTCAACCGGAGATGTGCAAACACAGGCCCGGTCTCGGCGCGTTTAAACTTTTGCACGGCAACTGCTGCGCATACTGCTGCGTCAAAGTGCCAGGACCAGCGCCAGGACCGAGGCGACCATGTTGTGATTTCGTCGTGTGCCGCACCTGCAATACTACCGTTTCCACTCTAAGGAGTACGGAGGTTCGCATTCGTTGATTCACCCGCCAAGTTTCTTTGGAACTTCGCTTTGGAATTCAGTGAGGACCGAACCCGTGGCAAGCGCCTCCATCCTGCAAGCTTGGCTTTTTTACTCAAGATGTCAACAACTTTTCGAAGTCGACCTTGCATATGAGGGATCGAAAGACCGTGCCAAACTTTTTACCCCTCCAGCATAGAGCATCCCGTCGAGAAAAAAATTCATCGTTAATCATATTCTTTAAAGGAATGCTGGGCTGTATCCGAGTCTCGGGGTGACAACTCTTGGACAATTGCAGAGCCATCACGGCTCAAACACGTATTTCCGCATTGTGCTGAGCGACTCGTTAGCTTTTCTTTGAAAGGAAAATGATTCCAAAAATGGCACTATGCAGAATTGCAGAGCTATAAGTCTGGAAATCCTTGAAGGCCATTGGATGTGCTTGGTCTTGTAGATTGTGCTGATTGCCCCTGCTATGAGCATGTATACAATCACCTTCGCTGCCCTTCTGAAAGATGATTGGCCGCCCTATCTGCGACCAATAGGACAAGCTTGTTGGACTAGTGAACAAACTTTGGCTCTCAGATTGGAGCAAGGTGAGGTAGTCACAAAAAGTGATACTGTCTCGGTCATGAGAAGGCAACCGCAGTTGGGTGAAGCCGTTGCCTATCGACAGGACCAGTGCCTTTGCGTGCCTTGACCGACACAATGTCGTCTTTGACAGGATGAAAACAATCGTTATTAGACATCATCGACCGCAGTCAGATAGTGGATGCCTTGCTATGATGTGACTGCAAAGATCGTCGATGCACGCTGATATCGGTCCGAGTTTGCGGTCGGCCGGCTTCATTATATACCTGTCTTGAAAACTTCCAATACAGGTTCTTAGTTGCATCAACCTATCATTCGACTGTGATACAAAGGATGTAGTCAATTCAACTGCGCCCTTAAATTGCTCAGCCACACTTACGAATCTTAAGGAGTGCCAGCGGCTTCATGTGACAGCGCTGGGCCTGCCTTGTGAGCAATGGCGGAGTCAGCCTGCTTTACCTTTTTAGCAAAAATTAAGTCGTACGCAAGAATTAATCAGGCTTCTAGTGGACTGGCTCACATGCTTGACTGTTTGTTTGGTAGGGCCACCGATAAAGCGTGATGGACGTCACATGACTTCGACTCTGCCAGAGATATGAGCAGCAAATTAGAGCCGACAGGATAATTGTACTCGGTTAGTGAGAATTGGGTTACCTTCGCCACCGCTGTCTGCAATGTTCCGATACGTAATACAAGAAGAAATGTGATAATCTCGCGAGCTGAGAACAAGACATGGTTGGAGCAGCTTATAGCATTCCTTGGGCCCACCATTTGGTGGCTTGACCGAAGTCAATCCGCAAAATGGTTCTTGAAGCGATCCCCAGAAGATCGGCACGAGCAATCTGCAGAGTCCTTGCCAGGCAATACCGAGACAAAGGCACTTCCATCACTCGAGCAACATCAGTGCTCGCCGAAAAATTGTTTGATCTTCAGTGCTTGTTACTATTCCAATGATTTGTCCCGTCGACGTGAGATTGTGAGTCGAATGAATCTCAGGGCGAGGAATGGGGGAAAATCAACATTTTGAAGTGACGTACAACATCGACTATCGAATGTGATCGTTGGACCAGTGCGTGCCCCAATCAGACGTTCTTAGCTCCGATACTTGATGGTTCAGGATGTCAGAGAACACACCAACAATACTGACCTCGCTGGAACGACGGTTGCAGGCCGACGATTACCGTTCTCTTGATTGCTCAACCTATAACAGGACGTTTCCACGATCAATGCGACCACAAATAGGAGTAAGACAAACATGCACAGCGAACTGCGACGAGTACCATCAACTACTAATCTACTGACTCAGTTGAGGCACAACACAAGCTAGCTACCGGGGTCGAGTCTCTTGCGGTGTCGCCACCTCCGCCCCCGTGCTCAGGATATCAGCCCACCAATTAGTCCCGGCTATTCGGCTCATCCGGAGGCAACACTGCTCACAGTGACGAATGCTTGTCCAACCATCCTGATCTTCACTGGCATACCATGAGAAGGCATATGGTGCAGCCAAACATCCACGCAAGTCCGACTAGGCCACCGGGCAACCTGACTGTTAGAAAATAAACATCTTAAAAGTGCAACAGGGTTCACCGGCACTCATACTTTAATGATCGTTTAACGGAAGACAAATTCGAATTCGAGCTCGGATAGACGGAAGTTTCCTTCTGACCATTTGTTCGCCGCTACGGGCGGCCTGATGGTGAAGTACGAACATGGCTTGACGTAATGTGCACATTTAGTCTAAACTATTTCTGGAAGGAATTGCTGCGCCCCCTACTCGAGACTTTGACCACGATCGGAATGTACTCGTTTACTACGACTAGTGATCTAGCCATAACGGGTATGGGTTTCGATGAGATGTCGTGTCCCTCCCATCATTGGTGGTCGTACATTGCTAAAGCATCCATCTTTTCAACCCTTAGACCTGCCCTTGGGTCTTCCCTGCGTCCCTTGGTCCCGCGTTCCTGCGCCTGCCGTGACTCTATTTGTGTGCACAACAGGCCGGTTGGCCCGACCGTGGGCCCGATCCGAGCCTGTCTCGTCCAGTCTTCTCGTGTTCGCTCATTTCTTTCCCATCCCCGGTGGTCGTCTGACACGCGGATCTGCTGCTTCTGTTGCACCCGTCTCCGGATCTGCGCCTCACTGACGCCCTGCATCTCGTTTCTGCTCGTTTTCCATCGGATTTTCGCTCCTTTGGCGTCTGCGTACCAAACCCCCATTTTCCCTTGACTGGCCCTAGAGACTCTCTCGTTTCGTCTCTGGTTGGCCTCATATTTCCTCTCTCTTCTCTTTATTCACATCATCTTTCATACTCTCGCACCCTCGGTCGTTTTCGTCCTTCTGCAACGGACCCCTTATCGATTTTAATCTCAAAACGCCCCAAAACACACACGCGCCGCTCTCTGACGCAGCGCCTGTTGTGGACAGTCACTCGCTAAGAATCGTCCTTCGATAATCATCGTCACCACTATTATTTCTCCTGTTGACGCCCGACTCATCATCACTCCTCATAGCCATCATGCTTTCCTTCTCTGCTGTTGGCGCTCTCGCCCTGGCTCTCGCCTCGGTCGCCCTCGCCGACGACCAGATCAAATGCAGCGCTAGCAGCAAGTGTCCAGAATCATCTCCCTGCTGCTCGTCCTACGGACTCTGCGGTGTCGGAGCCTACTGCTTGGGAGGCTGTGATCCCAAGTCATCCTTCAACTTGCAGTCTTGCATGGCTGCTCCCGTGTGCTCCTCTGGAGACTTCAAGATGACGAGCTTGGATGGAATCGTTGCGAACACAGAATATTTGGGAGATGCCTCAACCGGCAACTGGGTCAGCTCTGGAAAGCCTTTGCCCTACCAAGACCAGAGTGTGCTCTTGACCATGCCTCCCAACTCAGTCGGCACTCTTCTTAGCAGCACCCACTACGTGTGGTATGGCAAGATCAGTGCTACCATGACCACCAGTCAAGGTGCTGGTGTCGTCACTGCGTTCATCATGATGAGTGACATGAAGGATGAGATCGATTTCGAATTTGTCGGTGTCGACCTCGAACATGCTCAATCAAACTACTACTTCCAGGGTATCACCGACTATGGTAACGAGATGAATTTGACCGTCTCCAACACTGTGTCCAACTCCCACACCTACACCATCGACTGGCAACCCGACCAGCTCACGTGGTCTATCGATGGCAACGTCCTGCGCACCCTCAAGAAGAGCGACACCTACAACACCACTGACAAGCAGTATCACTATCCCCAGACACCTTCTCGTGTACAGCTTTCCCTGTGGCCTGCCGGTTTGGCTAGCAACGGCCAGGGTACCATCGATTGGTCCGGTGGTCTGGTCAACTGGGACTCGCCTTACATGGCTAACGGTTACTACTATGCTCAGGTCTTCGATGTGGTATGTGTTGTGTTTGCTGCTCTCAGTTCTTGAAATATTCACTAATTCGGCAACAGAATGTTCAATGCTACGATCCTCCTTCAGATGCTACCAAGACCGGCACCAAGTCTTACTACTACAACAATGTTCTGGGTATCGAGAACACTGTGGTCATCTCCAACAACAACACCATCCTGGGCTCTTTCCAAGCCAATGGTCTCAACCAGCAATACAACCCGAACGCAAAGGCCTCAGGCACAGCCTCTTCGTCGTCGAGCAGCTCCACCCCATCGTCCAACGCCAACACTGTTCCCGGTATGAGCGGTGCTGGTAGCTACAGCAACAGTGCTCAGTCCTCGAGCTCCAACTCCGATTCCAGCTCCGGCTCAGGGACCAGCTCTGGACAAGGCTCCTCCTCTTCAGGGACATCAAGCAGCGGTGGCACTTTCTCCCAAGGCGGTACATCTTCTACTGGTGAAGGAACTCGTGTCGTTGCCGGCTCGCTTGTGGCTCTTGTCGCTTTCTTTGCCGCTGTTATGATGGTCTAAGCATTTTGTCCAGTTTGTTTCGCTCGCGCGGGCTCAAATTCGAGTCAAAAATGAACGAAAGGAGGTGGAAATGAACATATGGAGAGTTGTAATGGTCGGTGCGCGGCTATGTTATTCTATCATTCGATCTGCAGCATCGGCGTGGTACCATAGGAGCTTGCCTGGCTTCTTGATTGAGCATTTGGTGATGGATGGTGGATCATGTCATTGTGTCTGGATAGATCAGACACCCACGTGAACTTGGAAGTGCGAGCAAAACATGTTGACCCGGATTTTTCTGCCTTTTCCATTGCATATATCATGAATTGCAATTATTTTACGTTTTTTGTCAGTCATTTTCTAACTAAGCGTGCGCGACATTCCAAGGCTTTGGCGCATGTTTCGATATACAAATGTCTGTGTGGCTTGGTCCGAGCGAATTGCTTGTTCAACGTGTTGAGATGTAATTCAATACTGTCAGGATTTCGATTGAAGATGGACTCAAGCGTCCGCTTCAACCCCTCGTAATCTTTGGTATATTTGCACAGTCATATATGCACGATGCCTCAAAATGGTGGGGAAGTGCTGCAGCGAACTGCTCTACCATCGGGTGCAACTTCCCAAGTGGCACGTCAGTTGGAGTTCTGTACGACCACCATTCGCTTCGTCATTTGCAGCCGGAAAAACTTCCAGGATTAACGATGATGACTCTCAAGGGTCGGCTTTCTGGTTTGCATTCCGGGAGTATGCGACTTTGTCTGGCCTCATACTTCGACCGAAAGTAGCAAGATTCCCCGAGTTGTCGGCAATTGAAGTTCCCCGCATCTTCCCCCATACCAAATATTATCCATCTTTCGCCGAAGCATGATTTCACCTTTCCAACGATACCTCTTCGACTGTTCTTCTTGAGATCTGTGCGATTCGCCATTGGGAGATCTGACTGTTGAGTGGGAAGCTATTGGACACGACTCAGAATGGGCAAGGTTTTCACATACGATGAGGGTTTGCCACCACAAGCTGGTTATTAAGATTGCACATGACGCTGAAACTCACGATCAGTCTCACAACATCGCTCTCCGGAGAGTTGCTGGGTCGTCCTCTACGATAATGTTTACGACGTCACGAAATTTCTCCCCGACCATCCGGGTGGGTCCAAGATCATACTGCAGCTCGCCGGAACAGATGCTACCGAGGAGTATGATCCTATACACCCGCCGGGAACACTCGAAGAATCATTACCCGCGGAAGCCAAGCTTGGATCGTTTGACAAGAAGACATTGCCCTCGACGGAGAAGTCGCCAGTGGAGGAAGGAAAGGCACAGGAAAATGAGATTCCTGCATTGGAAGATATGCTCAACCTTGACGACATCGAACAAGCAGCAACAAAAAAGCTCAGTCAAAAAGCATGGGCCTACTACTACTCTGCCTCAGACGATCTCCGATCAAAAAGCTACAACGGTCTAGTCTACCAAAAGGTTCTTCTCCGACCCCGAGTCTTCGTCGACTGTGTAAACTGCGACACCAGCACGACTATTCTCGGCAACAAGGTCAAAGTACCATTCTTCATCTCACCGGCCGCCATGGCTCGACTGGGCCACCCAGATGGCGAACACGGCATGGCTCGCGCTTGCGCGTCCTACGGCGCCATGCAGATAATAAGCAACAATGCAAGTCAGACACCCGAGCAGATCGTCGAGGGTGCCGCGCCAGATCAGATCTTTGGATGGCAGCTGTACGTGCAGACGGACCGGAAAAAGAGCGAGGATATGCTAGCTCGCATTCACCGTCTCCCAGCTATCAAGTTTATCTGCTTGACGCTCGATGCGCCTGTGCCCGGGAAGCGCGAGCACGACGAGCGGACGAAGAACGTTGGTGGGAATCTACCAGTTCGCTCGGCGGTACAGGAAGGGAGTGCAAGTAGCACAAAGCCCTCGGACAAGGCGGCCAAGTCTGTTGGTGGAGGCGTTGGTCGGTCACTGTTTGCAGGCACGGCAGCGGACTTGACATGGAAGACAACACTGCCGTGGCTTTCAAAGCACACGGAATTACCCATCGTTCTGAAAGGCGTGCAGACGCATGAAGATGCATGGCTGGCAGCTAGTCATGCACCACTGATCAGGGGTATTATCTTGTCCAATCATGGTGGCAGAGCCGCGGATACGGCACCACCAGCATTACACACATTGCTGGAGATTAGGAAGTACTGCCCGGACGTCCTGAAGAAGATCGAGGTCTGGGTTGATGGTGGGATTAAGCGCGGCACGGACATAGTGAAAGCGCTGAGTCTTGGAGCCAGAGCAGTAGGCCTCGGTCGGGCACCTCTGTTTGGTCTCGCAGCAGGAGGGCAAGCCGGCGTGGAGCGGATGCTGGAGATCATGGACGGAGAAGTGCAGACAGCAATGAGGTTGCTGGGTGCGGAGAAGGTGGAGCAGCTAGGGCCTCATCATGTAAGTCTTGCTCATCGTTTAAAATATGGATATGTGCTAATCGCGTTTGCAGGTCAACACTAGGGCTCTTGAGCGTGATATTTACGATGGACCAGCTGGATTAGATGGAGGAGTGAAGGCAAAATTGTAATGCTGATGGATGCGAGTCCAATCACGAAGACCTGATGCATGTGAAATAATTCATAGATCGCTGTAATGTACGTTCTATACAGCAAGGGACAGAGATTTAGCAGGAAAGACCATTGAGCTGCTTCGTCGTAATGTGTGTTGCTGCATTCTGATTGGGTGAACGCCAGACCCACCGATGGGACCACCCAAAGGTGGAAGGACCCAGGGACGAGTGTCACGCCCAGAAAATAATTTCTGGCATAGGGCGTGATGGATAATTTATGACTCGAACCATTTCATTTTCTCTTCTCTTTGATTCATTTTAGTGGTCGAAGTGATTTGAGGTCACCACTATCTGTACGTGAGGCACCTTGATTAGAGGCAGCGCTGCGCCTTATTTACGTGGTCAAAGCCATCGCCAGCACCATGGCGGACATCCAGGTGAATGGTGATCACAGCACCACGATTCCATCCTCCAATTTCAAATCGGAGGGCTGGTCTCCCGACTGCAAGTCACACTCATGTCAGCCTAATTCCCAACCTCGCAGAAGCACTAACATTTCACGCAGCATGGAGATCCAAGCCAATCAAACAACCTGTCGAGTACGAAGACCAGTCTGCTGTTGACACGGCCGTCCGGAAACTCAGGAGACTCCCGCCCATTGTCACACCGCACGAGATCTGGAGATTACGGACTTCACTTCGGAATGTCGCTTTGGGAAAGGCCTTTTTATTGCAAGGAGGCGATTGCGCCGAGCTCTTCGATTACTGTAATCCCAATGCTATCGACTCCAAGGTTAAGCTTCTGCTGCAAATGTCGCTGGTACTTATCTACGGCGCGCATCTCCCGGTGGTACGCATTGCTCGCATGGCTGGACAGTACGCCAAACCCCGAAGTAGCCCTACCGAAGTAGTAAACGGCAAGACTGTTCCTTCTTTCCGTGGCGATATCTTGAACGACTATCATCCTGAAAGGCGCGACATTGATCCCGACCGTCTGGTACAGGCCTACTTCCATTCTGCCGCCACTCTTAACTACGTCCGCGCTCAAATCTCTTCGGGTATTGCGGATCTGCACAAGCCTATGGACTGGAATCTGGGACATGTCGGCGACCCGGAACTACAATCCAAGTATGGCAGGATCGTGGACAGCATCAGTGAAAGCCTGCGTTTCATGCGAACTATTGGTGTGAACACCGGAGAGCAGGAGCTCCAGACTGTAGATCTCTTCACGAGTCACGAAGGCCTGCTGCTGGAGTACGAGTCTGCGCTCACTCGCTTTTACAAGCATCCTTCGAACCGCCTAGTCCTCAACGCCGAGAGCAGTGCACCAAACCTCAGTCGAGTACAGAGCGGACCGGATGGTGGCTACTATAACACATCTGCTCATTTCATCTGGGTCGGTGATCGAACGAGGCAGCCAGATCATGCTCACATTGAGTACTTCCGCGGCATCGAGAACCCCATCGGTATCAAAGTTGGCCCTACCACTAAGACTGACGAGCTTGTACAGCTGCTGGATATCGTCAATCCCAACAAAGAGATTGGCAAGGTGACACTGATCACCCGTTACGGCGAGGCTCGCGTAGAGGAGCTACTGCCCGGACACATTGAGGCAGTGCGCAGGAGTGGACATATTGTGGTCTGGCAATGCGACCCCATGCATGGGTAAGTATGCGTCGGTCTTTAAGCACAGAACCAGGACTGATTGGAAACAGTAACACTCGTTCGACAAGCGACGGCACCAAGACCCGGTCCTTCGCCTCCATCTACCGCGAACTTTCGTCAGCCTTGGCCATTCACAAACGTCTAGGTTCTTTCCTAGGCGGCGTTCATCTCGAACTCACGGGCGATGCGGTCACCGAATGCACGGGAGGAAGTCAAGGCCTGTCCGACGCTGACCTGTCAGAGCGCTACGAGACGTTCTGCGACCCGCGGCTGAACGAGAAGCAAGCTCTGGAGCTTGCGTTCCTGGTAGCAGGAAGTCAAAGAGAGAGTCGATACGAATCTTTGATCAAATAGTTTTGCATGTAACGGCATGTGATCGGGACCATCTCTATTCTATGCGTAATTCGTCCAAAGGCCTGTGCTCAAATCGTCTGTATCTCCACTATCGCCCTTCCCACCCCCTCGTCCATACCCGTGAGTCCCGAGTTTTCCACCTCGGCCGCCACCATCCCCCTCTCCGCACAAGCAACCTTCAACGCATCCGTACTCCCCCCAACACCAAAATAAAACCGCTTTGCCGCGACCATAGCCTTATTCATCGAACCCCGTCTCAAAACCCCTTCCACAATCTCCACAAATGCCCCCAGCGACTGCGGCGAATATATCGTCTCCGCAGCCAACACCAACGTCGTCATCTCCCCGCTCTGCTCCGGCAACAGCCCCGCCAACTCCTTCCCCCAAGGCCCAGATAGCAGCCGTATCTGCACTCCACTGTCCCTCAACGCCGCTTCAAATCCTGCCACCACCTCCGCTGTGACCTCCAGCTCCCCCTCCCCCTCCGCCGGCGCCAAACCCGCATCCACCGCCCACCCGAGTAACAAATTCGGCAGAGTCACCAGCCGCAACACATCAGCGTTGAAGTCCGCGAGCGTAAAACACACCCTATACCCCTCCTTCAACGCATGTCTAAACAGCACAGTAGAGGGCAGAGCACTCCCGCACCCCAACTCCACCACGTGCGCCACGCGGACCAGGTCGTCGGGGTCGCGCCGGGGTCCGCGGTCGAGCAGCAAGGAGGAGAGATCCAGGCTGGACTCCCAGGTCTTGAAACCGCCTTCGTACAGGGAGGGGGAGAGGTCGGAGGTCGAGGCCAGGAGCGGGGAGGAGGAGTCTTCGGCCATGAGTTGGGCGCGGATGTCGAAGAGCTCGCGGCGGGGCAGGGGAAGGGAAGTGCCGAGCGGGGAGGAGAGGGGGATGAGGGTGTAGGAGAGGTTGGAGGGGAGGGTGGAGAGCTGGCGATGGCGTTAGGCTGGGTGGATAGGAAATATAAATGGTAGAGAAGATATTTGATGGGAAACAATTGCGTTTGCTTCTGAGTTGTTTTTTTTTTTTTTCGGCAAAGAGGTGTACGGTTCGCGAGAGGAGAGAGAGTAGACCTACCCATTCTTTGAGATCGTGCTCGACTACAGGCACCACTTCCGTAGCGGACGTGGCGAGGACATCGCTATCGGACACGGGCGCTCCCGTTGATACGCCTTCCGAGGCGACATCTGGCTCGATGTCGTCGCCGGAGAAGTTGAAGGCGAACGACATGATAAAAATTGGAGAGAAGGGTGTAGTGTTGTTGCTACCGATGACTTTTGCGGTGGAATTTGCTGATGCCAAGAATTTAGAGTGAGCTATACCATTTCACATCACAATCAGAACAGTAGATGTGTATTATGTATTATTCGTTCTATATATTGTCACTATGATCATTGCGTGGTTTCAAATCGACCGGGTCATCACTAAGCTTATTAACCCCGCGAATTGTAAGGTCGGTGTTGGTCAGAGTGTACTCTGTGCTATGGTTCGCATTGTGTCTTGAAGAAACATTGCTTCTTGAGCAATGATCCCATGGACACCTCTCATTGGGAGTCTGTGACTGAGACTACCCGATGGTTCATCCGGTGATCGTCAAGCCATATGCGTGTCCTTAGCAAACTGCTTGCCAATAAATCTTCCCATGAGCCTCGCAATTTCCCGCATTTCCGTCGAGTACGATGTATGACGATGGTCTGCGCTTTAACATCATGCGCTTGAAATGACCGCGTGATTGCTGGCGAGGTCCCGGTGGTAATGCTGTTCTAAGTATCGACCGGAGGGCCGGAGCTGGGTGTGTCTGAGGCCTGTCGGTGGGTTGTGCTACCAATGGTTGATGAATTCCGGTGGATGTTATAGAAGTCGTTCGTGAGAAAGTTGAAGATAGACTCTCGAAATGGAGGACAGATCGTCTGCCTCAGCGATGATTCCGCCGATGGTCATGGTCAGGCGACCTACTCCTGCGCCGATACTGTCTGGTCCTTGAGCCGGACCTCGATCTTGACCGGCGATGAGGGCTTCGTCTCCTCCGATCATCATCTGGGCGGCGCCTCTCCCTTGCGTCTTCCCTCTCAATGTCCCTATAATCACGCCTCCGCACATCTCTGTCGTCTCTCCGCCCATCTCTGTCCTCTCTTCTCCTGTCGTCCCTCCGTGTTTCCCGCTCTCGCTCTCTGCGCCTGTCTCTTGTACCGCGCTCTCTTCTTCTCCCGTCAGCAGATCCCTCCCTTCCCCTACGATCCCGATGATCGTGCCTCTCCCTCCTCCCCTCTCCTCGGTCCCGACTCTTCCCCCTCTTCCTCTCCTCCTTCCCCTCCCCGTCCCCCTCCACCAATTCCCTGATCCCTTTCCCATCACCGAGCGGGACCGCATTGGCACTCCGATCAACCGGCGGCAGTCCCAACGCCTTACGCATCTCATCTTCCTCTCTCTCCTTGAGCAGCTTCACCTCCTCTCGCCGCCGCTGCTCCTCAGACAGCTCTCCCTCGCCGTCGCCCTTAGCGTACCACGACAGGTCGCGGCCACGCTGCCACCGTCCGACTGGCGCCATTAGACTGTGGCCGAGGTAGTTCTCGCGGTGCGTGGAGGAGGCGACGTCGCTCCATTTGAACTCTGCGGCGCCGCCGCGAGAGCCTTCTTTGCGGACTGTTTGGAGGAGATCCATCGTGCCTGTGGATGGGGGTCGCGCCTCCGAAAGGGGGGGTTATTGATATTAGCGGCTAGCAAGAAGAGAGTTGTGGGGTCTGAGGACTTTGCCACCTGGTCGATAAGGTGACCCGACACAACTCTTGATCGAAGGCGTCCAATAGGTGTTGCAAAGTGATGGCAATCTCAACCCCGCAAGGGTTAGGGTTGGCACTTATATACCTGTCACGTGCTGGCCATGGACAGCCTGATGCGCCGCTAACTCGTCCAAGTATCAGACAATTATTTCATTTACCTTTACTGATAATCGAATTTTTTGGAACCGACGGGCTCGACAATCATGAAGATAAATTTCGTGTGGTAGAGCGTGCCATTTGACAATCTGCAAGCCACGAGTTATCGCTACCAATACTCATTTAGTGGATTCCGCTTGTTTCACCACTGCCATCCTTCCGAATTGTCCATATAAAGACTCTTGTTCCCCCAAACACCTGCAGCAATGGACAATCCAAACGCACGATATTCGGATTCACAAGACATGTCGTTTGAACAGCCTCGCAGGATCCCCACTTATCCCTCGCGGCACTCGACGAGAAGGAAGCCCAGGCGATGTCCACTGGTCTTGAGATTCGGTGAGTAAGACGATTTTGCAATTCCACTTCTTCAAGCCCAAACTGAACGCGGGCTTCACATAGCATAATTTTGAGTGTCAATTGAGCTAACGCGCATATAGTAAAAGGAGCAGTACACGTCGACATCTTCGTCCCAGTCCTCCTGCATACAGCATTCGCCGCGGTTGTGGTATACGCAAGCCTGGCCCATCCATCATGGCAGCTCCACCTCCCGTCCTCCCTCATTCCCGCTCTCTCTATCGTGGTCGGCTTGATCCTCGTCTTTCGTAATTCTACTTCCTACGACCGATTCTGGACTGGTCAGAAGCAGTTGAATGTTATCTGCAGCTGCATTCGTAATCTCTCACGGTCTTTCCTCGTCAACTCGTTTGCATACGGTAAAGATCCGCCATCGCAAGCGGAGCGGGTCGACACCGAGACTGTTTTGCGATCACTGTTAGCGTTTGTGTATGCAGTCAAGTCGCATCTGCGACTTCAGTGGCATCCAATAGCGGACCAATTCAATGGCGAGCGGGGCTTCTTCGACCGCCTAGTCAATGGCGACGCTGTCGCAGCGAAAGAACCCGAGTACGACGATCTTCTGCCATCCGGTGTTGGTAGCCTTGAGGACCAGGGTCTTGGAATGCCGGTCGAAATCAGCGTCTTGATTGAGGCGTACATCCAACGAGGCACAGCTAGGGGCTGGTTCCATGGCCCACAAGCGAGTCAGCTGACGGTCCAGTTGAACACGGCGATTGCAGCATTTGGCAGCATGGAGACTATTCGCCACACTCCTATTCCCGTTGCATATCTCATCCATATCAGGCAGGTCTTGGCTGTCTTTGGCATGGTTCTACCGTTCGCCATGGTGGAAGAGATGGGGTGGTGGGCTGTTCTCTTGACTGCTTTGATCATATTCACCCTTTACGGAATCGAAGGCATCGGCCAGCAGCTGGAAGATCCATTCGGCTATGACAAGAATGATATCAAGATGGATGCCGTGGTCGAGGACCTGCGGGTGGAGTTGACAGTGCTGATAGAACAGTGGAAGACCGGCGGAACGATCTTCAGGGGAATGTAGAGTCGTCACAGTGGTGATTGAACAGTTGAGATGACAGCGTCCATAGCTAATTCGACATCGACGTGTTGCATTTCCTGTTGCACTGCTAGCGGATCACCGCCCCAACGCAGACTTCGCTCTGTGTGCTCGTCCGCCAACTTCAAGCGGTGATAGTAGACCTTCCGGACAGCGAGAGCAACAATAGCCGGTGTGACAAAATCCAGGCTGTGTAGTACTGCCATGGCCTTTGCTATCATCCTGAGATGACGTGTTGCGAGAGCGGAGATACCTCCGGCAACATATCGATGTAAGCGCATTGCCACGACGACATTCTGAAGGTAGGCGGAGACTTCAGCGGTCATGGTGATACGCGATAGAGCTTGGCGGAGATGACTGATGACTTCTGGACCAAGCCGTTCGCCGTTGAAAGAGTGCGAGCGCGATATTGGTTCCTTGGATCTCAAGACCGAGTAGAAGGATGCGCCTGACGATTGTGATCGGAACGACGCCGCATCGGAAGTATACCCCGAGGAGACATGGTAATGTGATATAGCGAATGTGTCATTCAAGTGTGAATTCATCGACAACTCAGACCCGGCCTCATTCAAAGCTATCAGTAAGAAGTTTTTGCTGGTCGAATGCATGGCGGTGCGGGTGTAGATGCGCTTCCTATGTATCAGCTCCAGCGCTTGAATTTGAACCTGATAATCGGCTCTGTTCAGATTCTTGGCTATCACCACATCGGCAACGCGACGCTGGTCCAGGGCAAGGTCTCGTGAAGTCAAGTGATGCTGGCCGAGGGCTGAACGATACCGACTTTCTGGAGGGTCGTCGTCGTCGTAACTTTCGATTAGAAGGCTCTCTCTGAAATGATCTAGATGGGTACCTTGGCTGCACTCAAGTACGACGGTAGATAGTCCGAGATGTTCAGTACAGATCTAGAGACTATCAGCGCAAGCATAGTGCGTGATTAATCATAGGAAGCTCACTGCTGCCATCTCCCGAGCGACATCTTCGAGCTCGTCGGCGGCAGCTAGGACAATGCCATGCTGCTCCGCGGAGAGGCAAAGCACGGGCGCAAGACCAAGATCGCCTAGCTCTTGTATCCTAGACAGCACATGGGCATGCATTTCGGTCCACCGCCCAGTGGCCAAATATACTGTGGTGCGAGAACGCTTGCAGCAGTGGTGCCGTGTGGAATTATTGCAGAGTGTACACGTTGATATTGATAAGTAGTAAACGCCGGACGCCGAGGTGTGGTACTGCCATTCCGTGCGTCCACTTTAAAGAAAGCCATTTCGCGCTCCATAGCAGATGGTGAATTGTGGTATTGCGACAAGGAAAATGCAGTGATGTGTCCGCTCCGGCACGAATACTCTACATTATCTAAATTCATGGGTTCGACTTGCGATAACCAATTGTTACCATTGCCGACAACCATTCCCTAGATACCCACTATATAGCAAAAAGAGTTTGTACCGTCTACCGCCGCCCCCATGAGCGGGGGGAGGCGGAGTCTCGATGACTGCCGATTCGCGGTCTCACTACCATTTACCCGCAGCTCTCGAACAATGCCGACTCTACTTGTTCACATTACTTGAGCACGATACCAGGGTGGACTACTCTGTGGCTCATATGGGAATTCGACTTCTGGGGAATTCATGGCTGCTGCTGCTGCTGCTCCTGCTCCTGCGAGGAAGCGGTCATTCGACGAGTACGCTCATGATGGGACAGTTCACAATGGTCCTTCAACCAAACAGATAATTCCCGCCCCTAACAGAGACAATCATCAAACATCGAATGGACAATCGGCGGCTACAACACCCAATGGACGATTCGAGCCCAACGCCACTGTTGTGCTCCTCGGAATCAGAGGCGCGGGCAAGTCCAGTCTGGCTTTCCTGGCAGCCACCGCCTACAGTCGTCGTGTGATTGAGTACGATCGGGAGTTTTTAGATCGGACAGGCCAAACCTTGACGACACATCGACAGAACGAAAAGAATCGCGCAGGGCGCAAGAAGCGGCAGGAAGTCCTGCTTCAGACCCTCAATGACCACGACCAGAACGCTGTCATTGTTTGCGACTTCTCCGACCTCGAGTATGGCGCCAATATTTTGATAGCATACGGGCTTCGTCACCCAGTCGTCTATGTCGACCGCGATGTCCAGGGTATACATGATTATCTCAGCTGGGACATCAAGCGCATCTCGCATTTGGGCTCGTCCAGCGCTAAGTTACTGCGCGAATGCTCAAACTTTGAATTCTTCAACTGGACCGAGTCCGAGCCAGAAACCCGTGTCGTAATGACTGTCAGCTCTCAGATTAACACTTCCGACTCAGGCCGGCCTCAAGATGATCTCCCGTTCTTGAAACTCAAAGGCACCGAGAGAGATTTCCTTAAATTCCTCCGCCGGATACTTGGTGACTATTCCAGAGCGCCGTCGCAGCAATCGGCGTATCCGCTATCTGAATTACCTTTACATTCCCGCAGCTTCACCTATGCAGCGAGCATCGAAGTCGATCAAGTGCTGAGTGGGAACTGCGATCTCGAAAGCTTCCAGACCGGGGCAGACGCCTTCCGACTGCGTGTTTCGCACATCGAAAAGTCCAAGGATCGACAAGAGCAATTTACTCAAATAGCAAATGCCTTCTCAGTAGTGCGCAGAGCGACTATATTACCAATCATCCTGGATCCCTGTAACAGCAAACGACACGACTCAAACGACTATCTGGACGTCTGGCGCATCTGCTGCCGTCTCGCGCCCGAATATGTGACTCTCGATCTCGACACACCCAATGCCAATCAGCTTTTGGCCACAAAGTGCAACTCAAGTATCATCGGTCTATCTCATGTGGACAGCTGGGAGAACGGACAGGCTGAAGAACGACATCGCCAGGCAGCCTCGCTTGGTTGCGAAGGAGCTCTGTTAGTGTCAAGTAGCAAGCCCGAGCACACCTTGGACCACGCCTTAGAGTCTTTCAGATACCGTGCGCAGAAGCAGAAGCAAACACAAGCGTCTGTCCCGGCTCTGAGCACATACAACACCGGTGTCTCCGGACGATTCTCCCAATTCACCAACGGCGGAGTCCTCCTAGTCCGCGGCGCAGGTGTACACCCAGGCGGCAGCCAGAGCACCCGATGCTCCGGCCTCACCGCCCAAGACGCCACCAAAGCGCTCTTCTCCAGCTTCATCTACAGCCCACTCAATTTCTGCATCGTCGGCGGCAACGTGGACTACTCCCTCTCACCTACCCTGCACAACACCGCCTACGCCGCCCTCGGCATGCCCCACACCTACACAACCCGCTCCTCCTCCTCCCTCGACATCCTCTCCACCCTCCGCCTCGACCCTCACTTCGGCGGTACAGCCATAACCCAACCCTACAAAATCACCGTAATCCAACACCTCGACTCCCTCTCCCCCCACGCCTCCGTCATCCGTGCAGTCAACACCGTCCTCCCCCTCCGCTCCCCTTCCAAACTCCCCACCCTAACAGACCTAGACATCGTCACCACTCGCAACCGCTCCGGGCCCATCACCGCCCTCCACGGCGACAACACAGACTGGATCGGCATCCGCGCGTGCCTCCGCCGCGGCCTGTCCCCCATCAACGCCGTCCGCCCACACTCCGTCGGCTTGATCATCGGCGCAGGGGGCATGGCGCGCGCCGCCCTATATGCAATGCTGCACATGGGCGTCCAGCGCGTCGTGGTGTGCAACCGGACTCTCGCCCGGGCGGAGGAACTCGCCACTTATTATAACAAGTGGCTGGGGAAGGAGCGCGTCTCCGTGCTGCCGAGCCTAGACGCCCCGTGGCCGGAGGGATGGAGGTTGCCGACGATGATCGTGTCCTCTGTCCCGGCTGAGGTCGTGGATGGGAAGACGGAGGCGAGATTCACGCTGCCCCCGTCGCTGTTGGGGAGTCCGTCGGGCGGCGTGGTGGTGGAGTTGACGTATAACCCCTTAGTCACGGCGTTGGTCGGGCAGGTGTTGGAGCAGGCGGCGAAGGGTTGGGTGATCATGACGGGCTTGGATATGTTGCCTGAGCAGGCGTTTGCGCAGTTTGAGCTTTTCACGGGGAGGAGGGCACCGAGACATGTTATGCGGAAGGAGGTGTTGAGGGAGTTTCAGCTTAGGAGGAATAGTTGATGTTTAAGTGGAGTGGATTGGGGACGGAAGTCGGACTTGGTTGAGACCACTGGGTTGACACTGCTTTGTGTAAAAGGGGAGGAGGAGCACGTCAGAGCTGTATATGTGTACGACAATCTGAAATGGGATATCTTTTGTGTTTGGATATATGTGCGATATGTATGAAATGACAGCGTCTACAATTTCGCCTTGACACCCTTCTTCTCGTCCTCAGCAGCCTTCTGCTTCAACACACGACGCAGAATTTTTCCACTGATGGACTTGGGCACCTCGTCAATAAACACCACACCTCCGCGCAGCTTCTTGTGGTTGGCGACCTTCGCATTCAGCCAATTGACAATCTCCTCCTCGAGCTTCTTGCCGGCCTCAACGCCCTTCTTGGGCACAACGTACGCCCGCGGCACCTCGGTCGCCAGATCTTCCCGGAAGATGCCGATGACGGCCACGTCGTCGATCTTTTCGTGCGCGGCTAGGTAGCCCTCCAGCTCGGCGGGCGGGACTTGGAAGCCCTTGTACTTGATCAGCTCCTTGACACGGTCGGTGATGAAGAAGTTGCCGTTCTCGTCCTCGTAGCCGACATCGCCGGTCTTGAAGTAGCCGTCCTCAGTGATCGCGTCCTTGGTCGCTTCTTCGTTGTTGAGATACCCCAGGAAGACGTTAGGTCCCTTGATCCACAGCTCTCCGGCTTGGCCCTTGGGGACCTCCTTGCCGTCAGCGTCGACGTATTTGGCTGTCTGATTCGGCAGCATCTTCCCCACTGAGCCGATTGTGTCGTGCCAATCCTCCCATGGCTGAGTGTGGGTCGTGGGGGACGTCTCTGTGAGGCCGTAGCCTTGCTTGACCTTGAGCTGTTTCCGTGCGTACAATGCGTCGACCAGATCTCTCGTTAGCGGAGCAGCACCGGAGTTCATCATGCGCAGAGATGACAGGTCGTATTTGTCGACCACAGGATGTTTTGCGAGTCCCAGCACAACCGGAGGAGCAACGTAGGCGAAGGTGATCTTGTCGCGTTGGACGAACTTGCAGAAGTCTTCGATGTCGAAACGAGGCATGACTGAGACGAGGAAACCATTGTAGACTGACTGGTGCAGGATGACAGTCAAGCCGTAGATATGGAAGAAGGGAAGGAAAGCGAGAATGGAATCCTTGGGACTCATGTTCTTGATCTCGCCGGCCGTGACTTGTAGGGTATTGGCGATGATGTTCCGATGGCTAAGAGCTAGAATCTTAGGCTTGCCCGATGTGCCCGATGATGAGGGAATGAAGGCAATCTGTGTTGCGGGATCCACCTTTTGCCTGCGGAACCGCGAAGTGCCAGCTGTGTTCCTGACGCTGGTGAAGTGCTTGAACTTCATGGAAGGGTCTTTGTCGCCAATGAGGATGATGTTTTCATGGGGAATGCCCACCTGCTCGGCAGCGGCGATTGCGGTCTTGAGCAGAGGGAGTTGAGTGACTATGGCCTTTGCACCACTCTCTTTGAGCTGGTAGCTCAGCTCCTCAACATTGTAGCCGTGGTTGGCGGGGGTCACGATGCCGCCACCCCAGAGACAACCCCACATGACCACGCCGGTGTCGATGGAATTGGGAGTGAAGAGAGCTAGAACATCGTTCTTCCTCCACTCATACACTGCCTTGAGACCTTTGCCGAAATCGAGAGCTGCATTCTTGAGCTGAATGAACGTGTAAGATCGCTTTGAGTAGGGGTCGAAGAATAGGACTGCAAAAAGCTATCAGTACGTGCGTATTCGGCTATAGTCGGAGGCAGGAAAGCTGCTGGACTATACCTTTATCGTCAGGGAAAGGCTTCTCTTTCCGCTCGAACAGAAAGTCCCAGAGGCCGACATTGGGTATGTCAATCGCAGGATAGGAGGACTCGGAAGGCATGGTGAATGGGGACAGCAATGATATGGAGGTGAAGAGAAGGCAGCAAGAAGAGTCGGAGCAGAACGCGGGGAAGAGTAGGGAAGATCAAAAGGAGCCGCATTCTCTCGTTTACCTTGGTAAAGCTTCCGCAGGGATCTGGGGGTGGCTGCACCTCGGCATCTGAGCTCCCCCAACGACGGATTCCGGAACACGCGGAGGTGGAGCGTGCCAATTGCTATTACATACAAGGGACAGATAATTTGCCTGGACAATCCGTGAAGCTCTTGACCTCCTCAGATTGAAATGGTCGACGATAGTCACCATGAGAGGGTTTGCAATAAAGAAATCGTCTTTGTATGACGCAGCCGAGCTTAACTTTTTATTTCCGAGCGTCCAAGGTTAAACCCCGCCGACTCCACTTGATCGCAACTCGTCCTTCTCCCATCGTCCGAGATGGCACATTCTTATCTGCAATTTGGTGTCCGGTAAGGCGAAGCGGCAGGCGTCAGGCTCATTGTTGCACTACATTCCAATCCCTCAAGATGCGTTCGTGGGGCTGCCGGCAAGGGGCGCTTTTGCGCTTCGCGGGCTCCGGTCACCGCAATGCCAGACATTTGTCCACCGAAGCTAGGATGCGATCACTATTAATTGGCAAGGATACCAAAGTTATGTACCAAGGCTTCACGGGAAGAGTCGCCACCCAAAATGCAAAAGACTCAATTGCCTACGGCACCAAGATTGTCGGCGGGGTCACTCCTGGCAAAGATGGTGAACATTTGGGCCTTCCGATCTGCCCATCTGTCAGAGCTGCTAAGGACCAGCTCAAGCCAGATGCTACAGCGATTTTCGTCCCCATGACTGGTGCTGCTGCTGCTATCGAAGAAGCCATTGAAGCTGAGATCCCTCTGATCGTCGCGGTAGCCGAGCACATCCCAATCTATGATATGATCAGGGTTTGTTCTACTGCTTTCTCTCTTTACCGTTTCTGACCTGAGATGAAGATCAAGCAAATGCTGAAAGGATCGAAGAGCTGGTTAGTTGGTGCCAACTCGCCTGGAATTATTGCTCCTCTCCATTCGTGCAGGATTGGATTTCAGCCGTTGCCAATCTACAAACCTGGCCATGTTGGTGTCATAGCTAAATCTGGTACCCTCAGTTACGAGACGGTTGGCTCGCTGTCTCGTGCCGGTCTTGGACAGAGTCTCTGTATAGGCTGTGGAGGCGACCCCATTGCTGGAACCACTCTCGAGGAGGCATTCAGAGTTCTCGTGGATGACCCCGACACTCACGCATTAGTCGTTGTCGGTGAGGTCGGTGGTCACGCGGAGACAGGTTTGGCTCGCTTGATTTCGGAATACAGAGCAAACACCGACCAGCCAAAGTCAGAGCGCTTCTTGATCCTTGTTTCTGGTCTATAGCGCTAACATCTGACAGGCCAATCGCCACCCTCGTCGCAGGTCGCACCGCCCCTCTTGAGCATGTCATGGGTCATGCTGGTGCATTTCAAGGTCCGAATGAACCTTCAGCAGAGGACAAGTACAAAACTCTTCAGCGCAGCGGTTCCACCATGGTCGATCACCCTGAAAAGTTCGGTCCCATCGTTAAGAAGTTACTCAACGTTCCTGGTGGATTCTCTCAAAAAAGAGCTTTCCATACTCACAGACAGCGGATTGGAACGGCGACCACTTCCAGCAGGCAGCAACAAATTCGCTCCTTGCATCTCAAAGGTGCAAAGACGACTGATCTACTTGCCAAGGCATTTCCAGACTTCCATCTGAACGAAAGTGCATCAACATCCTCATCGTCAATCCAGGTGATTGGCAACCTAAATCGCACCACGGCTAATCCCCGTATCGAATTCCACCTTCCTGGAAGCGACAACCAAGATTCGAATAACAATGTGGTATACCTTGAACTTGATGGATCCGGGGAGCACAAGCAGGCTCTGGAAGAGTTTGGCAGCAGCATTTCCCGTCTCAAAATACCTGCCGTGGATGCATTGGTACCACACTTGAGGCCTGCTGCCCTTAGCCTGTCCAAATTTATGCAGTCCTATGAGGTCTTGAGCGCCCAGCTTTCTCTCTCGCTTGGTGACAAAGGCCAGCCGACACTAGGTAATGCAGTATTGCACTTTGACGACGCAGCTTTTAAATCGGCCAAACGACAAGAATCCGTATTCGCATTGCGCGATAAATCAGTTGAAGATCAAACCGAAGTCGAGGCCGAATCTCATGGCATTGTTTACGTAACGCTGTACCCCAATGATCCCTCGGCTAGCATAGGCACTCTCGTCAACGGTGCAGGGCTGGCTATGAACACAGTCGACGTACTCGCCCTGCCGCCGCACAATGCTAAATGTGCAAACTTTCTTGATACAGGCGGCAAAGCAACATCGGACACGGTCAAGAAGAGCTTCGAGCTGATTCTCTCGGATCAACGGATCAAAGTCATATTTGTCAACATCTTTGGAGGTCTGACTGACTGCGGCATGATTGCGGATGGCATCATGTTAGCCTTCAAAGAGGTTGATATGCGGGGTGTTCCCGTTGTCGTGCGGCTCAGGGGTACAAACGAGGAGATTGGCCAAAAGAAGATCGCCGAGTCGGGGCTGAGCCTGGAAGCATTTGATGGGTTTGAGGATGCGGCTAAACGGGTCGTAGAGCTTGCCAATGC
The DNA here is from genome assembly GCA_010093895.1 of Myriangium duriaei CBS 260.36. NCBI lineage: Eukaryota > Fungi > Ascomycota > Dothideomycetes > Myriangiales > Myriangiaceae > Myriangium > Myriangium duriaei. Next base: position 2,189,525 of record ML996082.1, read on the forward strand.
TTAGAAGGTAAAGGAGCTGGCAGTGGAGAGTTGTATAGACACTGTACGAGTAAACAGACAAGAGTCGAGTTTAGTTCTTCAATTGCTTACAGAAGCTCAATCCCAGACTGTCTAGAATACGAGATTCTTTCTCATACGTTCACTATGGATCCGCAAGACCTTCATCATTGGAAGCCTTGTGTGATATGCGGCTGCCTGGACAATCATAAAATATATGCAAGAATTCCGAAGCTGAACCACTCAATCTTGTCAAAGCCTCCCCCTTGCACCTCTAGTCTGGCCAGAGTTTGGACGATCGCAACCGCCGCGCGTGCAAGGTTCGGGAGCAACCCCTCTTTGTATCTCAGGCAGGGGGCCTGAGCTCGTCGTCTTGTTCTCTCGCCAATCTTCCTCGCTGTCTATGACGAACAAGCCAACATGGTCGATGGTGAATCGATAATTGTTTGGTAGTATACCGTAACAGACATGGTGTAAACATTCGCTGTGATACAGAGTATTGGAATACTTATTGCTTTTCTACACCTCCTGAAGGAAGTACGAGCGACCCCGCTTATCGTGAAACAAGGCGGGTGTTGTTGTTGGCGTTGAACCACGCCGCATGCAAGTCCATCGTGGCGGAGCTGCATCAGGCTCCAGGCAGCCACATAAAGTACGGCTTAAGACAAGGTAGGCTTCCCACACCCTTTCGAGAGCACCCAGTCCTTCGTTTTGATACAGGAAATAACTGTATATTTCTATTTACCCTCAACCATCAAGCAATTTCAAGCAATTAGCTTTCAACCACTCAATATGGCCGTTGAGAGCTCCAAGCCTGCGAAGGCCACCACTCCATACCGTGGCCTCCGTATTGCCATGCTTGTCTCCTTCATACCGACCTTCGTCCTGTGCATCGTTCACTCGGCATTGACACACATTCCCGTCCCAGGTACTGGACTCATCCCTCTGTTCTTCTCTGGCATTCTCTCTCTCGCCCTGATCATCCGTGGTCGCATCGAAAACAATGCTGTTTCCTTGGTCATCTTCTTCGTCGACATCGTGCTGGCTACGTCTTACATGCTCGTTCTGGTCTTCACCTATATCGAAGTCCCTGGGGGTAATTACTGGAATAACCACGAGGAGATGTTGGCGGCTTATGCTACATTTGGCTTGTGGGCCAACTTGTGAGTTTATCCAACACTCGATCGTCTACTCACAATAGAGTTTTAGCTGACGATGACAGCTTCTGCCACGCCCATATAGCGATGCTAACCCTCTGGAAATGCTTGAAGAACCTCAACACGCCATCGCTGTCCGCTCTAAAGATGCAACGCGGCCCGGACACCTGCCCTAACTGCCAGTATGGTCTCAGGAATGAGACTGCCGCCAGAGAGGGTGTCTACCACGACCACACAGAGAGGAAGAATGTTGGACCTATCAGACTCAGTGAGACTGACGACGAGGAGGCCAACGAGAACGACGGACTGCTCGCTGCGGAAGCAAGCCGCGCTGGCTATGTCAGGGACTCGTCGTCCTAGATTTAAAGCAGCACGATAGTTCCTGTGCTCTTCTGGATGATACCTTTGCTTTCTGCATGATCAACTGCACAGCCATTTCCCATGGTAGGCGCAGTGATTCATAGAAGAGAGGTGGTTTTCTAGAACAGGGACTTCTGCGTTACAGCCCCAGGAACACAGCCGCGTTCCTGAAACTTTGTTGTGCCGGCTGTGCCGAGACGCAACCCAATGCCACGGAAAATGCAGGAGTTGGGCGTTGTCATTGGGATGCTTTTGATGCACGAAACATCGCAATTTGTGTATGCTTTGCCTCTCAGTAACCACAGTAAACGATTTAATTGAATGCCTTGATATTTTGAAGTTCTTCTCGTCGTCAAGTGTGTAATTGTGATGGACTGGACGGCATTGAAACTCTCCTGGTCATATCGTTAAACCAAGAGTCGCTTAACCCGAGTCGCGGGGATCGTCTTCCCCACTCCGGTTGCAGCCAGTTCCGACAACCATCCTTCCTACACTAACCGCCAGATCCACTTCCAACCAATTCTAAGCGGGCACATCTGGCAGGGCATCGCGCAGTCCACTAAAGCTCAACATGAAGGTCCCCGAAGCGCCAGCCGCGCCGTCATCGACAGCACCTCCGTCTCAAGAAAAGGCAACGGGAGCAAACGGTGCGACACAGCCGAGCGCAAGCAACGACAAGTCCAGTGGAAGCGACAACAAGCCAAGCGACAACAAGCCAAGCGCAAGCAACCAAAACGCAAAAACACAACAGAAGCCGGAGCAGCCAGCGCGCTACTGGGACTGGATCCTCTTCTTATCAATACTGGGTTTCGCTGTTTGGGGAACGTTCTTCGGGCGGGATTCGATGCGCGACCTAGGCGACAGCTGCCAAAGTAGCGACAAAGACGTGTACGACTGCCTTGGAGCTTGGTTTGAAAACGTATCGCTCCTTGGTTTTAGTCAAATCCCAGCGGGACTCGTCTTGTGGATATCGTCTTATGCGTAAGGGTATTATAAATGTGATACCAGGAGGAAGCTCATGCTTGGAGCACTGGACAAACGACTGGGCAGCAGACACAATTCTGGGAGCTGGAACTGGTTCATAACCAATAGTAGTGTTATATCGCCATCAATTACCACAGTAACCATGACAAAATCATCGTCTGGCATTCACATGTAGATGATCTGCGAAAAGGGATGCTTGTTATCGACATCTGGGACGATGTCAATAAGGCCTGTACAACCAGAACAAGACACATTGCTTAGTCGGCGGTTGATCCGCACAACATCACAGCCACTACAATATGCAGCTACAGGAACGCGATCGATTGTGATGGCCATGAAGGATTCGAGGCGCCAAGCACGCATTCGATAAGCCGGTGAAAAAGTTCAGAGACAGCGATGTGCTGTTCGTCTGCTGCTGCTCTACCGCTATCCGACGCACTAACACAGATAGTCTTCAACTCAATTGAAACTCACAAGTCATGTGCATATTACCACAGCCGAGTATGACGCAGCCATACAGTATAGAGTGTGCTCCCGTTTCACGAAATAAAGTGGTTTCAGATGATCTCGAAGTTCGTGCATCCCCACCATCGAACAAGCCACCAAATCGGCAGAATCGTTCATCCCCTTGCGGCAGACCCGGCGCTAAGCCCAAGCATTGCCGTCATAGCGGGGTACGTCCTGCATCCTCCGCCTTGTTGCCGGGCCGCAAGTGGAACGAATACAGAGCCCCGCGGCGACAATCACAAGGCTATGCAACGGGGTCATTCGTGCAGCGACTCACGTAAGTCGGGGACCAGCACCGCCATGCTCAGCCGCGAGATCGTCTGTACAATGCTGTGAAAGCTGCAACGTGTGAAGGTGCATGATGTGATCGCCTGTGTTGCCCTTGCTTCCTTTACCACGTAAAGACGAGATATATATTTGTCGGCCTTGCGCTGGTGGTCTGCTATCCATCTCATCTCACAAACACCTTCACCACTACAAGCTTGACATCTTCACATCCCCTAAATCAACACAAATACCAACCTCCACCTCCAATACCAAATAAACCCTTCGACGCAACCACCTACTAGTCAGATCTCCCACGTCTGCCAAAGGCTACCACCACTCCCACATCAACCACCAAAACCTTGATCGCAAACATGGGCTGCTACTCCTCCAAGATGGCTCCCGACGACGACGGCTCGCGCGACTACACAGGCATCGGCAACGCGCACTACCCAGCCAACCGCAGCGCGCGCGCCGAGCGCAACCGCCGCCAGAACGCTTACGCGGAAGCCATCTGGTCCGAGCCGCTATGGGGCAGCAAGAAGAAGATCAAGCACATGTAAAGCCTTGCCTATTCAATCCCAGTTAGCGGGGATGAGATTATGGCGATGGGAAATTGCTATTGTATGCATGCAAGATGATCGAGCATAGAGAGACGGGGGAATAGCTGACGATGGGGGACTTTTTTCTTTGTATATTAGATTATGATTTCATGACCGTGGGAATGGATTGGTGCTATATTGTCTTTGCTGAACTTGTGCCTTTGCCGCTGATGGGAATGTGAGGTGAACTTTTTCGTCGCTGCGTGAGTGCTTTGATATCCATGACACACCCCAGGATGCTTGCCCTTCCCTATACTATTAAGGAATTTCATCAAACCTGATGGTTTAAGCACAGCAGTCACCTCATGAACAGCAAAGATGGAGGGAGCGGCGGAGAGTGTGTGCCCGTGGTCATATTTGACGGAGTCATGATTTGGTTATTATCTCGACATATAGATGCTGGTTCTCTACATACATGGCCCCCAGCCACAAGTCCAGCTCATGGCATTCCCTGAATGCCGATGTATAAATACAATTTCCCCTCAGTACCACTTCCCCCCATTCTCAGAACTATGCTCATTCTTCGGATTCAACGATATCAACCTCTGATACGGAAAATGATCCGTAAATGCACTCTCAAAAATACTCGACACCGACCTATTCCCAATCTCCTCAAACGAGTCATACTCATCCGACTCTCCCTGAATCGCCGCCCACTCCCTCTGATGCGGATCAATCCCCGACCCTAAGTCGCACCACCTCGTCACCACCAACGCCTGCTTAAACCTCAACGCATCCCCCATCGCCACCGTCTTATCCTCCACCAGCTTCAATTCAATCAGATACTCCGACGGACACCGCGGACACCTCCGCATGGGCTGACACTTCCCGCACAGACTCGCAATGCCAGGAGGAGGCATCTTCGCGCCCCCCAGATACGCAGTCCGGTGCTTAGCAACGGGAATATGGTCCAGCGCACACTTGCAGTTGTCCATCATGACGCCGTCCTTCCAGTGCGCGCACACGGAGAAGTACGGCGTGTAGTCGTCGCGCGAGTACAGCAGCATCCGCTTGGCGGCGATCGTCAGCCCGCCGTCCGCGAAGACTTGGCTGACCACCCGCATTAAGAGGTGTCCGTTTTTGTGCACGTGGTACCGTGTTTGGTGCGTCCAGTCGGACCACGGGTCGCGCCAGCGGCGGCTGAGGGAGTCGGGGGGTATGCCGTATGGGGCGCCGAAGCGGTGGGCGCGGGTGACGAGTTGGACGAAGGTGAAGGGGAGGGCGCGGCCGGGGGTGATGCGGTGACGGGGTGGGGGAAGGAGATTGTTGGTTTTGTTGGGGCAGTTGAAGAGGGGATTTAGGACGCCTGTGGGTTTCAAAGATTCGAAGCCAGGGTTGAGGCGGTTGTGAAAAGCTGCGCAGGGGAAGCAGAAGAGTTGATTGGGGACTTTGACGTCCATGGGGAGCAGGAACTTGATTCGTTGCTGTCTGTTTTCCAGCAGGAGGAGGTTGTCGAACGGTCGAGATCCAAGTAGCCATAGGATTGTCTTGCATGTCAGGGCGAGGTTGGCTGCCTCGCGTGGCTGCAGATAGTCTGTGATTTGAACCCAGAGTTCGGCGGATAACTTGACGAACATTGGCTCACCTCGCGCGCGCGAATAATCAACTACGTTATCCTCTTGTGTCATATACTCCGGAATGTCGTCCAGGGATTCATCATAGCGGAGAGCATGCATCATCTCGGTGAGATCCTTTCGCTCTCCGGTGTCTTTGTCGATTACATCCTTGTGATACTGGTGAGCAGCCTTGGGCAAAGGTTTCTGGAGCTTGGAGATCCGCTCCGGTATCAGTGGATAGCCATCGGCAGTCCATGTGCTCTGCGGCTGATTCTGTGCAGCGTCGACGGAATATGTCCTTGGTGTTGTCCAGCGGTCATACTCCGTGGGAACAGTGTGTCGACGATCCACGGCAGAGTCGACTGTGTCACTGCTATCTTTTCGTCGATTATTGGCATCGCCATTTGGAAGGCTTGTTTTCTTGGTCAGCCGCTGGCGTGGGCCTGAACTCTTGTTGGAGGAGAGGCCAAGACGCGCCCTTAGACCCCGCTTGGGAGCCTCTGCCATGCCTTGTCCGGTTTCTGACACAACGCGGACGGAGAAACTTCGAACGGCATTGCACGAATGTTGCTTAGTCCTGAGCAGCAGAAGTTCTCAACATCCCAAGGTCGAGTGGCGGCACGCTCTTTTGTCGTGATGTAAACGCCGAAGCCCGGCCGCTGCCGGAAACGCTTAGTCAGGTACCAATATTCATACCTAAGCCTGCATGCCGATCTTTCACGGCTAAATCTATGCTCACAGCTTGGTACCTAATTTGTGGACAGTAAGGCAGCCTTCCTGCAGAATGTACGAAGTCGACTTCACAATCCATTATGACATGTGTCCTGTGGACATGGATCGTGAGTACAGGCAGCACCACTGCCCAGCTCGGCGGCAAAAAGGATGGTATGATTAAGAATTGGATATGTACATCTGCGTTCACGACGCACATTATAGCACTGAGAGGTGTCCATCCATATTAGACCAGCGATGGGCAATTGAGCGAGAACACCACGTTCTATACCAGGAATGGACAGTCAAAGCAGCCAAGGCCCTTGATGACATTCATCTCGTCCGCTGCTGCAGGCTTGGTCTTGAACGTCCACCCTGCCACCTTGTTATTCAATGGGTTGATCTCGCTGCCAGCCCTTCGCTCCCAGACGCATGTTCCAAGAATGCCCAACTCGCAGACAACCGCTCCATGGTACATGTCTTTCGCTGTCATCAAGAAACCTTGTACATCCGGAGGCGGCTCGATCAGTCGCATGAGAATGAATTTATGCCATTCTTCCTGTGGCACACTAGCGAGGAACTCCGGAATGTCCGAGCGATAGATATTGTGACGTCCACCTTCGAGATTGGGCTTGAGAATGTACGACTCTGCTCGCTCTTTATCGGATGCTATGCGACGTGATCCCAATCCTTCAGGAGTCGTATCTAACAGCTGCATAGGCATGAACGTCTGGCGGATCATGGTAGCTTTCTGTTTGGGCAGAAAGCGTTCTAAGCTCCCGGGTTGTGTAAGTGCACACTGGACCACTTTCATTGTCGTCAAGTGAGTAAGCACGTCAGGACATTTGACTGCCTTTGACATCTCACACCTTAGCCTGATCTCCTTGCCTTCATGCTCGTATTCCCATGGCTCGCACCCCGCGCGATAGTACACCAGACCCACCTCGATCCCGCCGTCACCCCCGTTCAGGTGGAAAAGAAGCGTTTGATCTGCCGAAAGGGTAGTCTGTTCAAGCATGTCTTCCCATTCACAGCGATAGCAAGGAATTTCGGCATCCCATAGACCGCTTTCGATTGGTCGCTCATCCGCGATGTTCATGCTCATAGGCTGCACAAGCATGAGAACGCATGCCTTACCTGTCTTAGTCGGGATGTAGCTATGGTGTGCAGTCACCAAGAGCTCGATCACTGCCGAGATGTTCTGGTTTTTGGGCAAGTGCTGCAAGTAAGACGTATCTTGGCTATGGATACGGCTCAAATGCTTATGCATATTCGCTACTTTCTCCGAGTGGCAGGCGCCGGCGCAGAAGTAGGTATTCATCTCTACCTGCTTGAGCGCGGAATCCTGGTCCAGCATATAATCGCTACGGAACAGGGCGCACGTCGTTGAAGTTCCTGCACTTTGGTCTCGGACTTGGATGTAGATATCCCATAGCGTGGCTATAAGAAGATCGTGTTTCATCAGCGGCTCGAGAATTGTATGGAGCCAATCCGGATCCGAGGCAACATGCATATATAATTCATTGTATATGTATTGAAGATTGTTGGCTTGCACAAAGGCTGCTTTAGGAAAAGGTGTAGGCAGTAGACTTGAGCCAATCGGGCGTGCAGTGACAGAGCATTCAACGCTATCGCCATCGTTGTCTGCAAATAATTTCGTTATGGAGCCATGCGTAAGCTGATAGTCCTTGGCTTCAGCGATGAGGCTGTATAGATGCTCTTGGGTATAGACCGAACCATTGTGCGTAATGGCATCCTGCTCCATTTGTGACACTACCTAGAGCTCTGAAATGCGAAAGACAGATGGCAGTTGTCATGCAGCTGCTGGTGATCGCCAGTAATGCAGACCGGCGAGAGTCAGACTGAGGACAACTTGTCGAAAGCATTGGCAAACTCCAGCCGGCAGAAAGCCGGCGCCACAAGAAACCCCACGGGTCCCCCTTCGCCCAACGATCGACCTTTTATTTCAACGATGCCTGTTTTCAAGTCTCGCACGTCTAAATCCTTGTCCATCCGCTAGACACCTCACTTGTACGTTGCATTGCGGACGACGTTGTGAGATTCTGAATGTCTGCTCTCTCTCGTGTTCGTGCGCCTCGATCGTCGGCGACAGCTTTGTGGTCTGATGCAACCCAAAACCACCACTACCCGCGCAGGAGCTTCATTGGATTGTAAGTGACTCTCGAGGTAGGTGGTTCATTTTCCTTGGATTCTCCGATTCAGCGAAGGTGTACAGTAGTAAACCGCAAGTAAGGTGGTGACAGGTGGTAGAGAGTGCCAGCCGGATTGTTTCCGCTAACAGAGATGGGGAAAGGATGGGGCAACCCAGCCTACCCCACCTTTCCCCGACTGCAAGACCTATACCCGAAGAAACACCCGATATTTGTTTCCTCAGATTCTGTCGACTTTAATACCTTATTCCTCGGGGGTTACTGCTGACTGGACGTACTTGAAGTGGTCAACATGCTGCAACCTAGAATTGTGCCGAGACTGGTGCGCAATGCTGGTAGAGTAGCTCGAGCTCGCCACATGCCACAGTCTCACGCTTGGAGCAGATCCACTTCTACAACAGCCACGAAATCGCCTTCTTTCTGGACGACAGGGCGTGCATTGATGCTCACTGCTTTTGCAAGCTCCCTAACTTATGTGGTTGGTATTTCCGATATGGGCTCCTTCCTGAATAATGCTGCTGCCGAAGCACCCGCCTATGCAAAGAAACCGCAAATGGAAAATGTGAGTATCTGCCACTAATGGCTTTTAATATGGCGTAGTGAACCACTTCGTGAGGTGATCTGCTCGGTTGACAGTTATCCCAGGCAGTATCGGAACTACGCTCTCTACTTGGTGAGGATGCTATCTCAACCGAGGACGACGACCTTCAACGCCACGGCTATAGTGAATGGTCAAGTGTCAACATCGAGCAACTCCCCATAGCCATAGCTTATCCGCAACGCACCGAAGATGTCTCTCAGATTGCCAAAGTCTGTTCAAAGTACAAGATTCCCATGGTTCCCTTCTCAGGAGGCACTTCGCTGGAAGCGAATTTCTCCGCTCCTTACGGTGGCGTGTGTATCGATTTCGCCATGATGGGTAACATACTTGCTGTCCATGAGGATGACATGGACTGCGTCGTTCAACCTTCGATTGGCTGGATGGATCTTAACGAGCAGATAAAAAATACCGGGCTGTTTTTTCCAGTTGACCCTGGTCCAACCGCAATGATAGGTGGCATGGTCGGTACATCATGTTCCGGCACCAACGCTGTGCGATACGGTACTATGAAGGATAATGTCGTCAATTTGACCGTAGTCCTGGCGGACGGTAGGATCATCAAGACCCGCAAACGACCACGGAAAAGCGCCGCCGGATACAATTTGACCGGGCTGTTCGTTGGATCGGAAGGCACCTTAGGCATCGTGACAGAGATCACACTCAAGCTATCTGTGATACCAGCTGAAACATCTGTGGCGGTAGTAACATTTCCGACCATCCGCGACGCCGCCTCGGCCGCCATAAAGATCCTTCGTACCGGAATCCAAATTGGTGCAATGGAAATTATGGACGAGGTGCAGATGGAAGTAGTGAATAGATCTGGTTTCACTAAGCGTGTATGGCAGGAAGTACCTACAATGTTCTTCAAATTCAGCGGAACGAAAGGGCAGGTCAAGGAGCACATCGGCATGGTCAAAGAAATCTCCAAGGATAACCGCAGCAAGTCTTTTGAGTTCACATCCGACGCCGAGGAGCAGAAAAATCTATGGTCGGCACGGAAAGAGAGCCTGTGGAGTATGCTAGCCTTGCGAAAAGGAGACGAGCAAGTCTGGAGCACTGATGTAGCAGTACCAATATCGAGATTACCGGACATCATCGAGATCAGTAAGAAGGAGATGGATGACTTAGGAGTCTTTACCTCAGCTTTAGGCCACGTTGGAGATGGCAACTTTCATGAAGCCATCATATATGACGCCAAGAACCCGGAAGAGAGGAAGAAAGTTGAAGAGTGCAATATAAGGCTTGTGGAAAGGGCCTTGGAAATGGAAGGGACATGCACGGTATGACTTCCTTCCGCTTCGAGTAATGAAATGTTGACGATGTGTCTAGGGCGAGCATGGCATCGGTATTGGTAAGAAAGCGAGCTTGATCAAGGAACTCGGCCTGGAAACCATTGGCGTTATGCAGAGCATCAAGCGCGCACTGGATCCCAATTGTCTTATGAACCCCGGCAAAATTTTCGATATGCCCGGGATGGCACCTATCAAAACATTATGATAAGGCTTCGACGTTTCATATTAGCGATGTCTCATAGCTTGGGTCAGACCAAGTCTCTTCGAATAGATGAGCGAGATAGATATGGATTACATACTTTGTTGGCACCTATCGATATGCCTCGAAGCCCTAGAATTTATTTTAGGCCGATGTCGGAGTTCGGGCGTGACGTCGGCGAGTTCTGCACTTCGACTTGGAGGAATCGACCATTTTATGGGCCGTGCTAGATAAGAACACACAATACCTGACTTATACAATTTGGATCGAAGGATTCAATTGCAAAGTTCAGGAGCGTGAGTCATTCAACGACAACCTGAAGAACTGACGGCGTCCGGAACATTTTTATAGCTGCGGGTTGGGGCAACAGACCCCGCAACAAACGACGACAATTCTCTCCTCCACATTCCACAGTCCCTGAGTCACCTTTCATACACCAGCTCAACATGGACGTAGAACACTTCACCAGCTTGAACAGGAATTTTCCCAAGAAGAAATGCGGTAAGTCTGCGACTCGGCTCTAGCAACTGCTGACCTTGGCTGACCTCCATCTTAGGAGTCCTCGGAGCTACTGGCTCGGTAGGCCAGCGATTCATCCTTCTCCTCGCGCTCCACCCACACTTCACACTACACGCGGTCGGAGCTTCTGAGCGATCGGCGGGGAAGAAGTACAAGGACGCAGTCAAGTGGAAGCAAGCGCTGCCCATGTCAAAAGAGCTGGGAGATTTGGTAGTCAAGAAATGCACACCTGAGGAGTTCAAGGACTGCGATCTTGTCTTCTCAGGGCTGGACAGCGATGTTGCTGGCCAGGTGGGTATGTACAACTCCTGTCTGACTTAAAGCTGGGTACTCAGACTCACGCATGGACCTAGAGATGGACTTCCTCAAGGCGAATCTGGCCGTGTTTTCTAACGCAAAGAACTATCGCCGCGACCCACTCGTTCCCCTGGTCGTCCCGACCGTCAACCTACCCCACATGGACGTCGTGAAGCACCAACGTGCCCATCACGGCCTGGAAAAAGGATTCTTGGTGTGCAACTCCAACTGCGCTGTCATTGGCATAGTCATTCCCTTCGCCGCGCTACAAGCCAAGTTCGGCCCCGTCGACCAGGTCTCGGTCGTCACGATGCAGGCTGTCTCCGGCGCCGGATACCCGGGTGTAAGCAGCATGGACATCATCGACAACGTGGTGCCATTCATCTCAGGCGAGGAAGACAAGTTAGAGACCGAGGCGCAGAAGATTTTGGGCAATGTCAATGCGGATGCAACAGCGTTTGAGGACCAGGCTGGGCTCAAGATCTCAGCTGCATGCAATCGCGTGCCTGTGCTGGATGGCCATACTGCGTGTGTGTCGCTGAGGTTTCAGAAACGTCCTCCGCCGAGCGCGGAGCAGGTCAAGCAGGCTATGCGCGAGTATGTGTCGGACGCACAGAAATTGGGCTGCCCGTCGGCGCCAGAGAAGGCGATTGTGGTCATGGAAGAGCCAGACAGGCCGCAGCCGAGATTGGACAGGGAGACGGACAGAGGTTATGCGGTTAGTGTGGGAAGAGTAAGGGAGGATGAGAGCGGTATCTTTGATATCAAGTTTGTCGCGTTAAGCCACAACAGTAAGTACTTTCCACGACGATGCTGCTACTGTCTGGATGCGGGGCTGACCACTTTTTCCTTCAGCTGTCATTGGAGCGGCAGGTTCATCGATATTGAATGCCGAAGCGGCTGTGCTCAAGGGCTTTGCGTGAGGGCGCTGGGAATAGAAGTCGCAAAAGTTCTGGACTTCATAACAAATCTACACTACTTATTCTGTCCGTTGAAAGATACAAGAATTTACCTTCGAAGCATCGATTCCATTGCATTGCCTTTAAACGCCGAGGTGCGCTTCAGAATCATGCGATGATTTGCCGGGCTATCTGTCAGCCACGGACGATATGTCATGGTAGACGAAGTCCTTTGTGTAGCCATTGGGAGTCCTGTCCGATTTCCATCCGAGATTACGGAAAGGAATCGGGCCGATCAGCTGTGCAGCGCCACCCAAACCACGCCGCGAAACGCCGTGAATGAATCAAGCCCTGATGAACGCTTATTTTACCCGGATGCAATTCAAATACCGATGCCTGACCGCCGTGTTAGGGCTCACATCTAAAAGCCAAGATGTACTCGGCGGCTTGTCTCAAGGTCCCCACTGCCGTGGCAGGGCAGGCACGTGGCATCGGCTGCAGGAACAGGTTGTCGGCTTTTGAACGATCTGGACTTTGCGGAGGACTAAAGCTTGTCCAAAACTCCGCCCCTGTCGCTCTTTTACTATTGGCCAAGGTATTGCAGCATCATGCATGCTGAGGCATACATATAAAGTAAACACGGGGCCCCGCATCGACGAACCCAGGTTGCCTCCTTAGGTCGGTTATCTCTTCCTGTGACTTCTCATCATGACTCTCCTTCGAGGTCGAGCCCTCTTGAGCACTGTTTCTGCTCTTACATGCTGTACTTTCCTCCTCATTGGGTACGACAATGGCGTTATGGGCGGTGTCATTGGCCAGCCTGCCTTCAAGTCGACATTCAATAGTCCTGGCGCGACGATTGTTGGCTTGATAGTGTCTTTGTATGAAGGTCAGTCGTGCCTGAAGGTGGTATTGCTGTTCACGACTGACATGAAGGTCCAGTCGGTTGCTTCCTTGGTGCTATCACAACCTCAATTGTCGGCGAACGACTTGGTCGACGTTGGTCGCTGTTCATTGGTGCCGTCATCATGCTCATTGGTGCTATCATACAAGGCAAGTTCAGCTTCTACGCCTGTGAGACCTAAGCACATGTGCTGACGCATATTCCAGCCGCTTCTTATTCTCGCGCTGGTATAATTGTCGCTCGTATCATCTCTGGCGTGGGCATGGGCTTCCTCAACAGTACTGCTCCTGTCTATCAGTCCGAGTTCTCACCCAAGTCATCCCGTGGTATCTATGCTTGCGCCCAACTCTCTACTCTAAACTTTGGCATCTTCCTCAGCTATTGGATTGGCTATGCCTTCGCCGGGAAAGGAGGAAGCTACGCATGGCGTATCCCTGTCATCATTCAATGTGCTTTCATCATTCCTATCGGAATTTTGTCTCTAGTCCTACCCGAGTCTCCGCGTTGGTTGATGTCACACGAGCGGGTCGAGCAAGCCAGGACCATCATCGCTGCTCTCTACTCGGATAGATCTGAGGCTGAGATCGACGACTTCACCAACAGGATCCATTCTGCCGTCGTGCTCGAGAATAGTACCCAGATCCACGGCCTCAAAGCAATTTTCCAAGAAGACGACATTCGTAGCCGGAAGAGACTGCTCATCGCGTGTAGCGTCCAGTTCTTCCAGCAGCTAGGTGGAATTAACGGGTTTATCTACTACTCCGGTACCATCTTCAGTCAGGCCCTTGGTTTTGACGACCATATGGCGGCCTTGATGTCCGGCTTCCTCTTCACTTGGTTCTTCGTCGCTTCTTTCATCCCATGGTTCCTCATCGAGCGTATTGGCAGACGTCCATTGCTGCTCGTATCTGTCTCGCTCATGGCTGCTATCTTTGCTGTGTTGACTGGTCTGATCAAGCAAATACAGGAGAAGACTTCCATTCAACGTGAGTGACAGCATCTCAGCCACCTCTTCACATTATTGCATATTCCATTCTCTAACATGATATGTAGACTCCGCTGGCGCCGGTGCTGCTGCAATGCTCTTCCTGTACATGGGCTGCTTTACAACCGGCTTCCAGGCCACAGTATGGGTCTACCCTCCCGAGATCCTCTCTCTCAAGCTCCGTCAACGCGGCACGGCACTTGCAACGAGCGCTAATTGGATCATAAACTTCATGGTCGTGCAAGTAACTCCCGTTGGCATCACTAACATCGGCTGGAAGTACTACATCATCTACGCCGTCTTCAACGCTTGCTTCGTGCCTATCATGTACCTCTATTATCCAGAGACTCGTGGCCTAGAGCTTGAGGAAGTTGATAGGCTATTCGCTACCGAGAGTGCAAGGAGGATTCTGGACGTCGAGGACGAGAAAGGTGGTGCTGAGCACTTTGAAGTCGAGAACGAGAAGATCGCTTAGACAAGGCGTCACGAACTCAGAGTATGTATCGCCAACTATGTAGAAGTCATTTTACAGCTGGAATGAAAATTATCGTGCTCCCTACAAAGTTTTGTACATGACGCGTCCTAAGGATCTCGAGCTTCAAAAGGAAGTTGACATGGAACGAGTGGGCGTCACAACCGTTCGATTGGCGATTGCAGGACCATTCGTAACTTAAAATGCGATACTCGATACCGACGACGACTGCTGACCGACATGATCATGTGCGCAGGGTCTCATCCAGACAATCAGGATGAGGGAGAAGGGCCGATGATTGCATCGGCGACTGGCGGCAAAACCCGACATGGCCATAAGCGCTGACCCGGATTCTGGATACATCCATTCAAGAATAAATATCCGAGGCGGCAAAAATGCAGTACTAAGGGCAATAGCTTGTCAACGATCGACCTCAAGTTAGCTGCCCTTCTGCAATCACAGAAGCTTTGTTCTCGTGGAGCGACACAGACAGCGCCGAACAGTAGCCATGGAAGACAACCAGACAAGATCATATCATCGCACCAACACTGAACGACCACAAGTGACGGAATCAGGCTTTCGCACGTTCAATGCTCAAGGACAAGCCTTACTAGGCACCAATCCCTCAATCCATGAAGTCCTCACTTCAGATCAGCCTCTCTTCCACGAAGCCGGAGTCTTCTACTGCAACGATTCCGAAGACTCCCTCTTCGTAACCTCCAACATCCTCTCCCTCCCCCACGGCCGCGACATCCAAATCACCCGGCTCTCTCGCTCCTCCACCTCCCCACTCCAATGGACCCAACACCGAATCCCTCCATCCGACGTCGTCATGGCCAACGGCGCCGTCTCCACCCCCGACCTCAAGCACATCCTCTTCTGCTCCCAGGGCAGTAAGTCCGACGTAGGAGGCCTGATCCTGATGTCCCGCTCCCCACCCTACGCCACTACCCCATTACTCCGCACCTACCACGGCCGCCGCTTCAATTCCGTCAACGACGTCGTCTTCGCCCGCGACGGAAGCGTCTGGTTCACAGACCCGACGTACGGCTACGAGCAGGGTTTCCGCAGCACACCGGAGCTGCCACCGCATGTATACCGGTACGACCCTGCCACGGACGATCTGCGGGTGGTGGCGGATGGGCTGGCGCACCCGAATGGGCTGTGTTTCAGCCCGGATGGGGAGACGCTGTATGTTACTGACACGGACTATATCTGGGGTGATGGGGGGACGAGCGAGAGGAGAGCGGCGACTATGTAAGTATCACCTTGTTACCCTGTCTCGCTACGACTTGAGATGGGAGGTTGGTGAGAGAAGATGCTGACAGCCTCAGATATGCCTATACGGTGAAGAACTACCACGGTGCACCGTTTTTGACAGATCGTAGGGTGTTCGCGTTTGCGGACCGTGGGGCGCCGGATGGGATCAAGTGTGATACAGAGGGGAATGTGTATAGCGGTTGTGGGGACGGGGTTAATGTCTGGTCTCCTGGTGGTAGTTTGATGCTGAAGATCCAGTGTCCGTACGGGACGGCAAATTTCTGCTTTGGGAGGCCGGGAGAGTTGTTTTTGCTGAGCGAGAAGAGCTTCTATGTGGCGAGGATTGGCGAGGGCGTTAGAGGGGATTTGAATGTTGGTTTATGATTGAGTGTCGATGATTGAGAATGTTGCATTGCACGTGCGGATATCATGTGATTGAGAGAAACATTTTGTATAACCATATATGTTCAAAAGAAATATCATCTAGTCTAGGGAGAATGCTTGTGGCCAAAGTCTGTAGTCGAGGGAATGCTTTATTGTCTCCACCAAGGTGTATGCATACCATATCATTGAATAGGCGATTGATCGTGCGCAGCCTTTACTGGGATCCTCTCTACCTTCTCTCCAAGCATGGAACAGTAAGGTTCGAATGTGCATCGAATGAACATGACCCTTTTTGACGCTGCACAGCCGGTCCTCCAAGGTATCGTTGCGATGACTGCATCGATAGTGTCCAGATTCGGCGGCCGCCGCTTAAGGTGGTCGAACCCGAGTCGACTTCGCCATCTTGTTCTAGGTCTATCGCAGGAATTGCCTATCCAGAGCAGATCTTAACGTCATAACAGCGCCGTGACAATTCATCGCATTTCCAAAACCCACTCATCAATGCTTTCGAGGTACTGCTTGACCTTCTCGGCCGTGCGTGCACACTCGGCACCGTCAACAACTCTGTGATCGGCGCTCCAGCTGAGCACCAGCTCCTCCTTCTGAACCAAAGCGCCCGACTCGTCAAAGGCAGGTACGATCTTGCTGCGTCCGACACCAACAATGCCGACTTGTGGCTCGACAATGATAGGCGCGACAACACCACCACCTATAGAGCCGATGTTTGAAACGGAGAAGGTGGCGCCCTGCAGGTCTGCAGACTGCAGCTTACCCTGAGCTGCCTTCTCGCTGTAGTGCCGGATGTTGGCTGCTAGCTCGGAGACGGATTGATTCTGCACGTCCCGAATCACAGGGACAAGCAGACCTGAGGGGCTGTCGACTGCGATACCGAAGTTGTGCGCCCCCCGGTAGGTCAGCTCGGGCTTCTCGGAGGTGGTGTTGAGGGTAGCGTTCAGGAGAGGATGGTGCGTGAAGGCTTGAGATACGGCTTTCAAAATGAACGCGAGAGGAGTGATGCGCTGAGACTTCTCACGCTTAGCGTTGATGCGTTGGCGGAGCGCGGTAAGAGGGGTCATGTCGACGGTCATGGTGTAAAGGAAATGAGGAATGGTCAGGGAGCGGGTCATGGTCTTGAACATGGCTGACTGCACCGGAGTGAGAGCGACTTTGCGATCCTCACCGGTGTAGCGGGGCTGAGACGCCGATGCGGTCTGCTGCGTTGTGGTGGATGATGTGGATGTGCTGCTTGTCGATTGCCCACTCACGAATCGCTGAACATCTTCCTTGGTCACACGTCCGTCCTTACCAGTGCCCTCAATGTCTTCGATGTTGACATTTAGCTCCTTAGAGAGATGCCTCACGGCAGGTGTGGCAAGAGACTTGTGGGGGCTGTCTCTTCGGGGTGGAGGTGTGGATGTGGGTGTGGTTGTTATGGGAGCCGCCTTCGTATCCCCCATCATGTCTGGGGCTGGTGTCTTCTCCTGCTCTTTGGCTGCTTGCTTGCCTGAATCTGGCTGCGCTGCACCACCTGTGCCCCCCAGTTTCGCTTCGTCTTGCGGTGAGATTTCGCTCTGTATATCAATGTCGACCAAAGGCTAAAGGAGGAAGTTCATGTTAGCAGACGCCGGGCGATATGGTGACCTGAATACTTACCTTGCCAACGATAGCCATGTCGTCGGCTTCATAATGTAGCTTCTTGATGACGCCGTCGAAAGGCGAGGTAATATCGGTAGCAGTCTTGTCCGACTGCACTTCACACAGCTTGTCGAACTGCTCTACCCGGGCACCGGGCTGGACGAACCACTGGATAATTTGACATTCTCTAGTACCTAGAGGATCCAGTCAATTCACCTGCTTTCTCGGGATCCGGCATTGCAATATACCTTCGCCAATGTCGGCCAACAGAAAAGGCTTGACGACATCCAGACAGCGAGTCGAGTGGAATCCTCGCCGCAAAGGAGTTCTTCTAACGACGGAAGCAGAGGTGGAAGGTGTCCTCAGCGCCGACAGCGAAACCAGGCAGGAGCGGCACACACTCATGTTGACGAATTGTACAGTTGCAATTTACATTTTTCTTCGACTGGGCTGTGACCGTGTAGATATTGTTTCCACCAGCGGCTTGTCCTGGAGACGAGTGCGGGCATAGAGCCGAATGTAGCCGTCCCCAGAGCGGGCGGCGGGCCGCGGCACAAGCGAGGCCAAGCTGAGTCAGGACAATCAACCTCGTCGATCCACTCTGTATTGCTCTATCGACCGCGATTCGAAAATAGTACACCGTATCTGCTATGGCGCCGAACAAAAGCTTTCAGATTCAATTTACAGCCACTGCGATGCTATAGATTGACGGTCAGATCCAGCTCACCCAAGAGCGTCAAGGTAGTACAGGGCAAATGGTCGTTCACAGGCAACAAAGGTGTCTGAATCCGGACTGAATATGTCGACCAAACCAATTTTTTTTCCTTGGAAATAGTTCATTTGCTTTCACTGCACAAAGAGCTGTGTCCGAATTTTCTTTATCCCATGCGTCTCCTTCATTCCGGCTGTCGCATGGCTCTGCAACGTTCAGCATGCATTGTTCGGAACACAAAGATATCATTCTCAATATGCAAACATATCATCATCCCGCATCTCCTTCGTGCCAGACCAAAGATGCGACTGCAATTCTCGATCCAACTTCAACAAAGTCAATCTGATAGATCCCAGACCAGCGAGCACCTAAAGTTCCTGTACTATGTCTCAAGCTGATGAACAGCCAGTCTCGAACATTCATGAGGAAGACGACGATAATCTTTTTGACGACAACGAAAGCGTCCATAGCAATATCAATGTAGCGCCCTATACTGGTGGAGAGGTCAGCGACTTAGGTAGCAGTGGTAATGATGCGAATCGCGGTAACAGTGGGCATGCTGGGGGCAACAGCGACACCGCACAACCTCAATTACCCGCACTCTTCCACGCCACTCAAGAGACGCAGAATATGTTGTTGAATCAGATCGACGCTTGTCTTACAGCCACAATGCCCTTTACCGTGACCGACAATCTACTTGATGACCTCGATAGCAGCTTTCTCGTGCAGGCTATTCAGCAAATGGTCTCGGCTTCCGGAAACATCGGACTACTACCTTTCAGAATCTCCGCGATCCTGCATCGAATCAATATTGTAATCTTGCATCTTGTGGAGGGAGCTGGAGGAAACCGCCCACCCGGTCTGAATAAGAATAGGCGCTGCGATGCACAGATGCTCCAGGCTGTCCTTCGTGCTACCCGAGATTTTGTCACCAGTGGCTTCACTCCATCTACTCATCTCGCTCTCACCATTTGGACACCCGACAGTTGCCGAGGTCTTACCTTCGAGCATTGTGACAACCCTCCCCCTGGCAGCCAGCCCTCTCGCGCTGCCATAATTGCCCTTCGCAATGCCGCTGCTCGACGTCTCAACATGACTGCGCTTCATCAGTGTACTGCCTTCATCTTCCATCCACTTGGGCAGCCTCAGACACTATACCTGGACGACGTTCACCATCACATGATCAACCTCAATAATATATTGACTTCTTCTGGAGTCGTTGGTGAGGTCCTCCAAGATTCATCCTTTCTTCTGCGCGCTATCGAATTCTTACGACAACGTCAAACTTGCTTTTTTGAGGTTCGGCTTGCCGTGGACACAGTCAACCGTATTCAGGTACTGCTCATGGTAATATCGCTCTTTTGCATGGACTTTCTCCCAACGACACCACCTGTAGCACGCATGCGAGTCTCTGATTGTTTTAGCGCCCTTCTGGACCCAAGTTACTACTTTGACAATGGCATCTATCATAAGATACTCTGGTCAAAATGGGGAGGAGAACTGGTGCTTGTTCCAGTGTCTAAAGAACGAGAGCTGGAAGTGAGGATGCGACTCCGTCGGTGCGGTGGCTGTCCACCTGATGGTAGTACATTATCTCTTCTTAGCGAACCGCTTGATGAGAGCGAGAATATTGGTATGTCTTTGAATGATCAAGAACAGACTGATGCATTTCTGCAGACCCACTTCGGAGCTCCTGCCGAGAGCGAGTTCATTCTTGTCGAGCAGGTGCTCAGTAGTATTCCAAATGCTTTGCCCTTCTTTCGTCAGTTGACACGCATCAGAAGTGCCAAACCGTTCCATGTTTGTGGCCAGTGGATCAGCCCTGGATCTGATCTCGGCCACTGGTGGAGCTGCGACCCATGTCGTCAGTCTTTCCTCAGGCGCAGCGATCTACTTGCACATTTGCACGAGGAACATCTAGCTCAGCCACTCGCCACTTGTGATTGCCGAGTCTGTACTGGAGTCTGGTCAAGTGATACTACGGTGTCTTCATTCTCACGTAACATGCTTGTCACTAGATGGAGCCAGGTCGAACCACTGATCTACCATGAGTATGAGAATGTTTTGGAGACTAATTACGCTACTTACGCTATCTTGCTATCGGAAGATGACTTACCCGCCTGATTTCTGGCACTATTGTTGGCTTTTCAGCATCTCCAGGACAGAAGTATATAGTTCAAAAGCTGAGTAGGTCATGATGAGTATGAGTCGTCTCATTTCTCTTGTTCAGGCCTTGTACGCTAGCGGCCTCCTGAGTGTTCCCGTTACACTTGCTCGTTCTCTTACATATGCTCAAAACATACTGAATTCCTTTTGAATCTCATTGGCTAGTACTTCTCGTGCGTGGCCATCCTCGACCCCTTTGCAGGTCCTTGCGTCATCGTGCATTCCCACCACTGATACCTTCTAGACAGTTCTGCATTGCTGAGGTGGATGAGCTCACCTCCGACAGTGCTACTACCGTATTAGCACCAGCAAGCTGTTCGTCCTAGTGCTAACGCGTGTGGTTCTAATTTCGTCGTTCTGTCGTGGAAGAGAGTGTGTGGCATTTATCGAGAGTACAAAGGATCCTTTGTCCCTCCTCTATCTTTGTTGTTCACGATTAGTCCCGTTCCACCCCATTTGCACGTTGTGAGTGAAATGTCATGAATAGATTTTCATTTCAGCTATCAAAAAAATACCCAGCCATATGTCCATACCTGAACTCCGCGCTGATCATGACGCATAACCCCTGTCCTTCCTCTTGTACTCTTTCCATTACGACCCCTCCCCTCGTTCATCCGCCGGCCTACCTCCTCTCTCCACCGCCCCTGCCGCCGACGACCCAAGATTCGATCTACTCGCCACCCCCGCCGACGACGACAACGCCGACGAGCTTCCAGCATTACTCGGGCTCCACGTCGTACCCCTCGGCTGCGCCGGTATCACGGTCCACGGTAGCTCAATATCCGACCTGGTCCTATCCGTATTCCTATTCTGAGCACGGGATTTCAACCCGCCGAATTTATGGCGGATGGTTCGGATAGGCCGCATCTCCGAGATGCCAGGCGAGCTGTTGGACCGGGAGGAATTTGGCGCGGCGTCCCCGGTTGCTTTGATTGCGGCGCTGACTTCGGCGGGTGGCGCGGCGCGCTTGCGCTTGAAAGGGTTGGCGACAGAGTACCATTCTTTGCTTCTGTCTTGGTGCGATGGCTCGGAAGCATCTTCGGTGGCTTCTTCGATGGGAGTGTCGAGGGCTCGAGATTCGGGTCGGTCGGGTGTGGCGAAACGGTGGCGGACGGGCTGAATGTCTGCTGTACCGTCGTGGCGGACGACGTATATTGTAGATGCTGCTGAGGCGGTGTCGGTCCGACTTGGGGGATATGCTATGTTCGGTGGTGGGGTCGCAGTGGGTAGTGGTCGGGTGATCGAGCGAGCGCCAGATAGAGAGCTTAAATTATCTTCTTGGGAAGAGTACAAGGCGAGCTCCTTCGAGTTGGCGGATAAGTGGGACCGGGAGTCAACCAATTTGATCGGTAAATTGGGTGTCGTACGACGAGATCTGCCGAATCGAGACGAGATAGTGTGGTTGAAGCGACTGAAAGCGCCGCCACCATTACCGGTCCCTGAATTAGTCGAGCCACGATCGAAGCTTCGTCGTCTAGGAACATAACTGTCGTTGCGTTGTGCATTGTAGGTCATTTCGCCGGTTGGATGGGAGTCAAGCATCTCGTCGCCGTCGAAAATTTCGCGTCCGAGTATACCATCTTTCTTCTCATATCGTTCCAACAGCTCAATGCGCTCCACCCATTCCCAGACAACCACGCTCGCCGCTGCGGCGCCCACCCATCGAAAATAATCACCCCAGCTCGCTATGTTTGATAAGGTAATATCGGTGACGAAAAAGACGACCGGAGTGAGCACCGCGACCATGGACAGCAAGGCGATAAGTGCATTACTCTTCATGACAGGATGATAGAATGCGTAGCGACGTTTCGTGAAAGCATAATAAATGACCCAAGCAGCGTAGAGCAGGCTCAAAGCAAGCTCAAACAAGTAGGTGAGTGCAGGGATGGCGTCGACAAAGTCTCGTGGTCTCCTATAACCTTTGCCCGTGGGCAAAAAGGAGTTCACGGCGGAGAAGGTAGTGTCAAGAATGATCAGAACAAATCCAATCCACTTGATGAGGACTTTCTCCTTGTGCCGTGGAAACAGACGTATCAAGCTCTGAACTTGAGCGAGCCAAACAAAGATGTCGGAAATCAATCTCGAAATCTTGATCTCCAAGCTACCCTCCACTTTTGCGCGCATGGAGTTGCCGTCAATGCCGCCTGGATAGTGCTCTGCGGAAACATTAAAAGTATCAGCGGTAGCAATAGTGAGGGATATGGCGACTGTCAGTGCAGCGGCCTTCTGCAACCATGGTCTTGATCCAATTCCGATAGCTGATGTATAGCCCCCGTTGGCCCCTCCAATGATGCCTTTCCCGCCTGATAGCGGTGCCGGACCAGCCGAGACAGTGCTCAAGAATGTTCTAGGTGATATGACCAGCATAATAACGAGGACCCATGCCAGCACGGTGGCAGCAGCGACGACATAGACCTGTGGTGTTGAGGATGCGTAGAAAGGATCGATCGGTGCGGCCACAGTGTTGTTCGACCGACTCGTGCATAAAGGTTGAAAAACAACGTTTTCGGTGAGAGTGACGATATTGTCTGGGGCGAAAGACAAGACGCCATCGGAAGGAAGAGTTATAGCGGTGCATTGCTAATAAGACAGTCAGTCGCGGTCATCGCTAATTGATAGCGCTTTGGCTTGGCGTACAGGATCAACACGAGTGAAGGTATCCAGACCCCAGATCTGTCGAACATGCAGTGTTTTCGTTGCCGTCATTTTGTGTTGTATAAGTCGCCAGAGCCATTGCAGAAGGCGAGCAGCGCGCCGAGTTCAGCGCTGCATAGCGTGGAGTGATCGTCGAATGCGAGGAACGAGGAATTACGTGAGCGTGCTGAAACGCGGGTGATTTGCGGGTTAAAGGCGGTCTCGTGATATTGTATAGCGGAGAGGAAGAAGCGTAGCAGGGTCAGGGCGGTGCGGAAGAGCGAGCAGAGTCGTCGAGTCGGATGAGGCGTGAAGAATTAGGATGGGATGAAACGAAACGGGATGATACGCGGATGAGGTAAAGGGAGTGAGCGACCGGACCCTCGCCCAACCGAGTTCCGGATCGTTCTTGGCGCCAAGTCGGCGCTAACTCTAACCACCGCCGAGAACAGTCGAGATGTGCACAAGAAACAAAGCGGAGAATTGCATTTAGTGATGAACATCACGAGGGCATGCCTATACAGACTGAAGAAAGAAGCCACCAGAAAATGCTCTCAGCCGGAAAGTCGCTCGCTTTTCCGCTCCATCCCAAATCATGGTCGTTTTTCGACTTGCCGACCAAGAACCACGCTGAATCGCTCAAAATGCAGGTCAAAAGGACTCGAGCCAAACCCGAATCCATCCCATGGGTATTCAAAATTGCGTGGGCAAATAAAAAGAGGTCGTAGCAGTCGTAATGTCAAACTCGGAGATAGCCTCCATCAATACCGCGGAACCACTCGCCTTCAGTGATCATGTCCCAATCACCTTCGTCCTTTCCGTAAAGGCCAGTGCTGCCGTAAGGACCTTTGCCGCTAGGTGTTTTCCAGCTCGGCCAATGCCCGTAGCTGGATATTTCGGCAAGAGCAAAACCGCCATGCACATTCTCATCAGCTGGGTCGAAGATGCAATCCGCGAAGAACAATTCGACATCCAAGTGCTTGCGTTGACGCTCGCGAGCCTTCGTCAGAATACGGGCCTCGTCCAACAGCTCCTTGAGGTGAACCGCATTCTCGCGGCTACCCTTGAGGCTCGAGGCAGTCGGAGTAGGGGTGTGTGTCGGACAGAGCTGCAGAGCGCGAACTTGCAAATCACCTTCCCACTTGACGTCGTGGTTGGCGAAAAGGTGTGAGCAGACGCTTGGGATGGAAATGCTGAGATCCTTCAGTTGCGGGCAGTTGGCGAGAATGTCGCACGCATGATCTCCATCGTCCAAGTGTCCCGGATCAGGATGGAAGAAGCCATCATCGGAACGTGGAGAGTGATCCAGTACCCGAAGGGTTTGTTGCGCTCCTTTCACCACAGCCATGACTCCCGCAATTGAGACGGTGGAGAGGCAGGTGACGTGGAACTCCTCGAGGTTGCATGCTGTGCGAGCAACGACTCGCAGGTCTTCGTCGCAGACAGGCATAAAGTTGGTGTTACCAATAAGCTTAAGGCGCTTGAGATTGCTGAAGTCCACTCGTGGGTCCAGCAAGGGCTTGCGATCAAAAGCCATGTCCGGCGAGTACGCCATCATCTGTGGGATGCAAACGGCCTGCAATTCCAAGGATTGGACAGGAAGGTCCTCTTCGTTCGCGATGCCGAGCAGATGCATCCAGTCTTGTCCAGAGCCGTGACGAAGCATGGTCCAAGGCACGCTGATGTTACTGAGGAAGCGGCAGGACCGTAGCACCTTGAAGATAAGCGCTTCGGATTCGGGGGTCAGGAACGAGTTGAACCATAGACGTTCGACATTGTCGGTAAGCTCTGGATACTTTGTAAAGAGCTTCAAGGTCTCGCGGAGCGAACCATAGGGGTCGCGGTAGACGGCACATCCAGAAGGATTTCCGATGAGCTCGTAGATAGCATAGTTGCTACGCTGAATGGGCAACTCGGCCCAGCGCTCGGAGCCGCGCCACCGACGCAAGTAGATGTCTCTCAAAGCATGGCGAAGAGCCCAGTCGTGCCAGTTCTTGCACACCTGGCGAATAGAAGAGGTCGAGTCCCAGCGGAGGGTATCAGTACTGACAGGCCCGCGGATGGAGCGAGTGACCTTGTTCGGCTGGCCGTTGACGTTACCGTGACTCAAGCCAAAGGTCCAGGCCACCCCCTGTTGTTTATTGAGGGTGGCGGCCTCTTTGAGGATCTGGTGAAGAACTTCGGAAGGGAGGCTGTTGATGTGCATGCCAGGCCTCGCAGGCGATATCAGTAGGTATTACTTCGCTTTTGTTTATTAGAGGTTAGGAGTGTTGAAATGCGAGTGAGCGTGAGTGGATGTGATTGACAGTAGGTGTTGTTGGAGGAAGGAAGACCAGTGGAGCAGACTGTAAGTATCAAGTCGTAAAAGAGGTGGGTGAGTCAGCGGGCGTGACAAAGAAATACGCAAGATCCAGGGTCCGATGCGGGGGAGAACCAAATATGAAGTAAGGCCAGAACAGGACCAAAGGTAATTATGAGATGGGCGAGGGCGCAGATATAGGGATCAAACAGAGGGGAAGGAATTTTCTTATGGTCAACGTGGGTAAAGACGACGGACAGGAGCACAGAGCTGCGCGTGGCACGGCTCGGTTTATTGCGGGTTAGGGTGTGGTGGTTCGGCCCATCTGTATGGGGTAGGGAAACGCAGCCGCCCATTCCGCACCCCGGAATTGGGACTGAAAGAAAACTCTAATGAAAAAATTCGAGTCTAAAGGAAGTTACGGATCTCACCCAGGGCCATTCGCACGCGGATCGCCAACTGTCCAACCCCGCATTTTCGCTAACGGCAGCATAAAATTTTCATGACTGGCATCGGCCATGTGCGCGTGAGTCCGCCGTTACCAGGTCCCAGGTCTGGCGCCGCACGGAGCTCGCTGGTAACGGTGGCGCGGCCAGGGGCGCGGAGGCAAGGAGGAGGTGGGAGGGCAGACGTGTCTCAATCGTCTGACTCCATGTGACCATCAGACGGTGAATGGCAGCTGAGCGGGATCAGGCAATGCTGGAAGTCTCGGGTGGCCAGGCTTTGTCCTGTCCAAGCGCTGAATGCGCCATATGGTGTAATCTATTGGTCGCAAGCACGTACATCAGCCGGAGTTGACAGCGGGCTCGGACGTGAGTCGGATCGGAGATTTGGATGCGAAGACGACAGATGGCGAAAGGAGTGGCATGGAGTGGAAACGAGGAGGGGAGGAAGGTGAGTTTGAATCAAGTAAAATGAGGGTAATAGAAACTCGCAAGGGCGGCGCTAGAAACGAAGGCGTCGCCAAGAGGCCCAAGACATCCGCGGGGATGGCCGCCGCCGGTGAGGACGCCTTACGTTGGCCAGAATTCCCCAGGTTTTCACCACATGAGCTTGCATAGGCTGTAGCTGCAGCTGCAGCAAAACAAGCAACGGGCAAGCTCTGTGTTCATTTCCGTGATGCAGCCGACCACTGTCAGCGACCAGTAAGCAGAGAGCAAACACGAGAGAGCAGGAGCAGTTGTGCCATCGGGCCCCGGCACCCGGCACAGGTATGTCCGTGTGATCAGCGCCTGACACAACGACTCCTGGCACCTGACCTTTGCAAGCCCTGAATCCTGGGGATCTCTTGAGGTGTGAACAATACAACCAACGTGCAGCCTTGCCCGCCAGGAGAATGGTACCAATTTCGGGATACGATCGCCGCGCGGAGAAAGTCATCGAACTGTTTCTATTCGTCATGATTTCATGCTGCTCCAGTTGCTGCGGGGGAACAGCCGAGAAATTGACGAACGTCCGGGGCAGGCGAGCGAGACTTTGACCGCCAGACCCCTGACGATCCAGACCCCGCCGCGTGACAGCAAGCGGAGCCCGGACAGAAACAGGTATACTTGCAGGTGTACGGAGCACTGCGCCTCATTCTACGACTCGTTCATGCTGTGCGCACATACCTTTGCAGCGGAAGCAGACTTACACCACAAATTCCCGGTCAATATCGGGACTTTCAGCTGCTGTTGTACTCGGCGGTTGCGCGGCTGTCACATTGTTGCACAAATTTTCCCGCTATGCGCGTCGTCGAGACACGGAGTTCGATCTGGGCCGCAATATCGATGTGTCATATGTGCGCTGCATGATAATACCGTGCAGTCGAGACTGCAACCCTCGGGGATATTTCGCCCATGTCCTTTTGACAATTCAAGTTTCGAGTCTGGCTCTGCGGCTCTCGCCAATTTTGTATGAGATACCGGAGTCTTCACGACCAGTTGTGCGAGCAGTCTCCTGTAGGTCGCCAGGTGGCCAGTGGCTGGATGCGGAGGAACCCCGAAGATTTGATTGACAATTTGAGACTACGAATACTGCTTACTCACACCCATACAAAGTGTTCTGTTCATTATGGTCTGTCGTCAGATGACCACTTCTAGCTGTGCAATTTGTTGTGTCAAACTACATGCGGAGAGCATTCTTAAACCTGTCGTTGGGGGCAGGCCTTGCTCGACTCCTCGCCCATTCCGAGTGCTTGCTGTGTGCTGTAATGCCGTTCCATGGGATACAAACTCTTTGAAGCGAGAACGTGTCCTTGATCTGATACTCCATTAAGGCTGCCACAAATTATGACTAGATTAGTGTATGTTAAGTTGTGTGCTTTCTGTAAGTTGTTTTACAAGATTTCTAGGTATTAGCCTGAGCCAGCGGATAGTATACAGTTCGTTGATCGCGTAATATCGGCCTTTTCTATCTAATCTTCCACTGTTCGTCTTCCTGTTTCTCTTCGTGCTCTTCTGTCTGCCTCTCTAGGTGCCCTTCTGCCTGCCTTTCTATCCGCTCTTCCGTCTGCTCTTCCGCCGCTTCCTTGGGATCCTCCCCGTCTCTTCGACGCCGCCACTCTTCCACATCCCCTTCTGCCGGTCTAGCATGCACCCAAATCTCTCGCTCGTCCGCTTCCCTGTCGTCGGGATCGGCGAGGAGCCACTTCTTGCCGATCTTGACCGTGGGCGCCAATCGCCACTTCCACTCATGCTGTATCTTGAGCTTACCAGCGACGAATCTGTCGTCAGGGCGCGCCTGTAGTCTGCTAGGGATCTCTTCTAAACGCTGGGTCGGGATTGCTTTCAGCCAGTCTGATACGGGATAAGCATGGTTGAAAGGTGCTGTCATGTCTGATGGGAGGACAGCTTGGAGAAACGCCA
This sequence comes from Myriangium duriaei CBS 260.36, assembly GCA_010093895.1. Classification (NCBI taxonomy): domain Eukaryota; kingdom Fungi; phylum Ascomycota; class Dothideomycetes; order Myriangiales; family Myriangiaceae; genus Myriangium; species Myriangium duriaei. Next base: position 2,217,938 of record ML996082.1, read on the forward strand.
GACACTGGTCGATATGGAGGTCGAGCGCACGATGAGGATCCACGGTAGATTTGAATATGTACGAGCAGAGGCGAGGAAACAGGATGGCGATGTCCGCGGGTGCCATATGGATCGTGCCGCGAATGGTTGTCATCCATGTTGGACTAGGGTTCGCTTCAGACGTGAGCTTGGATACAAAGTCAAAGTTGCTCTTCCAGTAGGTAAAGGCTTCGGAATTGATTGCCAGTAAGGGAGTATGGAGACGGTGTGTGTCGGTTTCCTCGCGTACAGGTCGTGTCCCAGCGGACCATATGTCCAAGATAATTCCTTGAGACAGCCACGTGAAACGGTCAGCTTGATGGCGGAGCATTTCGACAACTGTGGCGGCACCAAAGGAGTGGCCAAGCGCCGTGATCGAATCAGTATAAACGCGATTGCGCCAACTGCTCCAATCTACCCCGTCCAAGCCATACGATGAGCTTGCGTGAAAGCCTTTACGGCGCAGGTTTCGCTCTGCAACAACATGGCCGTTACCAGAATTGATGGTAGACAGGATCCAGTAAGCTTCTTCCACTTCCGCCATACGGAGGTCGATCTGGTGGTCACGGAGCTCTCTATCAACCCCTTTCTTGTTCGTAGGCCCTGTGTCATAGGGATTGTCTTGAGGAAATATGTAATCCACGATATCATAGCCGTCGCGCAACTTAAGCGGACCTCGTAATTGATTGTGCCCTTTCAGCTCATCGTCCAGTTCACTAGTAGTCTCATCCGGATCATGGTTGATGTAAGACCTTGGCCCAGAGCCATCGCGATGCTCCACGGCGCAAACGACATTACCGTAGCTGGCGAGCTCACCGCAAATCGATGAGTACATCGATGCAGTACCACCTAAACCATGACTGAAAACTATCAGAGGGTACTTCACTGGCTCCTGGTCAGCAGGTGGGTCAGTCAGTCGTTCTCGCTTTGCACGGCTTTTTCTGCGACTGCCAGTCTGTACCTTGACTCCCCTTTTGGGAACCTGATTAGATAAAGGAGCGTTTCTCCAGGCAGGGAGCTTTGTCCAGCAGAGTGGAAGGAAAAACGGCATTCCAACCCATCCAAGTGAAGCGAACTTGCTGTAACCGTGCATCATTCCAAGCCGAGGGCGACCAAGCCAAAGTTGACGAGAGGGCGAGTGAAAGACCTTGGTATAAGAATTGCCTTTACGATTGGTGGGCGGGCCAGGTGTAGGATAGTAAACAGTGAATAGTACTGTCTTAAGATGAAGAATATGCCGGCCATGCCGGGTAATGTGCGAGAATGTCTGCGGGGATCTGGCCGGAACCTCGATTTCCATGGTGCCGACATTGTACGGCCCAGAATAGCCAGGGAGTCGTTTGACCACGAGGGGAAGCCCATCTCGTAGACCCCTGGGAGGTCTGGCTCGGGGTTTCTTGGCCTGCTTAATCTTGCTGGGGATGCGTTTGAGCTGGTCTGACCGTTCTTCATCGCCGTGCGGCCCAGCCAGCACGGAACTGTTCCCGAAACTAGGAATGTGAGGCATGACGAGTGAAGCCAGGGAAGAGGTCACCCTGAATAGACCCTTGGAAGCCTTGCGATTAGGCCAAGCTAGAGCCCGACCACCGAGGGGACAGTTCGGCGGAAGGGCTGGTGGGCACAGAAGCGTCTGAGATGTTCCGCTAAGTAAATCTTGAAGGACCGACCGCGTGAGAATCCCTAAGTAACGCCCAACGACCACGAAGACTTCTCGCCGTACGAGACGCTGAACGAGATGGTAGACAAGGAGACGGCCAAGATAGTGGGCGCGGGGCGACTCCGTGAATGAGATGGTGGACGCGGAAGCGGATGAGGTGGATCGGCTAGTGCTTCGCGATTTTCAACACTCAATGTTGCACAGGACGGCGGCCTCTAAGTTATCTGTGCCGCACCTTGGCTCTCAGCCGCGAGTCGCCCTCGAGCATTGCAAGAGAGAAGTTCAAGGTCGACATGGGGAGAAAGTTCGTGTACATGACGGCAATTGACGTTGTTGTCTCGGGTGTGTTGCCCACCGGCACCGGCAGGTGTTGCCTCATCAGTCACGATCACGTGATCGTCAGGAATTCTCCGCTGCTGTGTGCAACGAACACAAAGCAGTCACAGACCATTCCTCGTCCAGTCAGATACCAGGAGCACTTGTCCTCTACGATTGATCGCTATTTCAAATTCACTAGTGTTGTGCGCAGACTTCTGCCCAACAGCCGCATGTTGCAATGCGCACGAACGGCCCGCGTTACGTAAGCAGGCGTAACCACGGCGGTGAAGGGAGAGGCAAACTCTCTGTCCAGAGTATATTCATGATCTTTTGCAACTACAAGACAATGGCTTCACGGTTCAATCAGTCAGTGTGTTCCAAATTCCCAGTCCCAGCGGTCTGCACGGCACGGCGGTGATTGTGACCCTTCCGTATACAGCACGTCATCATTCTGCCACCCCAGTGTCTACTCGAGTATCTCATCCCGTGGTGGATTCATTTTTCAAGGTTTACAGAACAATCAAAAAAGAGAGCAAATTGTCCCAAATGCATCCTGTTATAGAGGCGGAGCTCGCAGAGCTCGACGTGGGCATTCCTTTCAGAGCGCAAACAGATCATCTGCACAATACCTGGGCACGCACTTTCCACTGTCGTCCCGAACTCTACATCAAACCTCAAACAATAGAAGAAGTCCAGAAGATCGTGCGTCTTGCTCGAAGATGTCAACGTCGTATCGTCATTGTTGGTTGTGGTCATTCGCCATCCGATCTCACCTTGACTTCCTCGTGGGTTGTCAATCTCGATGATTTATGCGAGGTCGTTAGCCTCGACAAGGAGGCACAGCGAATTACTGTGCAGGCTGGCATCCGTCTCAAGCTACTCAACAAGGTCGCTAATAGTAATGGGTTGACTATACCCAACCTTGGCAGCATCGATGAACAGTCGCTCGCCGGAGCCATTGCGACAGGTACTCATGGTAGCACACTTCGCCACGGCACTATCTCCGAGAAGGTCAGCAGTCTTCGCATCGTGCTCTCCGATGGATCTGTCAAGCAATGCTCTCCGTCCGAGAATGAAGAACTTTTCCGAGCTAGTCTGGTGAGTCTGGGAGCACTAGGTATAGTCGTCGAAATCGAATATCAGCTCTATTCGGCAACGAACATTGAATGGACACAAACATTGGTTCCCCTACAGCAGGTCCTGGACTCCTGGTCGACCTCCCTCTGGACGCAAGAAGAGTTTGTCCGAGTGTGGTGGCTTCCGTACCTGCGACGAGCGGTGGTGTGGTCCGCCTCGAAGACAGATCTGCCACCTCGTGCACCAGAGACTAGTTGGTACGGTGGGTCAGTTGGATTTCACACATATCACATTCTCCTCAGACTTTCCAACATGATTCCTCGTATCCTGCCATGGATAGAATGGTTCGTCTTTGGAATGCAATATTCGTTCAAGCCTGGGACATCAACCTCGGCAGTCGAGTCCATGCAACACGGTTTACTTATGAACTGTCTCTACTCGCAATTCGTCAATGAATGGGCAGTACCACTTTCAAAAGGTCCCGAAATCATTGCCCGGCTAGATGCATGGCTAAATCGCGAACCTTTTTCTCGTCACCGCATTCCATTTGATAGCAAGGATCTTTATGTACATGCCCCCATTGAGGTCCGAGTGAGTGACACTCGTCACGGGGTTACTCGACCCTACCTCGACATGTCTCACTCCACAGAACCGACACTATACCTCAACGCAACTCTATATCGGCCATATCTACTCGACCCTCCGTGCAAAGACAGATACTACGCCGCGTTCGAGTGGTTGATGCGCGAATATAACGGCCGTCCACACTGGGCCAAGAACTTTACGGATGAGTCTGGCCGGGAGTATTTGGCCACCAGCTACGGCGCAGATCTCGATCGCTGGCTCTCCATCCGAGACGAGGCAGATCCGGACGGCATCTTCCTTGGCGCGTGGCACAGGCGCAATATCTTGCCCAGCGACAAGCCAACGTACCGCTGCGAGGAACATGAGGTTCAGCGGACGTTAGCTGCCGATGGGGGTCGGAGCTGGATAGGCGAGATTCGTGGATCGCTCAGTGGCAGGGATCTTGCCACTGATGACGAAAAGGCTGGAGAGGAAAAGGTACAGCTGCAAGGCAGGAATAGAGGGCAGGAAAAAGCAGGCCTCACGGGGACTAGGGTTTTTGACAAGATGTGATTGACGGGCCTATGTCTGCTCCTCATAGCATGACAGATTTTTTTGTAATGTTGTAAAAGTCTAGGTGTCAATTTATTGAGTATCCTCTGAGTCGGCTAATCATGTTCTCTACTGATGTTTTTTCGGCTACGCCTGCCAATGTCCACAACTACTGGTGTCCAATAAGTAACATCACACCTCCATATTTATGTATTCTTGACGGAAACTCGTCTTTATATATACTTAAACACCCAGCATTCTCCCTTCCGTCCTCCTCCTGCAAGTCAAAATGCCCCCAACGCCCACCTTCAAAGTCTTCATAACCGGCTTCGGCGTACGTCCCCCCCCTCTACCCCGCCCCCACCTTACCACCACCACTTACCCACACCACCAGCCCTTCCCCGACGGCCGAGGCGGACACTTCTCCCGCAACGCCTCCCACGAAGTGACCCGCCTTCTCCCCTCCTCTCTTCCGCCTCACTCCCCCTCCAACCCCGGCCCAACCTCCATCTCCCTCCTCAACCCCACCGCGGACGACGGCGCTCACCTCCGCACCGAATACGCCTACATCCGCTCCTACTGCCAGGCGCTGCACTCCCCTTCCCCAAGCCCCAACCATCCCGACCTGCCCAGCCCCAAAGACGTAGATCTCTACCTGCACATCGGCATGGCGGCCGGGTGGGACTTCGTCTCCGTCGAGAGGGTGGCGTTCAGGCAGGACTTTACTTCGAGCTGGTCGCGCGGGGAGAAGGGGGTGTACTACTCGTCGCCTGATGATGCGGGGCGGACGGCGGGGGATGCTGGGCAGGGGCCGTGGGGAAGCTTGCCGGTGGGGCTGGGGACGATGGTGGATGTTGATCGGTGTGTGGTGAGGGCGAGGGAGGTGCTGGGGAAGGACGGGATAGAGGTTAAGGCGCATGTGGAAGCCGGGGAGTACTGCTGTGGGTTTGTGTACTATGAGAGCCTGGCGAATAGGACTAGTAGGGGGCAGAAGAGGAATGTAATGTTTTGTCATGTGCCAGGGGAGTTGGATGAGCGGAGTTTGGAGAGGGCGAGGGATGCGATCGTTGCTGTTATTGTTGCGGCGGCGGAGCAGATGGTGTAGAATGAAGGGTAGCTGGATATGGTTGTTGGGGCTGCGGGTGTACGGACAAGGCATGTACGGCGGTGTTGTGTGTATAGGCTTCTGCAGTGAAGGTGGTCATTATTTGACAGTGCTTCACAGCGTTGCGAAGCAATCACATAGTGTCTGGTAGGGTTGTAAGTGACATTTGGGTCTGTGGGGCACGCATAATTTATTCAGAACAGATGTATACAGCCTCCCCATTCAACCAACATCCGTCCAACCAAAACAAATCCCCAAATTGGGGGGATGAAGATCCCAAGTGGGAAGGAGGCTAGGACAAACGCCATGATACCGTACTTACGCTGCAGCAATCCACCAGAGTACTCCATAATCAATAGTCTGAGAGGAAAGAAGAATAGAGCTCTCAAGAGTTCCCACGTACTCAGCAGAGGAAGGCAGAACCCGTACAAGCCACTAGCCAGCCATGCCATCATGACTCCTCGTTCAATAGCCGAGCTCTGGCCAGGCTTGAATTTGCTCAATCCACCCACGAGACCGACGAAGAGACCGATGATGCATATTCCGACGGATACCTCGACGACGACAGCCCATCGGGTATGGACTCGTGTTTGAGTTTTCGTACTGAGATAGAACAACATACGAGGTCCGACGCCAGTAGCAAACCTTCCTGTGGCTATGATGACTTCAGGCTGTTGAGGGACAACTGGTTCCGGATCTGTTTGGGAAGGAGCAGTAGCATTGCCTCCACTGCCATGTGTACTAGGCATCACGTCGAGAGGGATTGCATCGCCAGTGTCTTGTGCATCTGGCGTGGCCGGCTGCGGTGTCGGTGGTGCATCACGCTCCGATTCGCGACGTGAAGTCTTTCTACGAATGACATTTTTGACTTTCGTGGTAGGCTGATTGCGTTCAAGGTCATCAGAACGTAGAAAACGCCCGCAGCTTGGATAGTAGACTGTAGCTCTGCGTGTAGTGGGAGCTACCACTTCATCATCATCAGATCCCATGGGAACCAGTAGTTGGAGGACAGATAGAGTGTAGAGCATCTGGAAACGGTGCCACCTTGAGGGCTTCGACTTCGACTTGAAACGTATGTTGTTTTCTTTTGTGGTCTTCATCATCTCGGCATAGATGCACTCCGAAGGATCATACGCAGGGGTCGTACTCTTCAGCGCGCTCCGGATCGTATACAGAAATCCTTCACCTATGGTTGATTTTGGAGCATGCGGAATCAGAAGACGGAAAGTTTCGTTCGAAGTCCGAGCCAAGATATCAGCAGAATCGTTGTGGTGATCTGGAGAGGCGTTACCACGAGATTGACGCTCTACATCCGGAGCGTGCGCCCCGACGTGATTGCTCGTACTTGGTTGCTCGCTCGGATCAGGACCCGGCGAGTCGATCATATTTCCGGTCACTTCATCAGAGAGTTGAAATACTTCCAAATTGACCGGTCTTGCATTTTTTGCAGATGTTCGTACGGCCACTTCTTCGACCAGAGATCGTGGAAGCATTCTTCTGAGCAGAAACTTTGGGATCCAAAAGTTGACCGCAACTACCGGAAGTGCAAACCCCGCACCTAGGCTGAGATTCAACACGGAAAAGTCATTGTGCAGAACCTCATTGATGCGTTGAACAGTGAGACCCTCCCACATTGGATTGTCCTGGAGATGCAATTGACTTGTACGGGTCAGTGTTATAGTCTGTGCCACTTCTCCCTCAAATCTGCCACCATATCTTTCTGCCTCTGTCATTGTTTCAGTCCGCACCATATATAGACAAGGATAATCCGGCGTCATCAAATTGCTGATGAGGTTAACAAAAGTCATGAAGAGGTAGGGTATGACGGTGAGATGATAAGATGCATAGCCCCATCTTCTCAAAAGATCTGAGCGGTGAGAAAGGAGGGTCGTGAAAGCCGCTATGACCTGTAAGATGGACGCCACGGCTTTCAGGGCGCTGTATGTCGCGCTTACATCGGTGGTCAATTGCTTGTCCTTTAGAGAACTTGCCGCGACTTGAGAAATGAGACAGGTAGTTCGTGGAACAATGGCGAAGCCATAGCCGTCCGGTAGCTCGAAAGTACCATGGACCCGTGTAATCCGTAGGTCCACTCGTGCACGAGCCCAGACGGAGTCGAAATGGACCCATCTGGTGGAGCGTTCTCTAGCATAGGAAGGAAGGTAAGTCACAAGGTTTGCATGTATAATATTTGCTCCGTCAGCCCGGTTGCCAGTGGTGGAACTGATATCGTAGTCGTCCCCGGTAGCGTTTGCGGATTGATTACCAGTGGAGTCAGCAGCAGAATTTGTAATGGACTCGGTAGTGGTGTCTGCAATTGCGTCTGCGGAAGTGCAGTGATCTATGACGCCGACTTGAATCTCCTGGGACATGCGTGGTCGCCAGTGTCGTTCTCGAACCACCATGCAAAGTGCGCCTGCCTTCAGAGCTTTGTCCAGCTCGTTCTCAGCAGGTTCGAGATTCCGTACGATGGCGTTCAGTGAGCGGAGTAATCCAGACATAGGGAACAGCAAGGCGAGGAAGGCATTGCAACATTGTACAAGATTCCCATCGCCAGGACTTGATTTGACAGTGGCTGCATGTGCAAAGTAGTTTGCGAGAAAGAACAAGATGACTGCTGCAACAGAGGGCCAATAGTGGGCACTGATTGGCAAGCATAAGATATGATCGTTACCATGCTGTGTACTGCCATCTGGAACCAGGATGGTCAGATTGTGTAGAGGTGGTCCTGGAGTCATGGTCGTCGTAGCGCGTAGCGGCGGAGAGGCCACGCGTACTTGAGCCTGCCGAATGTGATGTACGTTCGAACATCTTGAGTCTGTACTTGTTGCGCTTTAAGTAGGACCGGCTGCTCTTTCGCAAATAGGTAAAGGTCAGCTGAACGAGAGGTGGCGCATGATTACGGGTATCCAACTCTGCAGTTAGGCAGAGTGTGGTTACACAGCGAGCGCCCTGTATCTATATACAGATGACTTGGTGCGAAGTTTGCGCCACCGTCGCTTCGGTCTGTAGCGCCTCGACGCTGTGAGCAGTCTAGTTCCGTACTGCCTTGGACTCACCGGTATGTGGACTCATTGATCTTTTCACCGCCACTGACCTTGTGCTGCCTCTGCGGCTGAAGAATGCCATGACTGGAGCCGTTCCGAAACGGCAAGGACGGTGTAGCGAAGATGCAGTGCGGCGTGCGCCACTATTGAAGTCGGCGCGTGGGACAACGAGTCGGACGTTATGAGACCACCACTTCGCAGGAATAGCTTGACATCGTTCATGTACATTTCCCTGATCCGGTCATGTGTACTCTGAATAAAATGTATGGGGGAGGGAGAGTGCCCCAGACCAGTTTGTGCGTGCCCTCGGAGGCGGCTCAGAACTCAATCCCGGTGGGCAAACATCATGATTTGCCGTCATCTCTGCATGGCGTAGATAAAGTCGAGATGCTGGAAGTTATATTCAAATGATTTATGATCAGACCATCTGTAAGACTCTGTTTCAATTACCTTTCCGTCCTGGCTTGATCTGTATATCGTTGTACTTAATGACTCAACATGCTGGTAAGCAATCGATAATTAATCACCCGCGGTGACCAGTATAGAAGCACTCCACCGACTCATCTTTCAACCACATTATTTCCTTCCACTACCTCCGAGCTGTAGCTTCTCTAAACCGCTCACGCCTGGGGCATTGACGACAGCAGATATGGATAAGCCTACCGTTCTCATTTTCGACATCGACCAGGAGCGTACCTCTATGCAAGATCTCACGCGGCTGCTGAGAGATACTTGCGCCCAAAGAGCCACTGTCTGGCAAGCAGCTTCCTCAAAAGCTGCGATAACCATGATCGACTCGTACCCAGATGCCAGAGCGATTATTCTACTAGATTCTGGTATAAAACATCGAGCACCTTATTTGCACAAACGCCTTCGTCAGTATGCCGAAGTTGGAGGAGTTGTCGTGCACTCCGGATTGTTCAGCAGCTTTATCGCTGTCGACGAAATGAACAGATACTGGGATCAAGTCTGGGACCTTCCTTGGATCGCGGGGAGTTATTTCTCGCATGAATTGTACCTCAATCGCTTGGTTCCTGGTCTCGGAACACCTGGACTCAAGGCTAGCTACAGCCAGAAAGCATTGCACCTGAGACGGGTGGAAAAATCCAGTGCGGTTTACATCCCTGACCCAACCTCAGAAGAAGCCGACCACAGGCAAATTGCAAGTGTATTTCATCCTTACGGCAATGGTTTTGTTGGTTACACGGGTGACGTCAATAATGAAGAAGGGACGACTATGCTGGTCCTGGCCATGTGTGGTCTTTCAGGCTAGGCGCAAACGATCCGTATGATCCACCTGCGCCAGACACTACGACAGTCACCCACAGACAATGAGAACAGGTAGTTGATGAATCGAAATTGCATTATAGAGCAACGTACGATTAAAGCCGCAGGCTGAGAGAAAGCTCTCCTTACGAGCCTGATGAAACGAAAGCAAAAGTCTAGAAAGTCCTGTCGGAAATGCCGGTTTTTATGGTCATGTGAAAATGGAGATGAAAACCATCTAGCCACCCATGCCTGTCATGAAGAAAATTCGTAAATCACCCTCCCCTATTCTTATCCCACGCTCTTTCTACAAGGCCAATGCCAGACCGGCCAACACAACAGCACCAGCGGAGTAACCAGCGAGGTGAAGCTTATCTGCGGCACCTGTGGACGAAGGAGTCTTGGAGGAGCTGGTGGATGAGCCCGATGAACCCGAGCCTGAGCCTGAGCCCGAGCCGGACGAAGCGGTGGGAGTGGCAGAAGCGGACAAGTTTCCTGAGCCACCGGTGGCGGTAGTACCTGCGTAAACAGTGCCTGTTAGGGTGGTTGCCTTTGAGCAAGAGCACGATGGGTCATAGTAGTGGGAAGTGTATGTCATCGTGCTCGATGAGGGTAGAGTGCCCGTACCAGTGGCCGAAGCCGAAGCCGAAGACGACGAGGCTGAGCCTGAAAGGTCTGATAGAGGTCAGTTCCACGATTCGCAGTGTTGTCATGATTTCCGCCTGTTACTCACTGACTGTCACGCCGGCGTTCTTGCACATGGCGTTGAAGGCAGTCTTTGCAGCTGCAGCGTTGTTGCCGCAAGCCGAGTTCAGCTTGTCGTTGACATCGCTGGACTGACCGCAGATGCTCTTAACATCATTGGGGTTCGGGTAGGTACTGCAGCCAATGTTAGTGCTGCAATCATTGTTGGGGGGGTTCCAGTTCTGCTTACTTGACAGCAGCCAACAAGCATGCGGGAGTCTGAGCGGATGCCAATTGAGCGGCGATGGCAAAAGCAGCCAGGAGAACAGAAGTCTTGCCAAACATGATGCTGGTGTTGTGAAGTGTAGGTGTCGAAGTACGGATTGTAAGAAACAGTAAATAAGCTTGGTTGACAGTTGGTTTGGCGGCTAATAGCTAAAGGAATGTACGGTCCGGTGAAAGGTGAAGTAAAACGCCACGAACGAGTGAGAGGCGGTAATCTGTAACGCTGGAGGTCTTGGTGAACCGGAATGAGTGACTATGCGGGAAGGACGGTGGTGAGGAAATGAAGAAGACGGTAGAAGGGAGGAAAGTCAAGGAGAAAAACAATGGGACGGACCATGCCTGTGCGCCTGGCGCTGTGATGATCAGCCTTGGAAAGGGATCCTGCAAGGCCGAATCTCTAGCCGCCGGCCAATCACGTACGCCACCACGCGCGAGGTACAGCGCGTTCCTGGGACTAGGCTTGATCGGGCCAAGGGTCGAGGCAGTGTTCTCCACTTGGGTCGTTCTCGACATTGCAGCCGGACGCGGCCTGCGAAATTGACAGTTTTAGATACGAGTGCCTGCTAACAGGTACAACAATACTACAAGCAGCCTTGTACGGAAGCAGCCCAACGTCAAAATGAACATGTGAGATGGTTGCATTCGAGCATTCTCTTATTCCTTAGCGGTTGACTGTCAGCACTGCCAAACTGGAAATTAAGCAGCCATGCACAGATACCCGCTTTGTCCTCGAAGATTGCCTGCACTGTCCCGAGTGTCGCGAATTATGTATTGGCAACTTTGTTCGTGATTCCAGCAGCAGGAGTTGGACCTTCAGCTATCCCACTTTTCTGTGTCGACATTATGGCTCTCGTAAGAGGCCTATCGTACACTGATTCAGTCATGCACGGATGGTCTCGATCACGGTTGCTTCGTATGACACTCGATGGCCGTCCATGATTAGTTCTGTACGCCGCAGAGTCCATATGCGAACACTGATCCTACCAAGAGTGAGTCTTTTGGACTGACTGAGTACCAAAAATATGGTAGAATTATCAAAGGTGTTGAGAAGCACAAGCAAGTCTGCATTATTATTTTCAACGAGTATACCTTCTCTGAACAACGTACGGGGCATCGAGGTTGGCGCTCTACAGGCCGATGCAGACTCGATTGTCTCTTTCGAACACATCCGCGGGGGTTTCTCGGAAGCACTCGATTATGTACAATCTGCACGCAAGACCGTGTCGTCGTACGCAGGCATCCATATCCACGAGTAAAAAAGTCAGGATATGATCTTGGCTGATAAGGCTGTAAGGACGGAAGTAGACCGCTGTGCATCCGGAGGACAGCCCGTCAATCACAACGCGACTATAGGCCGTGGCGCTAAGAAAGCCTGACGTGGAGGGCAGCTGGATTAGCCAATATTCTCAACGTCATGTCTCCCGACTAACATCAAGTATTCGGTACATGTTTGCAATACTGGGCTGATATACACTATATAAACCCTTGGATACCATGCCTAGATTACCCGGAGCGGACCGCAGTAAATCCGATCGGCAGGCATCGGAGTGGAAACCTGGAGGTGACATGAACATGCTGCGCGCCACCATGAACGCCACCACAAAGCGACTTCACGTTGGCATAGTCGGCGCCGGATTTGCCGGACTACGATGCGCTGATGTCTTGCTGCAACACGGACATAAAGTCACGATCTTCGAGGGCAGGGATAGGGTCGGAGGCCGGGTGTGCATATACCCGAACCGTCTAGTCGGAATCCCTACTGATTCGAAACCAGGTTGCACAAAGCGACGCACTTGGACACAAAGTGGATCTGTGAGTCGCTCTATTGACGAATGACTGATTATGGCCTGACACGAAATCAGAGGGCCAAATTGGATTCACGGAACCGACGACAATCCGATCTTGGAGCTTGCTCGGAAGACTGGCACTCGACTACATGCTTGGGACGAATCGCAACAGATCTACGATGTCGACTCCACCCTTCTGTCCTCTGAAGACGCGGAGTTGTATGGTCGACTTCTCTGGGACGATGGCCTCATAGCTGATGCTTTCCGGCACAGCAACGAGCACAAGGATACCATATCGCCGGACGAAAGTCTGTGGGATTTCTTTACTGCCAAATCTAAAGAGCTGTTCAAAGATCTAACCCCCGATGATGCTGCCCGTCGAAGATCGACCTTGCTCCATGTGGCAAAGATGTGGGGCGCATATGTCGGAAGCCCGATCGAGCGCCAAAGTCTTAAATTCTACTGGCTCGAGGAGTGCATCGAAGGAGAAAACCCCTTCGTTGCCGAGACATATCATAAGATTCTACACCAGGTGGCAGAAGAAGCAGTGGCAAAGGCGGACCTGAGACTCAACACCCGGGTCAAGAATGTCACTCATGGTCAGGGCAACAAGCAACCTTCAATCCAGACTTCTGGTGCCGATGAACACACTTTCGATGAAGTAGTTGTCACCACCCCGTTGGGTTTCTTGAAGCGTCACGGGGACGCTTTCTTGCCTGGGCTCAAACCACGTATCGCGCAGGCGATCGACAACCTGAGCTATGGATGTCTTGACAAGGTAAAGAGGTTTCCTGTCTCTTACACGATATCTCTCTAATCATTTCCAGGTGTACTTCACCTTTCCCTCAGCTTTCTGGAACGGCACGTCTTCAAAACCACAATCGAATAAATCGACGCATCTCGACGCCCACAGTACGACGCCTAACGTGACATCTAAGTCCATGCCTCTCCACCAATCCACCACCTCCTCTCCCCACCCAGCATATCCAGGTTTCACACAATGGCTCTCTCCCACCTACGCCCCATCCAATTCAGAACGTTGGGACTTCCAAGGCATGAATCTTGCCGCACTACCTGACAGCCTCTCACACCCAACGCTGCTGTTCTACATCTACGGTCCCTGCAGTCAACACGTCGCCCAGCTTGCGGCATCAATGACATCGCCCTCGGAGCAAGCTGCGGTGCTGACGGACTTCTTTTCGCCGTACCTCTCCCTCCTGCCGAACTACTCAGCCTCAGATCCCGCCTGCACTCCGACCGCCGTGCTTGCCACTGCCTGGGCGGCGGACGAGCTCGCAGGCTATGGCAGCTACAGCAACTTCCAGGTCGGGCTGAAAGAAGGAGACAAAGACATTGAGGCGCTGCGCGAGGGCATGCCCGATGATGGGTTGTGGTTTGCAGGTGAGCACACAGCGCCGTTCGTTGCCCTAGGCACCACGACCGGAGCGTACTGGAGCGGACAGCGCATAGCAGAACGCATCGTCGCGAAACACAGCGAGCAGCAAAGCTAGTGGAGTAGCGCATGTGCGTATATATGGGTATATATAGCTCCCTCTATCCTTATTTTGGGTATCTATCTCCCGCTCTTGCACTACCTCTCCTCCTTCTCCAACCACTCCACCAACCCCTCAATCGTCACCACCGGAATGCCGTACTTCTTCCCAAAAGCCAGACACCCGTCCCGCCTCATCATCCCTGTCCCTGTCCTCTCCGCAGCTCCATCCACCTCCTGCCCCTCCTCCACCAACTCCCCTATCACCCCGACCTGCGCCTCCTCCTCTAAGCCAGCCAACCGCGCAAACTCCACAGCGGCCTCCGTATGCCCTTGTCTCGCCCTGACTCCCCCGTCCCTCGCCCGCAGCGGCACAATATGTCCCGGCCGCCTAAAGTCCCCCTCTTTACTCCCCGGCTCGGCAAGGAGTTTACACGTCGTACTCCTGTCGACCGCACTTATACCCGTAGTCACGCCCTCAGCCGCATCAACGGTGATCGTATAAGCCGTGCGATTCGGATCTGTGTTGGCAGCGGCAGCGACCATGGAAGGGAGACCGAGGGCGTCGGCGCGCGACGAGGGCATCGGTGCGCAGAGGTAGCCGGAGCTGTGGTGGATCATGAACGCGGCTTTGGCCGGGGTCAGGGCGGAGGCGAGGATGATGAGGTCGCCTTCGTTTTCCCGGGAGGGCGAGTCGAGGACGATGATGAAGTCGCCACGGGCGAAAGCGGTGATGGCTGTGGGGATGGGGGCGAAAAGGTCGGAGGCCGACATTGTGGGAAAGTGGTAGGAAGGAAGAGCTCGGTGGTGTATGGCGAGGGGTGTTCGGGTGCCGTGACTGGGTGCGCTGATGAAGAAGAGAAAGGTATTTAGTGGGGTGTTGCGCGAGGTGGGACAGGTCCAATTGCTGCTTGTATGGAGCTTCGAGGAAGGTTTTTATGCTGTGGGACGAGTCAATGCCTGGATCCAAGCACCAGCCGACGTAAATGCAACAAGGTGCAGCAGATGAAGCTGTAGAGCGAGCGGTCGGTATATACCGTTCGGTGGAGGTTATTCGGCCGATGAGTCCCACCAAGTCCGAGGCATGCCGGTGGAAATTTCTTAGGGCCCATTTTTGGCGGGCTGTCGGTCAGTCAGCCGCGGAACCCTGCCGATTCTTTACCCCGGATTTACAAATCACATGTCAGCATCGGGCTTCGAGGGGCTTCGACTGTTTGCTTCCATCGCCCGTTGCTTGCCGGCTTTGTCGATAGCAGGACGTGATCAGTAACCGCGGTAGAAACATGGGAATTTGCAACAGGACATTGGACTGTCGATGGTGACAAGAGCTTCAAATGGACTATTGAAGAGCCCATCCTTCGAAAAATGGAAGGCTTCATTGAATCTATTGCAGGAACTCGCTCGTTCATCTGATGCGATTGACGACAATGGCCCACAAACCACTCGCTATCCCGTAGCCATCACCCATGTCTACGTGATGCTCGACCTCATGCTGAGCCAGGTGGTGATCCACCTCATCCGAATAAATCCCTTCCATAATGTCGTCGTACATTATTCATTGTCCGACGCTCCCTCAGGTCCGTGTCACACCCCTCCTGTTTGCGCAAGTTAGTGCTAGTCATATGTGGACCTTCGGATTGTCTCGTACCATGGGAATCCAACATAGTCGTAATTCAGCCAGTCATACGTCGTGTACAGTGATGAGGAGCACATGACAGTCTGACCCGGCCATGAATAGATGCTCGACTGTGGGAGGCAGCGATTTGTAGAACCCAGCTCTGGCGAACAGCTGCTTGAGTGCTTGATTTTCGGTATACTGGATCCATACCGGCGTCTCTTCCAGAATCAGCCGTCCCCTTTCCAGTGCGATCTGAACCGAATAGCTCCCATGGAGTCTTGTGTTTGTGCCTACATAGAGGATCGGCCAGTAGGATGGCAGAACTACGACATATCGAAACAGTGAGAAAGGAAGGAGCGGGACATGCCCAGGCTCAAAAACTCTGGCGAGTTCTTGCGGGTTCAGGTTGCACTGTCATTCGTATGAAGGATTGTGGCCGAGAATGGGCTAGTATATGTTGATGTTGATGTTTTCTGACACGGGCTTGTGCATGATGATACAAAAAATGAGCCATCTGCAAATTCGTCAGTACAAGTCTTGCTCATACACTAGAATCAGATAATATACCATGATGCAGTGCTTCGCTCGATCCGGGCCAGAGTGTATGTCTGCGTTGGGAATCGACCACGTGCGAAGCCACGGTGCTGAACAGCGAGAGCGGGTTGTTGTTGTTCGACGTCGGGATTGGTTCATCACCCATCATGAACAACAGCGAAACGAATGACTTGCAAATGACCAAGAAACATGGCTCTACATCTGCGGAATAACATCTTGCCGTACTTGCCTGCTTGAGCGACCGAAGCTCGACGCATCACCGTCGCCTAGCCTGCACGCGCAGCGGAAAAGGAGAGTTCGTAATTGTCGGGGACAAGGGATACGGCCAAAACGGCGGCGCACGAGTATTTACTTCGGCTCCCCCTGACTATCAGCACAGTCTCTAAATCTGGACCCCTAACGTATCATGCATTGCAAACGATTGTGGCTGGTCAGTAATGTATTTGTTCCATCGTTTATGCAAGGAGCAAGCGCGGTAGGTATTGTCCCCTGGCTTTCTTTCATATACTGAACGAACCGCTCGTCCTTCGCTGTATTCTCTGTTCCTCTCCAATCGTTTGTGTCATTCTCGTCTCGTCATTCTTTTATTTCTTCCTACCGGACGACACCTCTCAACAAAATGCACACCCGCACATCCGATGACATTGAAGACCATGAGCTGGAAAGCGCCCTCCTTCATGAGTCTGAGAAGGAAGCAGAACAAAACTCGCACTCAGTAGCTGCCAAAGAGACCGAGTCTCTCGACCAGAACAAGCTGCTCCGCTGGATCGCCGTCAACATCGTAGCTACGATCGCAATCGTACGTGGATCTTGTCACTTGTATGGCACAAATACTGATCGTCTACACCAGGTCTTCATCAACAAAGCCATTTTTGAGGACCCTGCCCTCAAAAAATGCCAACTGCTTTTCGCATCGTTCCATTTCTTCGTCACATTCGGAACTTTGCATCTCTGCTCGACTCAGCGGTTCAGGGTCTTTGAACGTAAGGAAGCGACTATCAAGGAGGTCATGCCTATTGCCGTGGCTATGTGCGCCAATGTCATCCTGCCCAACCTTTCTCTGGCCTACTCTTCCGTCACCTTCTACCAGACGGTCCGGGTGCTGCTTACTCCATTGACCGCCTTATTCAACTTCACTTTATACAGTATTAGCATCTCGCAGCGAGCCTCCCTCACCTTGATTCCTGTTTGCTTCGGTGTTGCCTTTCTGACCTGGTCCGACGTCCAACCCGCCGACAACGTCAAGTCTACCAGCTTCATTGGTGTCTTCTTCGCCATGACCGGTGTGGTTGCCAGCTCCATCTACACAATCTGGATCCAGCATTTCCGCACTAAGTTGAGCATGACCAGCGTGCAGCTCCTTCATCAGCAGTCGCTCGTTGGTGCCGTCTTGCTCCTCTACTTTGTCCCCTGGATCGATCAATTGCCGGTCTGGAGCAGTATTTCTGGCCGTAACTGGTTGCTGATACTCATGAGTGGCTTGTGCGCCTGCTTGATCAACCTCTCGCAGTTCGTTATCGTTGCAGGTGCAGGAGCTGTTGCTAGTACCGTCGTTGGCCACACCAAGACTATCACCATTGTTGCTATTGGCTGGACCATCTCCGGCCGCTCCGTCGCAGATGGAAGCATTTTTGGTGTCGTTACGGCGATTGGTGGTATCATCCTGTATTCGATTGTGTCCATGAAGGACAAGGCTGAGGGGAGGTAGCAGCATACTGCTAGCATGATGACATTTCTAAATATAGTCCTCAAGGGAGTCTTGTGCATGATTTACGTTCGGATGGTAGAATCCAATAGACTCCTAGTATAGGCTTTCTCTAGCATTTGGGCATCTGTCCTTAGCATCGAAGTATCGAAGCATGATCATTTATTTAGGCAGTATTGGAAGGGATGTTTCTTATGAAAATTTATGCTAACTAGATATCTTCCACCCAAATACCTTGGCTTTGAGTCCATTTTAATAGTCTATCGTATAACCCAATCCCTATCTACAATTACACCCCTAAGCTCCCCCATAATGTCCCTACTCCACATCACCCTTCCCAGCCTCAGACCTCTTCACCAACCCCATCCACAGGCTCTCCAGATCCAATTGTCCCCTCTTCTCATCAGTCATCATCTGCACCACAACCCTACACCCCTCCTCCTCCGTCCTAAACCCCACAAACTCCTCCTGCTCTCCCTCGCTCTCCCTCTCCAAGACACCTCCCTCCACCCTGCCCAAGTTCACACAGACCCAACCGGTCCTCAGCCCGTCCTCCAACCCCTCTCCCCCCGTACTCCCTCCCCCAACCCCCTTCAACAAATTCGCCCGCTTCGCCCTCCTCCGCCTCGCCAACTTAAGCTCATTGCGCCCCAGCAGCCCGTCAGCGAACGGCTTGAGGCCATGTGCGCTGCGCAGCCACCGACACAGCCGGTCCGCCGCGACGTGCAGGTGTTTGTCCGAGCGCGCAGTGCCGAGGAGCATGAGGAGGTTTGCGCCGAGGGCGGCCGGGCGGTCGAGGGAGCGCAGGTCGAGCAGGGAGAGGTCGTCTATGCCTAGGTCTGTGGAGAGGTGGGTGAGGAGGGGGGAGAGGAGGGGTGGGGGACTAGGGGGAAGGGAGGGGAGGGATTGGCGGGGGGGAGGATGGGGTGGAGCGACTGGGGAGGGAGTGCGGAGGTACCATGGGAGGTTTGCGTCGGCGGATGCGGATGGTGAAGAGAGATGGTCTTCGGAGGCGGGGGATGGGGAGGAGAGTCTGTCTTCAGTGGTGGACGATGTTGATGGTGATGAGTTGTTGGCGGCGGTCTCGGGGGCGGATGTGGTCTTGGAAGCGTCGGGTTTGGCTGGGGTCTCTTTTGGCGTTTCGATCGCAGGCCATGGTGTGTCCAATAGCTCAAAAGCATCCGGCTTCGTCGAATAAAGCCTCGAGCTATAGCTGTAGCTGGCACGACTTCTCCGAGGGAATGTTGAGTGGGTGGTCGGTCTGCGAAGCCATGGAAGCTGAGCGGCGGTGGCCAATTCGGATCTCGCGCTGGCTACGAAATGGCGAATAAGATAGCTCCCCGCAGCGCCGACGGAGAAAGCGCTACTGCCGCCATTTCTAATGCCCATGGTTGCAATTCGTGGTGTCTCTGTATACGATGACGAAACATTCCAGATTACGAGAATAAGTAAGTGCTTTGGGAAGTTTTTCTGACCCCGGATTTGGCGATCTTCAGGCGGTCGGGGTGGCGGACCATTGTTCCGATGCAGGCACAGGCATCCTGTAATACGTTATGACCTCTTTCTCTCTTCTCCTGAGCTTGTGCATTCCTCAGACAAGAACATGTAAGAATGCATGCATGCGTAAGGAATTCTGCCATTCGTTCTTTGTTTGCACATCGCAACAAGTAGGGGAACCCTGTAAGCAAGCCTTCCCGCTAGGTTGTTGTCGTAGCAGCCCGTCATGCTCCCTACCATCGAAGACATTCATGCGGCTGCCAAAAAAGCATCGCCCACCCAAGAACGTCCTGTCACACAAATAGGAGTGCTCAAACTTCGCGACTATGTTACCAAGTCGACAACTACACTCGAGGCAGCAAATATGGTACTCGTTTTGGCCAACACTAATATTCGTGTCCCTCTAGTCCACGATTACATCACCAACAACAACGAAAGATGCTACATCAACACGGACGCGATCAAGGGGTGTATGTTGCGTCCAGCTAGAGCCTGCGAGCTTTTCTATTGTGTATGTATGGTCTCTTCTAAATATTAATTCAAGCTCCGAATATTCTTCTCAGCAGATCCTCCGCGAATGCATCCTTGCCCGGAGTTACAACCAACCGTCTGAGCCTATTACCTGCCTTGTTCGACAGCCAGTTGCCGCTGTCGCCCACCGGCTCAGCTTCCCCGTCATCCGATTCCCTTCGCCTCCTGTCCCTTTGATCGACCACACACATCCCGCGAGTCCACTGTCCGCTAGTCTCCACCCGCAGATCTTCGTCCTCATATACCTGCCATCCCAAGTCTTTTGCTCGAAGGCAGTACCAGATGCAGAGCGGATCGTGCATCTCCAAAGCCACTGACTCGCCTTCGGCACCCTCCCTAAGCGACTCCACCTTTCGGAATGTGGAGGACACAAATGCATCGACCCATGTAGCAAGCGGCGAGCCCTTGGATTTGAGCGGCTCCACAGATTTTGTGAAGAACTCTCGTGTCAGTAGATGCTGAGAAGTAATGTCCAGAGGCACCAGGGTAAGCTTCAATTGTCGTGGCAAGTCCTCGGGATAAGCCGATAGGAAAGGTGGTGGTCCGCCTTCCGAATGATCTCCCTTCGGCTTTGGGGGCACAGGCGGCATCGTTGATTTAGGAACAAGCGATGTCAAAGCATACACTCGTGCAGCTGCATAAGCGTCGGCGAGGGTATTGAATTCAGCCACTGGAGTGATCTGTTCACATTATTAGCATGTCTACAACCGATCAAGTGATGTACCGAGCAGTCCATAGCTTACATTCCCCGGGACTCCGACACAACCTCCCATGACCACAACTTCCCTGACCTTCAGAAACGTCTTCGGGTCCTTTGCAGCCGCCAAAGCTGTGTTAGTCATGGGGCCAACTGCCACGAGGGTGATCTCATCCTCGCCGTGCTCAGCAAGGAGACGGAGGATCTCCTCATGTGCCGGTCTCTGCGATGGACGGAAAAGCCTGTCCTCATCCTGTAGTTCTTCGCGAATGGCGGCGTCTTCCTGGCTTGATTTACCAGAAGTACGATCGAAAAGCGAATGCCAGGCTTCATCTGGTGCAAGATGAGGATGCTGTAAGGCCGAAAATGGTCAGTGACTATCCTTGCCTCTCTTTTGACACATCAAACATGATACTCACACTCTGGTCAATGCCTCCTAGTCCGTCCCGGCCATCTGCTTGCGGTCAACGTTTGCCGATTTCCATGCTTTCAGGTTCTGCTTACGGAAGTAATCAGCCATGAGGATATCGTCCGCCAATGGCTTCTCCGCTCCGATGGCTACCAAGGGTCTCGAAGCACGCAGGGTCCCGAATCCAGCAGGAAGTCCACGCCCCTCTCGAAAGCGGATCTCCTCGTGTATGTGATGGAACATGTGCACCACATTCCGAAGGCATTTATCAACCTCGACGTTTCCATATGTCAATGATATCAGAAGGATCTCTACCTCCTCCGGCTCCGAAGACAACGCAAGCAGCATGGCGAGGACATCGTCGACACCCTATGCAATATCAGCGGCTAGACAGGCGGATGTGGCGGGGGTGGGGCTCATACGGGATCAGTGTCGATGATAATCTTGCGCCTTGGCCCCGAGTTGGGCTTTGGAGTATGGATTGGGGCAGTCAAGTTCGGCATTGTCTATTGAGAATTCGAATTTGTACCGATTGGTTATTGAGAAGAGCAAATCACAATATTGCAGTGATGTGAAGACGACGGACTGTAGCCCAAACTGGACCCCGCCAAGCTGGGCGGAAGCGGCCGATGGCCCACACCCCAACCTCGGTTTTGGAACGCCTGGAGTAGAACATTTCTCTACCAGACGTAAGACGGGGGGATCCTTCCGCCGCGGAGAGCCGAAGAAAACGTAATGAATCTGCAACCTATAGAGTAAGACTGGGGAGAATGCTCTGTGGGTTCCGGGCTACGAGGCAGATGTATAAAAGTTCTCAATACCCGACCAACAACAGCCGAGACACGCCAGCGGAAGCAGCCGCATCCAGAAAGAGCCGCAACTTCCATCTTGGATAGATTGCCCGATGATACAGTACTTAACAGGATTGATCAATCGATGTGTTCTCAGTACCTCACCGAACTCATCTCGTGAAATGGACGTGAGCGCAAAAATATGACCATTCGACCGTCGAGACTAGCCTAGCACTGGATTAGTACATGTCGTACGGGAACCCTCATCGAAATGCGCTGATGACATGAGCTATCAGCGACTTGCCACGCGACGTCGATCACCTGCTCCGGCAGATCGCTATACAACCCGGGACCAAGTATGGCGGCCAATTACTGGGACTCGTCGCAAGTCAAGTACTGGACGTTTACCAGAGATGACCTATCTCGAACCCGAAATGCTCTTTCCGAAGCAAATCGCGCTCTCCATACCAAGTACGAGCTACCGGAGTCGCGCCATATGAACATCTTCCTCCAACAGCAGGTTGTCAAGCTGGGCCGCAGACTCAATCTACGTCAACAAGTCCTGGCTACAGCTCAGATCTACATACGGCGATTCTATACAAAAGTCGAAATCCGTCGGACGAACCCATACCTCGTCATGACCACAGCCCTATATCTGGCCTGCAAGATGGAAGAATGCCCCATCCATATTAGATCTATGTTTGGAGAAGCTGCACGACACTGGCCGGAACTGGGAATTAGCGACACTTCGAAGATCGGAGAGTGTGAATTTCATCTTATCAGCACACTGTCATCGAGGCTGATTATACATCACCCTTATCGGACTCTGCACGACTTGACGGAGCTGAATATGACCACCGACGAATCGTCACTTGCATCCATGATCATCAATGACCACTACAACACCGATCTGCCTTTTCTTTATCCTCCTCATGTCATTGCCGTCACTGCCATCTTTCTTGCCGTTGTGCTGCGCCCAACTCAGACAGGACTTCAGGCACACTCTACGTCCTCGAACACAGGCGCAGCCTCGGCTAGTCAAGTGCAGCAGGCTGTCCAACAGGGCTTGGGCTCGATCACCAAAACTCACCATACTCGGGTCATGAGGATTGTGGAGTGGCTTGCGGAAACACGAGTAGACATGGAAGCGGTCATATACGCCACTCAGGATCTTATCAGCTTGTATGAGGTGTGGGAGAGCTACAGTGAGAGGCCGTGCAAAGAGGGAATTTCGCGGTTCTTGAAGGATGGAGTCCACATTGTGGGTACTTGATCCAGCGCCCATACGTGCTTCTGCGAAGAGACATTCGGTGCTTGTCAACTCGGGATATTCCAGTCTTGCACTTGACCTCATGGTTGAGACACTAGTGGAAGATGCCCACGATCATGCCATCATGCGCTTGCAAGGTACTGGACACCACAATATACGCTGCTCGTCATCCAGGCAGTGCCAAGGATCAGCTCCGCTCCGATGAGCCAGTAACTTGAGTTAGCAACAAATGGCCGGTCTGGGAGCAACAAGAGATCGATATTCCGAGAATGAAGGTACAAAATCTGCGCCCCTATTGAGTTACGATCCTCAAATGGGGAAATTTCCAAGAAACTTCAAGCGGAGAGGCTGAGCAATCAATGCCGTAGAGAGGCTCGGAAACGACGATATATTTAGGCAGTGCCGTAGCGGGCGAGATGTTACGTTGATGTAGCCGGTCCGACGAGTCCGAATATCACGAGCGACAGATAACGCTTTGGTGATTGCACCAATCGATCAAGGTTGTCTTGACGTTTCAAAAATCATTCACAGTGTCTCTGCATGGTATACCGCATACTGATGCGCCCTGCCGCGCTAGCCTCATATACGTCGACCCGCAGCCCAATCATGACGGAAGTCCCGGATACGTAGCAATCGTTATTTGATAGCTTGAACGCCTCACCTTTTCCCCCATTAGGCACAATACGTGGCCTGTCACACAGCTTTAGATACACCTGCCAAATTTCAGAACAACTGAGGAATGTCAGAGCTGAATGAGGAGCCCGTTGGGCGTTCCATCCGCAGCATATGCTGAGCTTGCCTTAATTGACGGTCGCCCACGCTTGTACCGCATGACCACTATCCTCAGCCTCGTTTCCTAGCCTACGACACAATACAGTAACCCTTACCATTTATACAGCTCGCGCTACTTAACTTTGTAAGTGTACACTTCTAACAATTCTACATTGATATCAAACATGACTGATCCACCACAATATGAATTGACGGCATCAGAAAGGTCAGCAGGCACGCCTCTACTAAATCTCGAAATCGAAGTCGATTCTTTAGATAGGCCGCATCGCCCAGGAGACCACATATGCGGGCGAGTGATCTATAACCTCCAAACTAGAGGTAGTGTAGATGATGTAGATATCGAATTCAAGGGCGAGATCCGGACGACTGTCAAGCATAATGACCCCACCAGTTCTTTTCGTTGCAGCAACGAAAGGATACTGCTCTTTCGTCAGGTACACCGTCTCTTCTCGGACACTCGCATGATAAGGGCTCAAATCCTAGAATGGCCTTTCGACTTTGCTGTCCCAACTTCTGCCAGCTACCGCAGGCCATCCAAGAAAGCTCGTTATGCTGACCGCTTTTGCCGATCCGCTTGGATTCCTCTTCCACCCACTTTCTCCTCGTCGGACGCTGGCTTTCACTGCAACGACAACGCTGATATTGTCTATACGCTCAAGGTCAGAATGAACGAGAGAAGAATAAAGAAGAATGTTGTTATAGATCCGGCGCCATCGTTTCCGCCCCATGCAGGACCCGGATTTGGTGGCCGCACCTTCACTACATGTGCCTGGTCCAGCGAAGTGCTTCGTCCGTTCCCGCTCACCTTAAAACAGAAGCTCCAGCGCACACTTACAACAACAAACCCAAAGCTTGCTAGGCCTTGTATCACATTTGAACCGGTCCTGACCCTCCCCAGAAGGATAGCAGTCGGGCAAACCCTTCCGCTGTCCATGAAAATACACTGGCGCCGACCAGAGAAACGACGGAACCCAAATGACCCAAAAAATCCTAGTCTGGTTCTCCTTGGCTTAGAATTCCGCCTCACCAGCTACACCTATATCAGGGCTGAGGGCTGCGGTCGCGAAGCGCAACACCGAGAACCATCATGGGTTTACAACGACCTCGACGTTAGACTGCCACTAGACGGCACCTACGTCACAGTCTTGCCAGATTGGAGCCTGAACCCTTTACGAAAGACATCGATGGAGATACTGCCAGATATTTCGACATGGACCGTGAGTCGTCAGTACAAGCTGGAAGCAAGGGCTGAATTCGTACACGTTGAGTCCGGACATATTTTCACCTCGCAGTTTTCGAATGTTCCCATCAGCTTGCTTCCTGCTCATCTCACACCGGAAGAGGCAGAGAGAATGCAGACTGTGCCGCCACAGCAGGTCCCGCATTTTGAAGAACCAGACCGAAGTGTGGACCTACCACCCTCGTACGAAGAGGTTTTTTGCGATCGTCCACGTCGGCCGTATGATGTGGGACCCTATATTGATTATAGCAGTCGTGAGCTGGGTGCGACAGTGGCACGGGCGAACGCTGAGATCGGCACTCTGTTGGAGCTCTAGAGAGGTTGCTTCCATATAGCTTCGCATGATGAATACGAAATATATCCGAAATTGACGGCCGGTGACATTCCCGTACTACTCATGTGTACGTCCAAAGTATGGAGACGCCCTGCTTAAATTAGCCTGGTGGGCTAGAAATTCCACCACGCAAGTCGACCGTTGTCCGAACGATCAAGACCGTCAACGGTTCTTCTCTGCCGCTTTCTTGGCGGACCCCGCTACGCGACCCCTTGTTTAGTTCAATCTCCCTGTCTCCTATCCTATGCCTCATCCCGCCTGGCCCGCAAAGAATAGGAATGCATCACCACTCCACCGGCCACGCATGCCCGCCGTTTCTCCTTTATCGAGTCCCGTGCAGATAGGCGCTGGCCCGCCAATGTGCACCGTCATCGCCCAGTCTTGATGGCTACAGAGTAGGTCTCTGAGTTTTCTCTTCTATCTTGGCTTCAATGTACAGTGCTCAACCTCACATCTCATGATTCGGACAACGACCAGACGAGCGGGCTTCCGCGTGAACCGTCTGTTCCTTGTGTTTGTCATCCTCGCATGTGGTGTCTTCATATTCCATCATGGACATGCTAGACCCCGACCTCGCCCTCACAATGCCTACTACTCCGCCGGCAAGGTGCTGGACTTCTCAAATCTACCGCCTGCAAATTCGACTCTAGGGGTACGTCCGGTCCTGCTCTTACTACTCACAACAGCTCACATTCATCCAGTTCGGCGCCATCGCCGCTGTCTCCAAGACCAACTCGACCCGCCGTAACGGCCTCCTCCTCGCCGCCAACATCACCGAGCTCGACATCACCATCCCAGACCAACCCGCCTGGACCGATGAGGATGTGCTGAGTGTCAAAGCCGCCCACGGCTCCCGTCTCAACCGTGGCTCAGCCCTCGCCTGGCTCGGCCACCTCAACATGCTCCGATGGTTCCTCTCCACCAACCTCTCCACAATCCTCATCCTCGAAGACGACGTCGACTGGGACATCCATCTGCGCACCGTCCAAGTCCCCAAAGTCGCCGCCACAATCCGGTACCTCCTCTCCTCCTCTTCCGCGAGCCACATCCAAGCCATCCACGACCCTGAATCTGCGGGCGGGTATTGGAGTGGTACCAATAACTGGGACGTCTTGTACCTCGGGCACTGCGGCGACGCCATCAAGCCCGGGAAATGGAACTTCCGCACCCAACGCGCGGGGTTCTACGACGATACCCTGCCGCCGAGGAAGATCATGGAGAAGAAGACCCGGAGGCTGTTGAAGGGGATAGCCCTCCCGCACAATCTGCGAGTGGTGCATCAGTCCGTCCAACCACTATGCACGTTTGGATTCGCACTCACCCGCGCCACGGCAGAGAAGTTGCTACACGATATCGCGCCGAAAGAGGAGGAGGGGGGTACGCTGGCGTACGATGTGAGAGTGCTGGAGGCGTGCAGGGACAAAGGACTCAGGTGCTGGAGTAGTACCCCGGAGCTGTTTCATCATATGCATGCGGCGAGCGAGATTGCGATTGCCAATGGGAACGTGACGTACTCGTCGACGTCTAGTGGGGTGCCGTCGAGGACGAGCTCTGCGTCGGCGGCGACAGCTACGGGGAAGGAGGAGAATGAGGATGATGACAACGACGACGACGACGAGGATGACGATGATGCGAGCCCGCACTTGAGGCAGACGACGGGCGATGTGCCGAGCTCGCAGCAAGATCCGTTGACGCCACCGCCGCCGCCGAGTAAAGGGAAAGAGAAAGGGAAGGATAAGAAAGGCGGCAAGAAGGGGAAGAAGGGGAAGAAGAGCAAGGAGAAAACACCGGACAGGGCGCCCAATATTGCGTGTGGAGCGAGATGGTTCAGGGCAAAGGACGAGGCGGAGATGGAGAGGGTGAGGCAAGTTGTGGGTAGAGAGGGGAGGTGTGTCAGGCAGTGGCAGGAGAAGGAGACTCAGAAGGGTTGATACTTATGGCGCTGGTGGAGGTCAAGAATGGTGTACATATCTAATGTCGATAATGGGTATAGATCGCGTTATTTACCACGCTTCAATTGAGTGTGCCGTGCTTGGCTTTCTGCGTGCTAAGATGCGTTCCGAACCCCTCCATGTGACAGCGTGGAAATGTGTAGCTATGCGTACTGGCAATCTGTTTGTAGACCACCTGTCTGGCTTTGTATGGTCACGATGGATTGCCCCCGAGGACTATATCTAAGCATGCAAGAAAGACACATTAGCCACGAGGAGCCCTCAGATTTGTGCAGATAAAGATAGTGATTCTGTTACTGATAATGATTCTGATGCTGATGCAGATACTGATATAATCATTGACATAAAAACATTAAAGCCCCCATTTCCATTTTCCCCTCCGTCCTACAGCTCCTCCTCCTTCACCGTACAAGAGCTACTGCTCCTCAACGTCGCCAAATCTGCGCTTCCCTTCCCCTTATACTCCCCCTCGGGCTCATCAAAATACGTCCTCTCGCTATCCGCATCATCGTCGTCGTCATCATCATCGCCCCCAACCTCAAACACCTTCTCCATCCGATGTTTGCTGATCCTCAACTCGTCCGCAAAACTATACTCGCCCATCGGCGCGGGACTGTACCGGATTCTCTGCTGCTCCTCCCTTCGGCCCTTGACGTACAGCCACGCCGGCACCACGCACAGAGTCAGCAGGAATAGCAGGGCGAAGGTGCTCACGCCTGCTGCAAGGGGCGTCGAGGGCCGCAGCTTCACATCGTGCCACTGTGCGCGCAGCTTGGCGAAGAGTGAGTTTTTGCCCTGCTTGGCGACGTAGGCTTGCCATGCTGCTGTCAGGCCGGCGGTTTCGTTGGAGTACAACCCTGCTGGGCCGATCCAGCGGTTTGGCGAGTTCATCTCCATCGTGAAGGTTGCGCCGAGGACGTGGTCGCTGCCGTTTATGGCGAGGGCGGCTACAAAGCGTGTTTCGGCGCCGACAAAGGCGTGGTCTTCGAAGCCGGTTTTGGGGACTTCGGTCAAGAAATGGTCGGGGAGGGTGAGGTTGCCTGTCTGGTTGGAGGCGAGGATGACCCAGGATTTGACTTCGGTCGCGCCGTTCCAGCTGAAGTAGGCTGTGTCGTTGATGGCGGCGTTGCCGAAGTCGTCGTGAAGTCGGACGAAAAAGGTCTCGTTCGCCGGGTCGTAGAGGAACGATTCCGTAGGGCCCGGGGCAAGGCTAGGGGGCCAGTAGGGCATGCCTGTCCAGTTGACCTTTAGAGCGCGGTAGTTGTCGGCGCTGTCGCGTTCGAGATGCAGGGGTCCGAATGCTACGTCTAGCAGCACAGTGCCGTTCGCAGCGAACTCGGTCAATGCTGGTTCCTGACCGTAGCCTAGCATCACGTTTCCTTGGGTGGGTGAGTCCAGCAGTACTTGCATATTGCCCTCACGATCCGATTCGATGCCCCTAGTGGCATAGTAGCTCTCAACCAAGCGGACAGTTTTCTTGTCGTAGTCCAGTTCCAGGATTATACCACGGGACGTGGGGTCCGCACTCCTATGGCGTGGTCCAGCAGTGCGGTCATCATAGAGCGACAGCCTGGTCAAGTTATGATTGAGCCAGCGAGCATCATGTTGCCAAGCAAAATCTGTCGCTTTTCCACCGCTCAAATCTTCAAAATCACTGTGAGATCCACCCAAGCGCCAGATGACAGCACCATTCATGCCAGAGATGTAGTAGATAGTGCAAGCATGGCGGGAGCTTATTAAGTAGTTGCCCTTATGATCCTTGGCCACACTGTTGATGTGGAACCAGTCGTGGCCTTCACCCTCGGCCAAGCCCTCTCGAAATATAGGAGGCCGTGTTGGCGTCTCAAACGCGATGTTGGGCATAGCCGCTGAAGCTTGCCAGTGGAATAGAAGCTCTCCCGTGGCTAAGTCAATCTCTTGGAAGTATGAGTCTAGAAGCCACCCATTGGTGATATTGTACATGGACAGATCGAATTGGATATGCTCGTAGGATGTGAGAATGGCGGTACATTGTGGGGTGATTACAAGCTCGTGTGCATCGGCACTGTTGAGTGGAGGCAGAGCAGTGAGGTTGTAGACGATCTCATACCTATTGTTCATCTAGGGAAAGATTGATCAGTATGAATAAAGGCGTGGAGACAGGAATTACACACCATATAATAGCGGCCCCACTTGTAGCCTTCTTTTCCATGTCCGGACCACCAGGTAAGATAATTGGTACCATTGCAAGATTGGATTGTGGGACTCATCGACTCATCTCCAAAGTCAGGACCTGCATAGACGGTAGAGAAGGTGTTTGCATCAAGCAACATTGGTCGTGCATGGGGGAGGCGGGGGCCGCCAGGTGCCCAAGTAACATATCTGCTGGGCGAGACCCCCTGCTGCGGCGGTACGATGATATTGGCGACGGGACCGACTACGTCGTCATTGGAGATATATGCCTGACGAGTGTAGTTGCCCCAAACACCCTCTTTGGTGGCCTGATCGTTGTGGAAAGGCGGGAAGTCTGCGGTGATGAGCGAGGAAAGAGAGAGAATGGAGGCGACGGAGGTAAGAAGCTGTCCAGAAAACATGTTGAAAGAGTGACTGTGGTTAGGAAACAGAAAAATGAGGGAGGGCACGAGAGGTCGCACACACTCCTCTCAAGTGTGGTGTATAATCAGACTTAAGGACGAAAAGAACGACAAGGTGGGTATGGAAAGACGAAGGAGTGAGTATATGAAGATAGGGAAAGCATCATGACTTAGCCGTGTGGCTAATGATTTTAACGTGCCCAGACCGAGCGCCTACGCGTGTTTGCATAAGAAATGATGTTCGGCAGAAGAACGTTGCCAAGTGCTTCCGGTGGCCGGTGGTGAACGGTTGAGGGGGATGAACATGCCAGACCCTGCGGTCATCTGTCACTTCAAAGAGACATATAAGACACAAATGCGGCCGAGGACCGATAGTCGACGCCTCTGGCGATCGAATGCCGGAGAGGTCTGGCTGATTTCAGCACTCGGAGCAGCGATGCGTCCATGCGAGGAGAAGGAATGGAAGGTTCAGTGATTCAGGGGGAGAACATCGGCGGAAGGGGTAAGACTTTGGCGGCCAATCACCGTAGGGCGGGGCATGTGTGGAGCTGGACCACTGCGCGCACCCCGTCGGTCTGGTCAGGGGATCTTAAACTCTGCTCATCTCGCTTTCTTCCGGGCGCTCTCCCGGCTCCTGGAGATGCAGAAGAGGCGGTAGAATATGAAAGCGGATGCCACGGCATCGTCCTGTGCTATGCTGTGCTGTGCTGTGCGATGGTCGACACACTGCTACGCGGCCGCCATCTCGTGGTGCTTGGGGGGCTGACAAGCGAGGAATTTTTTTACTTGCCTAGCCAGGAATTCGGATCGATGTGGGCAATGGCGGGTGTGACGGTGCTCGTCTGTTATCGATTGTGATACTCAGCCCTACATGTCTGATATATGCTCAGCACCCAAGATGCTGGAGCCGAGCTTGTATTGTACTGTACTGTACATGAGTCCAGGACTGAATTTCCAATGGCGCCCACAGGTAGGTATTGTTAGCGCAGCATTGGCTTGGCGGCATGATTTGCCCATGATTTGCCCATGATTTGCCCATGACTCTCGCCCGCGGAAGTGGCTTGGACTAATTCGGTGCCACTCCATCACTCTCCCGCTCTGCCATTTTCCGTCTACGCGGTCGACGAAGGCGTCCCCGTCCACTGCACCAAGAAACAGCCTGGTCGCACGGGTGACAGTGTTCTTGCACTTCTATATGCACCTATGCTTACCACCCACCGTGATATGTGGCGTGTTGTGACACAAAAAACTGCAACCCCGGAATGACTGAACACGGACTGTCAGACCGAAATTACGAGCTTGGCCGTCGCCGCCTGAATCTTTGACCAGCACCGCCGCCCTTGTGCCCGCAATCCCTTGCCCTCAGCCTTGCCTCAGAAACAAATTTCGCCCACAATCTGACCGTGCATGACACGAATATCACTATGCCACATCCCTTCGTTCGTCCAGCGTTAATTCTCTAAAACCGACCCCCGCGGCCTCATCTCTGTCTGGTCGCAATTTTCCTCCGGGTTTACAGCTGTCGCAACAAGCGCACCGGTATTGCAGTGGCCGCATTAGCCTCCCCACCGCAGCCGTTGTGACAGACCCCTATCCAGCACTCAACTGAAATGGCCAATCCCCGCGCGTCTCAGGACGTGAACACTTCTCTAGATGTGGAATCGGAAAAGGGAGGTCTTCTGTCGTCAGAAACGCGAGAACGCGCCGACTCTCTCATCGACGAAGCCATGGGTGTTCTGCAGCTCAAGGACGAAGAGAGCGGTGTTCGTTCAGCGCCCGACCCGCCTCGTGGACGGCCGTCCTCATTGCTTTTCTGGATCTCGGTCAACATCATCAGTACTGTTGCTATTGTGAGTGCTGCTGAAACCGCCCGTCTATGGCATCCACTAATCCCAACTTCAGGTCTTCATCAACAAGTCAATCTTCGCCGCACCCTCCTTCAACCAGGCTCAATTCATCTTCGCCAGCTATCATTTCATCCTGACCTATCTGCTGCTGTCACTACTGTCCTCCGCCCATCCGCTCCTCGTAAGCATAAAGCAGTTCGAACGCCGCCATGCCTCTGTCGTCTCAATATTTCCCCTGGCCGCCTCCATGTCTCTCTCCGTCACTTTCTTGAACACGAGCCTGGCATTTTGCAGCGTGCCATTCTATCAGACTGTTCGAGTGCTGCTGACTCCGGTAGTCGCCGCCATCAATTATCTCTTCTTCGCCAAATCCATTCCCAGCCAAGCAGCATTCATGCTCATCCCTACTTGCGCCGGTGTAGGTTTCATGGCTTATAGTGACACCAAGGGCGCCGCTGCTACCGGTGGTCAAACCACTTCCTTATTCGGTGCCTTCTTTGCTTTGACTGGCGTCTTCATCAGCTCCATTTACACCGTTTGGATAGGCACATATCACCGGAAACTCGACATGTCCAGCACTCAGCTCCTCCATTCGCAAAGCTTACTCGGTGGCTTCATGCTGGCGGTCGCTGGTGTGCTTTCTGGAAAGATTCCGGACTTTGCCGCATTCGACACGCGCATGTGGCAGATGATGTTTCTGGTATGGACTCCGCAACCCTTTGCTCATGCACCAAGCGCTGACGTTGCCACAGTCCGGCCTATGCGCCACATTTTTGAACCTATCTCAGTTCCGCGTCATCGCCATGGCTGGCCCTGTCGCTGGCACTGTCGTTGGCCATGTAAAGACTATCACTATCGTTCTTTTGGGCTGGTCAATCAGCGGAAAGGCGGTTAATCAAGGCAGCATTATCGGCATCGTAGTCGCCATTGCGGGTATTATCGCTTATACTGCAGCGGAGAAGCATTACGGTAGAAAATAGACTCTGGACAAACTCGGAAGATCGTTCCATGTAATTTGCATTCCAAACCCATTTCACAATCAGCAGCATCAAAGCATAGAATATTTGACGACTTACGCATAATCAACCTGGAAAATGATGTTGCGGCAAAATCGACCGAGAATGTGCCGTCAACATCAGCTCGGGCGCACCAGTCACTCCGAGCCACCTAGTTTCATAGGTGTCCATACTTACGCAACCTCACCGACTTTCAAGTATGGCGTAACCACAAGTCTAGTTCTCGCCGAACACTACGCCGACAACGTTTCTCGCCGTGAGCCCGTGCCTCGACGGAATGCCACTTGCGCCTTTGGGTCTACAGCATCACAGGTATTCTGTGGTCGCTAGACTGACATGAGAATCAGCAAGCTAGAAGAATATATCACGCTTTACTTATCTTGACGCCCGTCGTTGCATGATTGCGAGTTTGTAAAACAATCACCTAGTCCAAGTGTTTAAGCGCATCGGAGGAAGCCATCGTTCTCGATCTGATGGACTGAAATTCACGAGCTTTCGCAACACCCAAGTCGTCTTGACGTCTACGATATGACAGCTAAAGCTATCTTCTTATCACCGTCTGAAGTTATCATCGCTAGCGTGTCGAGCGGTCCGGCTATTCTCATCAACAGTCCCGCCCATTGTGGTTCTGGTCGCCTCGGCCAGACTATCAAGCCATGTCTGTCTTCGACGCATGCAAGTCCAGGGAACTTGCCTCTTCCGCCAACATCTGCACCATAGCTGCATTCCCGCACAAACAAGATATGCTGACTTGGGTGTAACGAAAGTGCGCTGTTAGGTGTCACTTACCTCATGTCGATCTGTAGGATTGGATGACAACTCGCCGCCTTGGTGGTTGATTCCTTGTACCGATGAGGTATATACGTCCGGTTGGAGCTCTCAGGCATGGTGTCTCCTGTTCCAATTTTCGCCCTCGTACAACCCCCAAGTGCTGATCGAGAGGCATGAAGTCTGCTTTCGTCGGCCATCTACTCAGCCTCGGCGTAACTATTACCAGTTTGAGCGTGCCTTCCGCCCCGGTCGTCGATCTGGGATATGCAAAATTCAAAGGCACTGTCAACTCAACTTGGGGTGCGATCACTTACTTCGGCTTGAGATATGCTTCTCCACCCGTAGGTCACTGGCGGTTCCGTGCCCCTCAACCTATCGAGGCTGGCAGCTACTACAACGCCTCATCTGTCGTCGATGCTACACAGCAGTCGAATGAATGCATCCAGGCAGCAGCAGGCTCCGAGATCACCCCGACCACACCAGACGTACAACCAGGGAGCGAAGACTGTCTCCTTGCCGATATCATCGTTCCTAACATTCCTACATCTCCAAGTCTGCCAGTCCTGGTCCAAATCCACGGCGGAGGCTATGCCGCCGGCAACTCCGAGTTCTTCCCAGGCTACGCCCTCGTCAACCAATCCCAATCAATCGTCTACGTATCCATCCAATACCGCCTCAACGCATTTGGCTTCCTAAGCAGTCCCGAAATCCTCACCAATGGCGACACAAACGCAGGCCTACTCGACCAAAGAGCAGCACTCGATTGGGTCCAGCGTAACATCCGACACTTCGGCGGCGATGCCCAGAAAGTTACCATATCCGGCGGTAGCGCCGGTGGAGGCAGCGTGACGAACCAGCTCATCCTTCACGGCGGCGAAGTACACCCGCCCTACCGCGCCGCCATCGCCGAGTACCCCTGGTGGCAGCCCTACCACAACGACACTATCCTCGCCCTGCAGTATCAGGAGGTCCTGATAGCCACTAATTGCACAGATCTGGAATGTCTGCGCGCCGCACCGTCGGACGTACTCAACGCCGCGTCCCAGCGCGCGCAAAAGACGGGGTTTAAACGGCCTCGTCTTTATGGTTACGGGGACTACTGCTGGGGTCCCAGCGTAGATGGTGTTCATATACTCGACCTCCCATCCAGGGAGTTTCGTCAAGGGCGATTCACGAAAGTCCCGCTGCTGGTGGACCACGACCAGTACGAAGGGTTCATCTTCTCCAATCAGTCCGAGACTACCGTTAGGGAAGAGACGGCCGATCTAAAGGAGTTGTTCCCTTACGCCACGGACGACTTCTTCACCCAGCTATATGCTCTGTACCCTCCGACGAGCTTCAACAGCACGTTCTTCCAGCGCCAGCAGATCTTCGGGGACTTCATCATCGACTGCCCGACATGGTACGTGGCGGACGCTATGTCGAGGTCTGGACTACCGACGTGGAAGATGGTGTTTGACGCTGGGACGCAGAAACACGGGGCTACGGAGGGATATTTGTACAACACGCAGAAAGTAGAGAATGCTGCGCTGGGAGAGGCGATGAAGGACTGGTTTTTGGCGTTTGTGATACATGGGGATCCGAATGCAAGGGGGTTTACGAGGGCGGAAAGACCGTACTGGCCGCGGTATAGAAGCCCTGGGTTGGACCATGCTGTTATGAATGTTCAGGATAGGAAATTTGTTGTACAGGAAGACGCAGATGTCTCGCCCCAGTGTAGATTCTTCCACGAACACTCTGCCGTGGTCAGGAATTAGACCTCGAGCGAGCTATGCAACCAAAAAAATTCCTTGGACATCCTGCTCTTGCTTGGTACACGAAGGAATTCCTTTTGTCGTGGACAGATGATCATGGCACTTTAAGCTGCCCACAGCAATGGTTTTAGGTCTGTCCATGAGATAGTTGCTCTACTGTGATTGATATCAAAGTCTGATACTGATCTGCAGACCCTCTAGCATTCTAATGGATGTTTCATAATTGTTTAGCATCATACGAAGACTTGCAGTGCTGTTACTCTGCCTCGGTTAACCAGTAGTGGCAGACCAAGTCTTTTGTATAGGACAGCGTGGATGTCTCGCGGCAGTGTAGGTTTTGCTACGAATATTCTGTCGTGGTCAGGATTGAGACAACAAGCTGTGCGATCAAATTCTCCTGAGGTCCTGCTCTTGCTTAGTATATACCTCTATATCCAATCTATATGCAAAACCCTCTACTGGCCAGGACTCCTACTAGCGAGCCACTTATAAACAACGCTGAAGTCCTTCCCCTTCGTCCCCTCCTCTGCTTCAACCGCTTCATATACCTCTCTCGCCTTCTTCCCCAGCATCGGCTCCACTCCGAATTCCTCAGCTGCCTTCATCGCCAGCTTCAGATCCTTGTTCATCAGCGCCGTTCCAAAGCCGCCTGCATACTCTCTGCTAGCAGGTGCACCTTCCACAACCCCAGGCACAGGATTATTAATCTCGCTCGGCCAGCACTTCCCAGTGCTGATATTGATCATCCCCGCCAATGCCTTAGCATCCAGCCCCCACGTGATACCCATATTCATCGCCTCAGCCGTAGCAATATTATTCAACGCCAGCAGATAGTTGTTCGCCAACTTGCCCTTCAGCCCGGACGTCTGCGGGCCGAGATGCAGCACGCGCTTGCCCATCAGCGATAAGATCTCAGTGACACGGGAGACAAGGTTGTCCGGAGCGCCGACCATGAACGTCAAAGCACCGGCAGTGGCGCCGACTACGCCGCCGGACATGGGGGCATCGATGAACCGCCCTTGACCCGAGGAGGAGATGGCGTTGGCGACGTTAGCCGAGGTGATGGGGTCGATGGTGGAGCAGTCTATGAAGAGTCGCGGGGCAGAGACGGAGGCTTCGAGGAGAGTTGGGGGTTTGAGCATGGCGCCGTAAACGTTTTGGACGTGGGAGGGTTCGGGAAGGACGGTGATGATCGTTTCCTGGGCGTGGGGGGTTAGTGGATGAGTGGATGTTATGTACGGAGGAGTGGAGGTGTAGGAAGGGTTCTCAGAGGATTGGCTATAATGTGTAGGAATCAGATAAGAGCCGCCGAAGCGGACTCCCAACTTAGATCATAGATAGAACAATTGGTGCTCATCTTTGTGGACGGAGAAGTAAGGAACAGGTTATGAGCCACTTACGGACTTCTCGGCCACCTCGCGCACCGACTGGGCTACATCCACGCCCTGATTCTCTTTCTGGAATTTGTTTGCTGCTTCGGTGTTGACGTCGAAGACGACCAGCTCGTCAGAGGAGGGGATCTTGGACCGTAGATTGACGGCCATTGGGAAGCCTGTAATTAATGTCAGCGGTACAGTCTTGGGTCCCCTTGACACGAAGCACTATACCCATTCGTCCCAGTCCAATGAAGCCATATTTTGCCTGCACTGCACGAGAGGTAGAGAAGCAGCGTGAAGACAAGGTTGCACCTGGACCAGCCAGGAAAGCGGCTTGCCGTCTCAGAACTCGCGATACAGCCATTGTCACCGAGTAGTCGTAATGAGCATAGTCTAGCGGAGGTACGAAGGGGTGAGGGGAGGAGTGAAAGACGATTAAGTAATAGCGGACGATTGTCTGAGCACGGAAAAGAAGGCCGAGAGATTTATTAATTGTCTCCACGCAGCTGCGGCACGCGAGCGGTGGTGGTCGGAACAGGGCGCTTACGGATTGAGCACATGAACGACGACATCCGCATGAGCGGGTAGGATCGGCATCCCCAATTGAGTCGATGGGCACAGCGGGGGAGAACTGGGGAAGCAGCGGAGGGCAGTGGGGAAATATGGGCGGAGAAAGGCCGATTGGACTGACCACGGCGCACTTCCTTCCCGTCCTCCTCTGCTGCACGATATATAGTCAATGGAAGATCCATTGCTTGTCATGGCAGCTTACGAGTCACGTTCACCCATAGCGCCGCTAGATACACACTTTTACAGCATTGTGTACTGTCCGAGTTCGTTCGCATAGCCGATGCCAGACGTGGTCGGCCCGAAGTCAGATGAAATCAGCTGACATGTTCAGAACGAAAGAAAGGGAGCATTATAATTGCCACATTTACAAGTTGTATTCAACTTCTAATATTAGCGTAATTTTTTCCAATAGCTTCATAATGCTTATCATCTCTCAGAAATACACAGTCCATGGTAGTCTAGCAGGAACAAACACCTGACACCGACTCGGTAGCCAAACAGGAGCAAAAGCACTTTTATATGCATAACTGCAAGGCTCCTGTTCTGCCGCGAGCGGGAAAATTCCTTAACGAACGCTTAAAATCAATCGTCCTCTCCAAACCAAAACTCTTATGTCTCAAGTCTTGTACAGACAGTCCAAAAATCCGGCTGCCAACTCGCGCACAATAGTCTTATCAGGCAGACTTCCCGCCACGCCATACAACGCTGCAGCATCACCCTTCTTCGCACCCTTAGCCCCCTTGCCCTCGATCATCCTCTTCCGCTCTTTCTCCTTCTCCTCTTCCACCACCGCCTCCAGATCTCTGATCAGGTCCTCCTTCGCAGCCACGATAGGCAGCGTGACAGCAATGTGGATGGCTGGAGGATCCTGCAGGGCATTCATGTGCCACCCTCTCGCGCTGAGCCCATCGGCAATGTCGTAGATGTCTAGTACGTCCGAGCGGAACGCCACAACGCTGACCAGCGGCTTGCCCATGACCTTGAGATCCCGCAGCGAGTCACGCGTGCGGATCGCTTCAGCAATGTCCTTCTGTGCGCCAACGATCTTGTGGCATGCGTCGATGTAGCCGGTCTCACCGACAGAGACCAGACTGGCCCAACATCCAGCGATGAGTGCACCAGGGCGGGAACCGGCCATGTTGGGCGAGGCGTAGACACCGCCAGACCAGTCGGGGGAGATAAAGTATTGGTATTTGCGGAGCGCGGAGGTGCGGTATAGCACGCAGCTGTTGCCCTTGGGGGCGAAGCCGTACTTGTGCGTGTCGACGCTGATACTGGTCACGCCTTTGAGGCGGAAGTCGAACGGCTCAGATTCGTAGCCTGCTTTCTCAAGGTAGGGAACAAGGAAGGAGCCGAGGCAGCAGTCGACGTGGAGAGGGATCTTGTTTTTGACCGCGAGTTTGGAGAGGCTGGAGATGTCGTCGATGATACCGTGGGGGAAGTTCGGGGCGCTCCCGACAAGCAGGATGGTGTTGCTGTTGATTAGGCTTCGCACATGCGAAATACTGGCCTTATAGCTGGGAGCCGGGCAGGGGACGTAGCGGATGGTAATCTTGAAGTATTCCGCCGCCTTTCGGAATGCCGTATGGGCGGTTTCGGGCAGGATCATCTCCGGCCGGGTGACTCTCCGCTCGTGGCGCGCCTTCTCGCGAGCACTGAGCACAGCCATGATGATACTCTCAGAGCCTCCAGATGTCGTCACACCAGCAGATCCCTCAGGGCCGCTGAAGATGCTCAGCACCATTGCTACAACCTCAGCCTCCATCTTCCGGACACCAGGGAAAACATCTGGGTGAATGGGGTTGGCCACACCAAACATGTCGAATGCGGTCGTCTGTAGCGAGCACAAGTCCCGTCCGCCGTGATACACTGCGCCTGATACCCTGCCATCTTCCCAACGTGTGTGTTTCATCTCGGACAGCTTGGTAAGCTCGGCTCGGACTTGATCTGGGCTCCATCCTTCCACTGGTAAAGCGGTGAAGCGAATGGTGCCCGGCTCTGAGGGCAGGAGCTTTTGTTCGATGCCGTAGACGGCACTTCGTACTTGGGCCTGAACCCGAGGCTTAACACCTGGGAGGGTAATGAAGACTCGGTACAGAGACGCCTTTAGGTACCGGAACAGTTTCGCGGTCGCATCCACGGGTCCGTAACCGCGAACATAGAGGAGGAAGGTACGGAGATAGCGGGTGACAAACAGGAGGAAGAGTACGTTCCGGGCGCTGTCAGAGATCATGGTCAGTATGGCCGGGGAAGATAAATTGGGGTAGGTTATGGACGTACAGGTCGAAGCTGGTCCATACCGCCTGTCGTCGCCGTGCAGGCGAGTCAAGAGCGAGGAGTGCCATTGTTTAGGATGTTGATGCGAAGAATAAGAGTGCTAGCGCATAGTGGAAGATGGAGAGGCGAGACTCGTGGTGGTTTATAGGCTTGGAGGCTTGATGCACGTGTCGATGAGGGGTTTGCTTCTGACGTCTGTCAAACTTCCTTTCAAGCTGGCCGCCCATTAAAACCCCGCGAACGGTTCCGCGTGTTCGAGCCCGACTCCGCGTACCGCGGCTTCCGTATTGAGAAACGTGCCCCCTGCTCGGAAATTTGTTGCACGTGACTTTTGTGTAGATTAAGGCGTCCAATGCATCTAAAGCTTTCCGAAAGGACCAGATATATTTGATCTGAGAAGCAGGCAACTTGAAGGATATGCCAGGGAAAAATCCCCGATACAACAGCGTGGGGTAGGGCAGAAGAGCTAGTCTGGTTGCATGCACGTGATGTCTCATCCAAGGGGGAGCTCTAGCTGCAGCTCTACCGAGGCATGTTGCGACTTTGTCCTAGGTAGGTGACGAAAGGACTTGTCTGCAACTACCGATCGACTGAAGCAAACTGTTAATCCTGCAGCTCTTCGTGTGATACTAAACTATCATTGATTGCCTGTTGGAATGCTATAGGATCTATAGGTCAGTATCAGGACTCGGTACCAACAATGATGAAGCAACCGTCTCATGGACAGACCTAGGGGACATTACTACGGCCAACTTACTGTGCTACGGTCATCCATCCACGAATCACGGATTCCTTCGTAGACAAGGAGCACAGCAGCACTTCGTACACACTTGCAAGACATATCACCACAATGGCAACGCCTCAGAAGACAGTACTCATCACAGGCTGTACTCCAGGTGGCATCGGGCACTCACTGGCACTCACTCTCTCACGCCCACCATACTCGTACCAGGTCTTCGCAACTGCCCGGACGACCTCATCACTCGCCGCCCTTGCCGATATCCCCAACATCACCCCATTGGAGCTCGATGTAAACGATTCTGCTTCTATCGCTCAGCTCAAGTCCACTATTGCTGCCGCCACTTCTGGTCGTTTGGATTACCTGATCAACAATGCCGGTCGAAACTATACTGTCCCTGCTCTCGAAGTCGACCCGGCTGAAGCCAAAGCTGTGTTCGCTACCAATGTAGTAGCCGTCATGGAACTATGCACCGCTTTTGCACCTCTACTCATCTCTACCGCACGGTCGACTCCCGCCCCATCTCTACCAGCTCGTGCTCTGAGTCTGGTCAACTCATTGACTCTAGGCTTCTTCCCCTTTGGCTCTGCTTCTCCTCGACCCGCAATCATCCAGATCGGCTCTCTCGCCGCACTTATGCCCTACGCATTCGGCTCGGTATACAATGCTTCCAAAGCGGCACTCCACTCCTACAGCGATACACTGCGTCTAGAGCTGGCTCCTTTTGGAGTAGATGTGGTCACTATAGTCACGGGTGGTGTGCGGAGTAACATCGCTCGCGTTGAGCGGCATCTTCGCTCAGACAGCTTATACTCTGCGATCGAGAACTACTATGAATCACGCCAGACACACTCGCAGCTTGTGGGGATAGAGAGCCGGTTGTATGCTGAGCGGGTCGCGAAGCAAGTCACCAAGCGGAACAGGGCTGACAGGCTCTGGGAAGGTGGCAAGATCGGCATGGCCTGGTTCGCCATAACATTCTTGCCCAGATCCGTGCTGGCGCAATGGATGGCTAGGGAATTCGGATTGGCCAAATTGGCGAGACTGCAGAGACGGAAGGTCAGGTAGGATAAACATTGCTTTTTTGCTGAGACCCATGGCAATCAAAAACACAGCAAACAACCTTCTTTCATGCGTTCCTTTGTTTGTTGTTCGGACGTTTCTCGCTGCACCAAACCATAGAACTGTGGTATTAGTCCTCAATATTTGTAGTATATAGTCCAATTCAGACCAGCCATTCCAGAACAAGGTAATGTAGCTCTGGAATTGAGCAATTCGATCAAGACCCTTTGTTTGTCTCCTGTCATTACGCCCACTCCTACGTTTTCATGCTCCACTCAAACACTCAGCTGCTGCCCAAGTCTTGGATGGGGATAAGTATGGGCATTGACCATGGTTCTAGAGAGCTAAGTCCAGTGCCAAATAACAGATCAAACACTGTGATCACATAACCCCGGTATGGGCCAACTTAACAGGACAATTGAGACTCGGACGATGTCGGTGGCAATGATATCGTAGTCATCATTAATCATAATATGTCCAATCTAGTTCCAATGAATTGGCTATGCAAAATGACAGTTTAGATCCCCGCTCAACTCAAAATCATTTCATTTCATTTCCACCTCTTGCTTCTTCTGCTCAGCAGCGGCCTCACGCCACCGCCGTGCAAAGTATTTCATAGCCCACAGGCTGAAGATGCCCGCGACCAGGGTCCACAGTCCAAGGATGGTGAACAACCACCCATTCCCAATTCCGACGATAGCAGGCTCTCCAACGATGCCGGCAATGCAGGAGAAGATGTTTCGCACAAAGTTGTTCAACGCGATACCATGGCTGGACTGCTTAGGCATGAATTCCGTCAGCATTGTCGTTAAGCAGCCAAAGACAAGCATGGATCCCACGCCGAAGAAGAAGTTCGCGACCATCGGCGCCGCAATGTTGACACCTTTCTCCGCCGTCCAGCCGTACCATATAAGCGCAATCGGGAACATGACAGCGGCCATGTAGATGTTCTCCCGCATGCGGTCCTCGGGAAGGAAAATCAGGCGTCCGCGCTCATCGTAGCGGTTTGCTTTCTGGGCTTCGCGCTTCATGATGCGGTCAACCCATGAACCGCCAAAGATGGAGGCAATGAAGTAGCCAACGGAATTCGGAATGTAGAGAAGGCCGACAATGAGGACATTGTAATTGTACGGAGACTTTTGAAAGGTTTGTTGAATACTGATATTAAGGAAGTAGAGGGAGGAGAAGGTCATGGAGGCGTAGAAGACGCTGATGGCAACAGGAGGCTTTTGGAGGTGGTGGATGATCTTGAGCGGGTCGAGGAACCAGCGGCGGAGGATGCTGGTGTATTTCTTGGCTTTGATCTTTGCGCTTTGCTTGGTCGTTGTGCGGGTCAGAGTTGGACGGACCGTTCCCCCGTCCTTTTGTTCGGTAGACAAAGTTGATGCTATTGCCTCCGCCTCGGCTTCTTCCTTGACTGGTCTGCGATTCTTGAGTGTCTCGGGCAGAAAGAGTACAATGGCAACCCAGAGGATGACGCCGTAAACAGCTTGTGACCACAAAGCGGCTCGCCATCCGAGTGTCTGAGTGAGAACACCTCCCAGGATTGGTGCCAGTAAAGGACCGCATAGAGGCCCGAGATAAAAGTAGCCCATAGCCCTTCCACGCTCCCTGACCTCCCATACATCAGCTACAGTACCAGCACCGACTGCTTGCACAGATGCCGAGGCTCCTCCTGACAGAATGCGCATGACGATGAACATGGAGATGTTGACAGATAAGGCCGAGAGAATGTTGAAGATGAGGTACAGGAAGAAGGAAGTGATGTAGATGGTGCGGCGGCCCAGGGTCTCGCTGAAAGATGACCACCAAAGGGGGAAAATGGACATGCTCAGCATGTAGAAAGCGACTGACATGTTGGTGATGACGGGAGACGCATCGAAGACACGCGAGATGTCATTTAAGGCGGGGAAGACAATGGTGCTGCCCATCGGCGCAGCCACAGCTGCAAAGGCTACTACAGCGGTGATGGTCCATTTTGTCTTGTTGTTAAGGTCGTAAGGGTTTGTGACTTCAGGCAGAACCGCAAATCTAGCCAAAAGACCTCTCCGCTGATTCCTTGGGACTTTGACTGCGTCTCGGCGAATGCTGCTCGCCCTCGAAAATGTGGGTCGTAGCGGAGGTCGTGAAGCGGACTCGTGGCTTACATGCGAATCAGTTGAGGAGTGTGATGCAGCCCGTTCGACATCACGATCGTCGACAGGCTCGGGATTAGGTCCATCGAAGATCGAAGCCCGTGTCAGGGAGGGAGATGGAATAGTGACATCTGAAGCACGTTCTTTGACGGATCCTGTATCTTTGTCCTGGGATGGCCCTCCCATCGCCCCGGGCCCAGGTGTTGTTATTTCCGGGAAAGGTCCGAGAAGCGGGGTTAAGGTATGTAGGGCTTGAGGTTTACCGCGGTCACCTCAATATGCCATGGAGAACGCCGCCTAGAGGTGCAGAGGACTGTAATTGTGTACCCTTCAGGCTATGGGAACATGTCGATGCAGAAGGAAAGGAACAAGAAAGAGAAAGTGGAGATTGAAGGAAAGGAATGGACGAACAGACGGTAAAGGCGGCTCGATGGCGAGTGTTTCTGGCCATTTGCGTCAAGGTATGTATGCCGATAACCGAGAAAGCGGTTTACAGCGGAGGGCCTGGCACATCACGGGGCAGCAAATTAACAGACAGAGGCCCTGAGGCCCTGTCCCGTCCCCAGCACCGCAGATTGCAGCCCATCAGTTCGAGCGGGCGCTCGAAATGACGGCAAAGACAAAATCAGAGCGAGAAAGCCAATGCCGTGAGGGATGCCGAGTATCGGCGGTGCCGTCATACCCTAGCGCCGGCTCTTTCCGCGGCAGACTGGTCCTTGTTACCGAGCGGCAACGGTTTGGAGCTCTGTCTATACAAATCGCGCGCACTTGTACTGTATTAAGTCTTAGAAACATTGTTGTGTCGATTCTGACAACTGTGAGCAGCAGTGGTCCTGAAATTCTGGTTCTTCCATGGGTGCAGCTAAATGCGCTTTGAGGCTTGATGTATCGGGAGTTGCTTGCCGGAGATCTAACCCCTTGCTTCGAAAACAGATGTGAAAACCAGGTGCATTCAAGAGGGAAGAACATGCAACAGTGCAATTGGTAAGTCCTCGAAGAAAAAAAACACGGAAATGCTACGGATATTCTGATGCGGACGACGACACTTTGTGCTGCATCGTTTGCCGTTGAATAACCAAACATCTGGAAAGAGCATGGCCATCTTAAGGTTGTGTGGCATCAGTGGGATGAATGCTTGTGTCTCCGCCTATTTGACAGATAGGGGATATCAGCCCTAGGTAAATCTACGGCATGTTC
This sequence comes from Myriangium duriaei CBS 260.36, assembly GCA_010093895.1. Lineage (NCBI taxonomy): Eukaryota > Fungi > Ascomycota > Dothideomycetes > Myriangiales > Myriangiaceae > Myriangium > Myriangium duriaei. Next base: position 2,262,498 of record ML996082.1, read on the forward strand.
GGTCGAATGTCTACTGAGTCGTGGTGCTACTGTACTCGTACCTTCGGGAATAGCACCGCAGGACTTGCCCGATCAGGGGCCACCCAACGCAACGCAAAGAGGGAGATGCGCCAGGAACATTAGACCAATCCCTCACGTGCTCCCTTCGACCTACATTGAAAATGTTTGCAAAGGTAAACATGCGGATCTTGATGGAAAAAAATTACGCCCAGTTGTATGTCATGACGGGTTCTGATTGGTCGAAGCTCGCATAGCGGGGGAAGTCGCCGTCGGTGACGCATGGTCGGGGAGAAACTCGACCACGATCTGCAGCCTCAATTCAGCAGCTCTGTACCTCGTCAAACTCTTGTCCACCATTGTCTTCTGTCGGGCGTGGTCGGAGCAGAGCCTGCCTTGACCTTCCAATCCCTCCACGATATGCAAGGGATATGAATGCGGTCTTTGTCCCTGCAGCCGATCGCCAGCTCATCATCATCTGCTGAGCTTCAGACGCCGACGACCCCGCCTTAAATATGGCCCCGTCCATCGTCCACCTCCCGAACGGCCAGAACCTCACGGTCACGCCAGTCTTCGGCGGCCTCAGTTTCAAAACTTCGGAGCTGAGCAATCACCATTCCGTCTTTCCACCCGGCTGGACAATTGTCATTCACGCCGAGGAGGATGACGATGAGAGCGATGCCGGTATCTCGCCCCAGACTTCGCCTGGCAAAGAGCATTGGTCGCTGTCAGAGTTGGGCACCAGGCGCAAACAGCACGTCAATCGCTTCCAGAAGCCCTCACTGAAGAACGACCACCTCTTCATTTCCAGCATCTCAAACCCTGCCAATGCAGATTTCAAGCCTGCGGTTTCACCCACCCGGCAAATCGCTATGATGCTGTGGGCCACTTTGTGGTGGTACTTCCATCAGCCAGAGCCGGTACTGCAGCTGGATAACCCTTTCAGTTCACCCGTAGTGCCTGCAGGACGGCCTAAAGGCGATTGGAAGATCTACATCAAGAGAGAGGGCATTTTCAAAGGCAGACACTTGCTACAAAAGCTGGAACGTATGGGATTGCTCGTCAACGAGGACTCGAGTGTGGGCGCCGATTTAGACGATAGCAAATCCCCCTGTTGGTCACAAACATACATCACCAGGCGCCACTTCTGGCAGTTGGATCCGAGGATTTATTTGTTCACACTCTCCCCAGCTGTGAACTCACCATTCCCTGGTTCCCCTGTCCCCTCACGGTCTGCCTCACCAAGCAGGAATTCTGTTCTCAGAGACACATCAATTACCGGATCCATGACCCCGCCTCTGAATGCTCAGCAAGGGCAGTGGACCATCACTGATCCCTTCCATTCGACCTCCCACCTTCCTACCTATTTCCCTCCTGCTCCCACTCATTATACCTGGACAAACAACATAAGACATCCACACAGGCAGAAGCCCCCTCGCCAAGGGGAAGTTTTCTACACAAGATATGTTCCAAGCTTAGGCGAAATTCTCTCTTTTCGGGTCGCTTCCATGGCCCCAGCCCAGAAGTCTCACACCCCAGCAAGAACCTCTACGCCACCCGGCTCAGCACCTCTGCGAGGTTTTGCTGGCGTCAGTGACCAGATCATACCCACCATTAGCAGTCTGTCCATGGCTCCACCCGGTGTCACCAGCCCCTGTGACGTCGAGCTCTTGCACAAATGGATGAACGATGAACGAGTGGCAGCCTCGTGGGGCGAGACCGGGCCAATAGAGCACCAGCAGGCCTTCCTCGAGGATAACTTGAAGAAAAAGCACTCCTTCCCGGTCATCGGCTGTTTCGATGGCAAACCTTTTGGCTACTTCGAGATCTACTGGGTCAAAGAAGACCACCTAGGTCCGCACATCAGTAGCTCTGTTGGCGACTGGGATCGAGGCATTCACCTTCTGGTCGGTGAGCAGGAGTTCCGCGGTTCCCATCGGGTGAGGGTCTGGCTCAGCGCCCTTGCGCATTACTGTTGGCTCGCCGACCCACGTACTAATGCAGTTATGCTGGAGCCGCGGGTGGACAATGAAAAGTGAGTGCGTATAGCTAGATCATGACATTTCGCTGATTTGATGATTGCAGGATACGACGCTACTGCGAGGACGTTGGCTTCTTCAAGGAGCGTGAGATCTCCTTTCCCAACAAGCAGAGCAATCTCATGAAGATCTACCGCGATACATGGGAAGCTCCATTCTTGTGAGCTTATTGCCACACAAGGGTGGGAATAACGCCGAGAAGAAAGGACATGCAGGATGATCGAAATTCAAACGACATCGACTTGACGAAAAGCAGCCGAATGTCTCCCATGGGTTGTCAACCATTACTTTATAATGGCCGGCTGTGGCATCACCGCCGCGCCTGAGAAGCTGTCTTATGTTGGCTCTTATTGCAGAACTCTGTTTACACCAAATATTCTCACCTCCGCCACATGCACGCCAAGCGAGAATCAGATGCCGATGACAACCCAAGAAATGGAGGTGGAAGGTCATATATTATTATATCCTACATCTCTATATATTACATTGCTTTCTACCCGTCAACTTTCACTCAATCCAGGGGCCATGCTTGACAAAGATACCCAAGAAACCACCTCCATTAATCCGATCGCCAACCTTCGGCCTGCAGACCCACTTCAACTCTTTCCCAGTCTGACTCTCTGCCGTCTCCGCCACCCTCTCCTCCTCTACCCGCTCCTCTCCCTCTCTAAATTCTCTCCCAGCTCCATCCTCAGCCTCCATCCCCACTTCTCCCACGCCCTCATCCGCCTCCCCCCCTTCCTCTCGCGCCCTCTCCAACTTACCCTCCTTCTTCTCCTTCTTCCCCCCAATCCTCACACTCCTCAAATCCCACTCCCTTCCCCCTGAACCCCCATTATTCCCCAGCTCAACCGTACTCTCCAGCCTCAGCTCCACCGCTTCCTCCTTAATGACCCTCAAACACTCCAACATTCCCGTCACACTTGGTGTAAACACTATGACTTTCCCACCAGGCCTTACCGCCTTGGCGACAGTAGGGATATGCGTCTCCGGCCCGGGTAAGTCTAGGAATGCGTGCGCGAGACGGGCGCCATTGGCTTGGTAGTAGGTGGAGGCGAAGGCGGAGACGGAGCCGGTGTGGAAGTCGATGTGGGGCAGGTACAGCCCGCGGCGGAAAGCGGTGATTGTTTTGCGGGCGTGGGAGGAGTGCTTGGGGGATACTTCTATGGTGTGGATAACCGCTGGACGAGAAGCGAGCCAGGAGGAATATGCTGAGCTATGATCTGCCGGGGAAGATGGTGGGGTACTGAGGGGTGAAGGGGAGGAGGAGGTGGAGGAGGATAGGGAGGAGGAGGGGACTGGTACAGGAGGGTTGAAGCCTGCGATGGCGCGGGCGAGGTACAGCGTTAGACTTCCGTGACCCGTGCCGGCTTCTAGGATCTCGAATTGGGGTTTGGGAGAAGGAGGGAGCGGGGAGGGGTGGATGTCCAGCTTGGAGACTATGAGGGCTGCATCGGAGGGGTAGATCTATATCAATCATATTACTCACCATATACTTTCTGTGTTGGCAGGGCGATAGGAGAAAGAAAGGAAGGGAAGCAAGGTAAAGGCAAATGGAGTCATGAAACGGAGGGTCAAGAAAAGCTTACAGGAGTGACGATTCGCCGACTGTACCGCACATACTCATCCAACGACGGCTCGAGCACGCGGTAGGAGGTGTTGAGGGTTGAGGAGATCAGTGACCCGGGAAGCGCTCCAATGATGCGCTCGTGCGGGATGTTGCCGTGAGCAACATTGATCACACTACCTGGTGTAAGAGGACGGGTAAGTTTGGGAGGTTTGTTGGCGGCGCGGTTTTGAACGAGCACGAGGTCGGATTCTGAAATTGGTCAATTAGCAGTAATACAGGTTGGAGAAGTTAGTAAGGAGGAACCTTCGAATGGGCCGTTAAGGACTCTGGGGGCGTGGAGTGGCTGATTCGTGGTGGTCGAGGCATATGGGGAGGGAGTTACTGATGGCGGTATACGTGATATCGGAGATGGACGGCCCTTGAGATAGGTATTGAGTTTTTGCCACCACGAGGACGAATTCCTCTGAAACATGGTTGCGGATGATAGAAGTGAATGTGATATCGAGAATAAATTTTGGGGGACTCGATCAGCGCAAGTGATTGGCCAATTTGGCTGAAGTTGGACTAGCGCGGGCTTCAACACCTACAATTTTAGTGCGGTTCGGCGCTGTCAAGCAAGAGCGACCGAACTCAATTGACGGGTCTATATTGTTTTTTGTTCCTACCGTCACACGTGCCAGGTACCAAAAAAGTGTTTTGTCCCACGAGGACGGATCGCAAGACCACTCAAATTGGGAAGCATACGATAGCTATGATATTTAGCGGGTATAGACAATTTCGTTACATAATAAATCCATGCAACATGAGGCTTAAAGCTGGCCAAGAGATTGCTCTCACAGGATATACCTGAACATAGGCCCGTAGTCCTCAGCAGCGACTTGTCCCTCAGCCTTCGCCTTCGCCTTCTCATCCGTAGCATCAACCACTTGTTGGGCATCAGTGACTTTCTCTCCAGCACCAGGACCAGCCACAGCTCTGGCACGTTGCTCGTCCAAAGTGCCATACTTCTTGTCCATTTTCTTATTCTGCCAGCTGAGGTAGGTGCGCAGAGTCATGGCGAGACATGCATTGAAGAATAGGAAAGCAGCACAGACTGAGTGACCTTTGGTGTAGCGAGGACCGTCATTGGTAGGGTAGACATTGTTGCCGAGTACAGGACCACACTGACCTATCAGATTGAGGATGACGACAGCGACGCCACGGCGAGTATCGTTGCCCTGATTGTTGGTGACCCAAGGTAAGATATTCGAGATGGCAGGAAAGACACCGCCAGCCGCCAGGAAGACACCAAAGTACTGCACCCAGTGGTTGGTAGCGGTAGCAAGCAGGATATAGCCAACACCACCGATGATGGACATGATGGCGACAATGATGCCACGCTGCCCTAAACGATCAGCCAGCCAGGGGGTCGAGAAAGTAAGCAGGAAGCTGAAGAAATAGGGCGGAGCGGTCAGCCCCTGCGCGTTAATTGCTGAGAAACCCAGAGACTCGCTCAGAAAGGTGGGCAGGAAAACAGGCAACGACCCGTATGCGGTATTACACGAAAAGTACATCAAGCCTTGCATCCAAGCTTTGGGGTCGAGGAACGTCGCTCCGGCGTCTTTCCAGCTCACACCCGATATACGATTAGCAGTGCCGACCTGGCGGACCTCGCGGGAAGCAGCGAAATCCTTCTCTTCAGCAGTAAGGAATCGGGCTTTGTGAGGGCTGTCCGGGAGGAAATACCAAGTGATTGGAGCCATAAGGACCGTGGGAATTCCTTCGACGACAAAGAGAAGACGCCAAGAAGCTACATGTCCCTTCTCTCGAGTAATACCGTATGCCAGTGCTCCGGCGAAGCAAGTGGCTAGTGGTGCGAAGGACAAGAACATACCCTGGCGAAAACCGACCTCGTGACGCAGGTAGAAGAATGTCAAGTAGAAAACAATGCCAGGTCCGTACGCGGCTTCGGAAACACCGAGGAGGAAGCGCAATGCCATCATCCCGGACCAGTTGGTGGTGGCGGCCTGGAGGGTTGAGATCACACCCCTGCGTAGTATGAGCACACGACCGACGAGTAGGGTAGATGGCAAGGACTTACCACGCGAGGACGACACATGCACCCCAAATGTGGGGAGGCACGACCTTCCAGCCTAAGATCAGGAATTCGAAAAGAATGTAGCTGATATAGAAAATATTGAGGAGCCAGTCGTACGTATGCGGTCCTTTGCCATTGGCGTCAAAGTGAAGGTCTGTGGCCATGCCGGCAGTGCGAGCGTTTCCGACATTGCTGCGGTCGAGGAAGGACAGCATGAACAGCACGCACACTAGCGGGACGACATTACGGTCGAGCTTGCGCACAAGGCGCTTCTCACGCTCACGGTAAGTGCTCTCGTCCATCTTGGCGGGGATGCAGATGAGGTGAGGGACCGGCGGGAGCAGGGTCAGAGGGGTGGCAGTAATTTATTGCTGCACGTCGTGGTACCGCACCGTAGCAGCCGGGGATAGCTGGAGCATATCCGGATGGATGAGGAAGAGGGAACAGGTAAAGAGTGGAGAAGATGATGGGCCGACATGGTCGAAGGAATTGGTGTGTTCTCTTACAGGGCCCTGCAATGGGTGAGCGGCACGGGCGTAAGTGGCATGGTGGCCCCTGTGGTTTTGTGGCGGGCAATGACGAAGCTAGTGATAGGGCCAAAAGGCAAAGATGCGTGAAGAACTCCGTGCCTTGCGTTGCCTGAGAGCGCTGACATCAGTCACCTGGCCCACTTTTCGGGCCTCTTCCCCACTCCAGGGGCCCACATGCTGCGGGGACCTGAGCCGCTGTGCCGTGCGGCCAAGAGCTGTCCGCCATCCCGGCTGATGCTTCGCCGAGCTTGTCCTGCGTTTGTGGCTGCTGAACTTCGGCTTTTGACCACGAGGGCGATCTTGTAACCACTCTTGCTTGATCTTCCTGTGTAACCATAACATTCCGTTTTGCTCGGTATCTACGGAATATGCCATCCTACACCGCCAACACATCCTCAACACATTCACCACCGAATATTGGCTGGATAAGCTCTGTGCCTTCGGCCCCACTCTGGCTGGAAACCTGGAAAGTCCGTATTGCAGACTACTACGCAAACCTGGCTGATTTATTCGTGGTTGAGTTTCTCACAACTCTGCTGGCAAAAGGCTATTGGAGCTCGGACGGGCCAACAGCACGGATTCCGGGTTCCATGTCCACATGCAGCAACATGCACCACTCCACACCCGGTAGCGATCGCCATTGTCATGTCTCCAACGACCTGCGAACACGAATCTCGTGGAAAAGGTCTGATACTGCTACCAATGACCATGCGTGCCTTGGCAATATTGCAGAGTCGACTCCACTCAACCATCGCCGTTAATTTATTTGCCTGACTGCCACGCTTCTTGGTCGTTTCCGATTAGCTCTGGGTTTCGCTGACAGCTTGCGGCCTGAACCCGATCGGCAGATCCCGCGGCCGCTGAGCGTAAATGATGGTCACCCTTAATCATCTATCCCTGAACTTGTTTTCCGTCATCGTCCGGATGTGAGATTATCTGTACCTATCGACTTAATAGAAGAGCTCAGCAATATCTTCAGGTACAGGCTATTTTAGTCAAGCAGAGTAGGTGGATGCCTCTCCAGCCATGGTCTGTGCGTCTGTGCGGGCGGGGGCACATGCATTTCTTCCTAACGTCCAGGCAGCATCTCTAGTACTGGAGATGAACAATATAGCCTGCTACAAACAACCATAAGCCGCCCATCCAGCCGGTGATAGACATCCGTGAAATAAATTCGCAACAGTCCAGATCAGCTCATATGATCTTAGATTATCTTACACCATCCCATATCCTCTGTCTCATCTTGAAAGAACATGTCGTCGCTCATAAATTCCAACTAAATGCGTATCAAAGACCATAAACTGATGCCTTTGCTATAGGATTACCACACCCCTTCTCCCTACTTGTCGTCCCAAAATTTCTCGTCCTCTATGCTTACCTATCACTCATGCTCATGGCTATGATACCACCTCATCTCACCTCGCCTCCTCCTTAGACCCCCGTCCTCCTGCTCACTCCTCTGCACCTCCTTGTGTATTTCAACTAGCACCTACCATCGGGCATTCTCGTAGTCGTACTTCATCCATACCCTGAGGTCCTGGTCGACCTTGTTGTACTCTTCCGACCCATATGGATAGGTATTCTCACTATCAGCCAACAACCGGGCACAAAAGTGAGCTATCTCCATGAGCGTCGGCTCACGTTCCTCATCCTGGAACCAACGAGCGAACTCCTTGCCCGCCCAGCTGATGATCTGCTCCGGTAACACTTTAGGAGCTTCGCCATCGACCCTGACGAACGGGTATCGTCCTTGAAGGACACGGACGAGGCGGTTGCCGAAGCCAGCGCCACACACACGGTGCTGATTGTCGTGATCGATACATTGTGACATTGCAATGAAGACGGCCCACCGCATGTGCTTCTTCTCTGCCTCATCGGGGTAAATATTGATTGCATGCCAGATTAGTGCAACGAGATCCCCTAGTCCAATGTCTTCGTGCCTGGGGCCGGACTTCCCATTCTCTGTGAGATTCCCAGATATATCACCTGGCTTTGCCGGACCATTCAGCACACGCATGGCATTCTCGTACTCAGTGGCTGCGTTAGGTCCAAGACGGCGTTTGTTGAGGACGCTCTTCTCTGATACTGTGGCCCATTCATTGTGAGTCGTTAGGTAGGTCTCGATTTCCTCCAGGGCGACGACACGGTGGGGAATCGTGTCGAGAGGATAAGTTCTGACTAGCCAGTCGATGGACCTGGCCGTATTTTCATGGTTGGTATTCCGCATAACGTTCTCGATATCAGGTTCGTCAGCTCCTGGTGGTAGCATTAATCCCGGTATAAGGTTCACCATGGCTTCTCTATCACCCGTCATGATGGCCTCACCTATAGCATCAGCAAGTACGCGACGGGTACCCGCTGGTGCGACAATGACCACCATCACTCCAGGAACCACAGCTGGATGGGTCTCTTCGACATTAGCAAGGACTGTCAACGCGTCGACGATTTCTGTCTGGGTATCCTCATCTGTCGGAACAGTGGCGAGACAAGCAAACAAGTCTTCATAGGTTCCAAACACGTCCATAACCTCCACTGCAAGATTTACAAAAGATTCGCGATGTCCGATGAATTGGCTCAAAGTTCGCCAGTAGTGACGGAGCCTACGGTGAGGTATGTCCAGTCTACGCAGCTGCGTTTGAATGTCGCGGCGCTCAGCAGCTGGCATGGCTGCTAATATACGCATTGGGGCACGTGGTCCTGTGATAAAGTCATCATCATCGGGCCTGGGGGGTGGTAAACTGTACTCGAGGGGTCTGGCGAGTTCGATGAACTCCTCTCGCTGGCTGAAAGGCACCATTAGCAATGTCTCTACGATTGCTGCACGGCATTTACCACCATTCATAGAATGTGCAAACCTCTCGACTTGGTCTGCAACTTGCCAGAGCTCGCTATGGGGCACTTGATTAAGCGCCGTGACCAAGGGGCCCCAACTGTCTCTTCCCTCTACGTCGAACGCCGGCAACCCGCGTTGCATTGCACATGATGCTGCATCGACTACAATTTGACGTCTGGTGGGCTGTATTTCAGCAATGGCGTCAATCGTAAGACCGATATTCTTGTTGGCTAAGCTGTTAGTTTGAAGTCCTGCGGCCAGCTGAGTTATCTGATCGAATTCATCCGAATCTCTTATGTTGTAAAGCGCTGTCAACAGATCGGCAACTTCTTGGCCGTCTTTTCCTGGTCGCAAGGCGATGGATTGTCTTACCAGCTGTCTAAGATCGTTGGGGGAGGCTATACTTCTGAGTTTGCGGTACAAAAGGTCGTAATTGACACCATCGTCGCCAAGGAGCGCCTGCGTTGCCAGGGCACAGTGCAGCTGCTTACTAGGATTTTTCTCCTTTCGAATAGCACACAGTAACGGATGTGCTTCATTTATCCTGGTGCTGTTCAAAGTCGGTAGCGCTCTGTGCCATGCATGTATAGTGTAGACACGCTTTTGGGGGTCGACCTCGAAGTATGCCTTGAACAGCATGGTTTTCGCCACTCTCATGCCAACGTCGCCCCAGCATTCATTACGCAACCTCGATAGCCACGGTTCATACACCGATTTATCCTGCCAATTGTCAGCCGAGTATGCAACGGGTACATTAAATCTATCAAGGGGCGATACATAGCCTGCTGCGTCGTCCAGACTTCTAGAAAGTTGTAAGATTTGAGGTACATATTGAATCCATTGTACACGCTCAACAACGGTAAAGCCCATATCGTGGGCAAAGTGGAGGCACAAAAGAAAATTGTCGTGGTGTAAAGGTCGAAGCATGTCCAGTAGATTTTCAATCACACGTGGGTTGCGATCAAAAGATACTATACGTCCTAGATGTGCAACAACATGGTTTCGCGCGGTTGGCGTCATAGATCCAAGGCGTCTCACGACACCTTGAGACGCATGTGGAACATTTCTGGGATACAGGCGTTTCATCAAACCGCATAGCTCAGGCCAGACTAATTCGTTTTCTCGATATGTCATGATCCAATACTCGATCTCGGTTGTACTTTGAAGTTTTGTAACCATCTGTAGCACTCCTTTCACCACTTGTGCACGCTCCTCAGCAGTCATTACGTTCAAGAGAGGGGCTGCAGAATTGAAGTGTGGGATATGTGTGCTTGGCCTGTCCATGAGAGCCATGGTAGCCTCGATTGTAGACAGAGGACGAAGTTCGTTGTTGTTCGACATATTGTGGGTATTTGCGGTATGTGAAATGGTATTCCCAAATATTGCAGAGATTGGTGATGTAGTATTTGATGCTCGCCAAACAGTACTGGCAGTCGAAACATCATATATATTCTACGAGACTTTGCGGGAAAAACGCGAGATATTGATAACAAAGACCATTGTCACTTGTATACTATCGTACCCTTGTGGTAATTCCATATACCCAGCTCAATGCTTTGCCAACGGCCTTTGTTGAATGCTACAACCACGGATATGCCACTATTCATGGTTGGCTTTGTTCTGCTTTAAGCGCACTTCAACGCTGGCAATAAGCCACAAAGTTTCGAAGGGGTACGAAATTATGTATCACTTGACAACAAAGCACAAATACCATCAAGAGCCCTGGCTCGACTTTCAAAAGAAACACCGGCGTAGTGGTGGTTCAGCTGAACTGCGGGAGTTGACTCGAACAGTAATGACACTTTCACATCGGGAAGCATTCTTTTCCAAAAGCCTTCTAGTGCCTAAGCTGGGAAAGTCCTCCTTGATAATGCCCTGGAGCTTCGATTCATATGTCAAACGTGAGTGCGTCAAGATCTCTACAAGCGTTCGATGTCGCTGCCCAAACTTGCAAGAACTCGTAGTTGATGTGGGATGGATAGCTTCCCTTAGGTTCGGATCAATACTACTAGAGCCCCAAACTACTCGTAGTGGAAATGGCAGGAGAAAGGAAGTACATGCAACTGCGAAACTTAGTATGAGGTCTGCGCCTCCCTTGACAGACGGATCTATATCGGCCAGAGCAAGCAAATTCACCGCTGGTGTGGGCAGTAGGATACAGTTTTGCAGTAGATAGACCTAGCCAATGAAGCTATGTATGCTCTAAACAGGCAATCACACAATCTTTGGTGGTAACCATTTCGCGAATTGATAGCAAGAGGTGTCAAAAGTGTCAATCGGTCAAACATGGGTTGACGCAGTTGTAGCCTGACGTGATTGGCCGGCATTCGCGAAGTCACGTGATTTTCTTCACCTGTATCGGAGGCCGCCAAGTCAAGTTTGGCCGCTTGACTTGCTGTCCGCTCCCTACTGCAATTTTTTCCGCCCTACTTTTCGAGCATTGATGAACTACAATTGATTTACCCGCGACCATAAAGCGCAGCGTACGATCTGAAACAAGACAGCTTGGGCTTCCAGTGTTCTGTCAGGAGCCGTGGACGTCGAACCACAACCATCGCGCGCGTCCGTCAAACCAGTTCGGCAAGCCGGTCCGACGAGTCCTCGCGGCCTTCACTTCACCACCGGGCAGCCACCAAGCACAGGGAGATTCAAAGGGGTCTTGGAAGCCCAGACGGGTGTACATACGCGCCATAGACTGTCTTCGATATCCTGCGAGTATCTGCCATGGAGCCAAACGGGCACAATGCAGTCCTCACCGAGCAACGACCCCGTAAGCGACAGCGGCAGATGCCCGAACCCGCACCCACCCACGACATTCCGATCCATCCTGAGCTGCAGAATGCCGACATAGCTTTGCAAAATGCCATGCAGCAGCAGCCTCTTAGGCAGAATCTCGAAACCGACCATGCCGACTACCCACGACGCCGAGCTATCATTGCGTGTGAAGTCTGCCGAGGGAGGAAGACCAGATGCGACGGTGGCAAACCAAAATGCCGCCTCTGCACTGACCTTGGCGCCGAGTGCATCTACCGGGAACCGGGCCAGAAGCTTGACGCTGGTGACAAGCTCATTCTGGAACAGCTACACCGTATAGAGGGCATGCTGCATTCTTTTGGCGGTTCGAATCATTCCATGGTCATACAGGATGGCTCTCACGGAGCCCAGGACCTGCCCCTCAGCCGGCACTCAAAACCATCTGGCTGGACGCTCTTCGACGAAACAGCCCATGGAGCTGTCGCATCGGGTCTGTTGCCTGGACCTCAGCCATCCAGTCCTTATTTACAAGGGGAGCTGAGTCGTGCCGAATTGTCCTTGACCTCATTGCCATCACTAGATCCATCAGTCATCGCCTCAAAGGTCGAGAGCTATTTTCAACGAACGCACGAATGGCATGCTCTTGTCAATCCCAACACCTGGCAAGCAGTCTATGCGACTGCATCCCTGAACAGCTTCGAAAGGGGTATCGAATCATGCACTGTTCTGCTCATCGCTGCTTTGGGAAGCTGTGCTGTGGAGCGCCACTTATTGACCGAGGGTCAGGAAGTCCCTGGCGCAGCTCTTTTCGCAAAGGCCTGGTCTTTGTTACCCGAAGTCATGCTCTCGAACAGCACTTCGGCCATCCAATGTCTAGTCCTTGGCTCGCACTACCTGTTGGAAGTATATCGCCCACTGGACGCCTGGAACTCGTTGTCCCTGGCTGTATCCAAGCTTTACTTCCAGCTTATGCTTCTCGACAAACAGCCTGCCGCGGAGGTTGAGCACTTGACCAGGGTCTACTGGAACGTCCGTCTGATCAAGTGGAGTATCTCAACGTCACTGTATATGCCGACTCCCATCGAGACCTCGCAAGCACCGTTCTCAGGACTGCTGCGCTTCGGCAGAGAACTCGGCATGCCATCATCCTACCCTCCCAACGTCCAGTCCGAACCCGGTACCGACGACTCCTCCCTGCTCGTGGCGCAGATCGAGTTATCCCTACTAGCCGAACGCATCTCAAAGGCACTACCAGACACGCAACGAGACACAGGCGCCTTCGAGAGCACAAACATGATCGACGTGCTCTTGCCAGTGGCCGCAAACCTCGAGGACCAGCTCAACCAGTGGTACGACCGCCTGCCAGACTTCCTCCGCTTTCCGCACGACGGGTTTCCGCCGGGCAGCTCGGCGCAAATCACCCTGCGGCACCGCTTCTTCGCAAGCCGGGCAGATATATTCCGCCCCTTCGTGCTAGCCCTAAAGTTTGCAGAAAACGACATGCAGCCAGACCCTTTGGTCGGCGCGTATTGCAAGAAGTGTCTGGAAGCCAGCATTCGACAGATCGAGTATACATCTGCTCAACGCGCGGGCCAGCTCGGGTTCAAAACTGCTAATGATATCGCGGCCGAGACGTTGTTCATCATGGGCGCTACCAGAGATCCGGCGCTGTCGGCGATGTTACCGCCGCCGCAAGATTTGAAGGAAAGGCTTATCGATCCGGTCATAACGGAGCTGGATAAGCTCGGGGCATCTATTAGTCCGACCATAGCGGTGAAGGTGGCCCAGTTGCGGCGGGCGGAGGAGAAGAGGTTAGGATTGTAGATATTGTTATTGGAGCAGTGAGATAACCTGAATGAGTATAATTCTACCACGTTTTCTCATCTCCGTATCATGCGATATCAGCTATACAGCTTCGATATCGAGTGTCGTGACATCAAGAAGTCGTCTTAGTTTTCCGGAGCACAACTACGAGAACTACCTGCCATGCCACTCTTCATATCAATACTGTTCGAGCGAGACAATGCTGATGCGAAAGACCATGAAGTTCTCCTCACAAAAGGAGTCCTTGATATGGGCAGCCCTAGGAAGTTGGCTTTGTTAGCAGGCCTCCTGGGTGTCGTGGGGGCCAGCCTGCAGTCTCTCTTGCCGAAGGGTTTGGCGATAATCAGACAATTTCAACGATGGCACAGGTCGACAACACAACCGCGAGCATCGTCTGAGACAGGTTGCTGCGGATCTGTTCGTGTGGATACAAAGGCACAGCTAGATGCATCGAAACGACCTTGAATGATGGAGAACTTGGCAAGTCTGTGTAAAGGCAAAGACAGATATTTCATTCATGCAATCGAAACAGAATGTCGGACGGTACTCCTGCAATACTCCTGCAATGCTCGGACAGCATCTATGCTTTTAAGATGTCGAAAAAGTGATGTGTAGAGCCTGTATCACCTTGTATCTCATCCTCTTTCTACTCTGTAGCGTCGTGTATAGCATAGTGTATTGGAAGAATATGAAACCAAGCTGTATCCGCGCTTAATCAAAGGTGATCTTCGTGGCTTTCTTCATCTCGCCGGGATCCTTGTAGAATGCACCGTATACGTCATGAGCCTTCTTCTTGACCGTGGTGCCGAACTTCAGCAGCTCGTCCGGAACGGGCTGGTTGGCAGCTTTCAGCACGTTGACCAATGCTCCGGCGAGGCCTTTGTCGTGCTCGGTGAAGAAGGTAATTGATTCTCCTGTTTGGCCTGCACGACCAGTCCTGTCATTTGTCAATCCTATCATTCATAACTTGTGACCTGAATCATTGACTTACCGGCCGATACGGTGGACATAGTCGTCAGCCGTCAGCGGGAAAGTGTAGTTGATGACCAACTTGACGGCCGGGATATCCAGCCCTCGTGCAGCCACATCGGTAGCGATCAGCAATCGCACTTTACCCTGCTTAAACGCCTCCAAGCTCTCCATACGTTTCTGTTGGCTCAGATCGCCATGGATACCGGCGACCTTGAAGCCCCTCGATCGCACGAAGTCTTCCACTCTCACCGCCTCCTTCTTGTATAAGCAGAAGATCAATGTCCGGTCTGCCTCTGCTCTCGAGCTGTTGTACTTCCTCAAGAGCTCCAACAGCCGGTCATTCTTGCCCCGCGGGTCTAGCACCTCCACCTTCTGGTCGATGCGGGTGTTTGCACGCAGCTCTCCAGTGGCGTTGTCACCGATCATGATGCGGATGGGGTTGTTCATGAATGTCGCCGCCAGGTCCCTGATCACCTGCGGCCATGTAGCTGTGAACATGAGCGTCTGTCGTGCATTCCCGGCTGTTGCGCCGACAATCTTCCGTATCTCGGGCTCGAATCCCTTGTCCAGCATACGATCCGCCTCGTCTAGAACCAGAAAGCTGACCCTCTTGAGACTGATGGATCCTTCATCGATGAAGTCGTTGAGTCGGCCAGGTGTGGCGACAACGATGCTCGCGCCATCAAGCGTCGCCCGTTGCTGATCTTTGTTCACACCACCATAGACACAGACCACTTTTAGGCCCAGTCGTGATGCCAGCTTCTCCAATTGCTCGTGGATCTGTAGCGCAAGCTCACGGGTGGGTGATACTATGCATGCGCCGATTGAGTTGGACTTCTTGCCAGACTGTCGCGAGTAAACGTGATTTACACAAGGCAGACCGAAAGCCAGCGTCTTACCAGAGCCAGTCTCGGCAACTCCGATTGCGTCCCTGCCGGAGAGGAGGTACGGCCACGCGGCGGCTTGAATCGGCGTAGGGGCTTTGAAAGCTGTAAAATGGGGCTTAAGGGCATCGTTGGCGACTTGCAGCTGGTCAAAGGACATGACTGGTCGTAGATGCGATCCGGTGTTGGTCTCGTCGATGAACGTGATCTGGCTTTTCTTCAGGAACTCCGCCACCTCGCTCTCTGACGCTGCTGGCTGAGCTGGTGCGACCTCGACTTGCTTGCTCGTGCCATTGCCGTTGACTACTGCTGTCTCGTCGTCGTCTGTTGCGGCCTCCTCCTCCTTTTTCTGCTTTTTGGCCTTCTTCTCCGCCTTCTCGGCTTTCCTGGCCGCTTTCCTTGCTGCTTTGGCGGCCTTGCGAGCGTCTTCGTCTGTCTCTCCGTTGGTCAAATCGGGCGTGGCGGTGCCGGGCGTGGTAGTCTCGGATTGAGCGACAGCGTCTTCGGTCTTTCTGCGCTTGGTCTTCTTTTCCTTCTTCTTTTCCACACGGGCTTCGGCCGCAGCCTCTTCTTCGCGCGATCTCTTCGACATGTCTGGCGGGCGCAGTGGGGAGGGTTGGGTAAGGATAGAGTGGAGGAAACAAGCCTGAGGGGTTCTTTCCACTTTTTGCCTCGCCGCTTTCCCCAGAATTTTTTTTCGGCAGGCACGGAGATGCGGGGCGCGATCCGCGAAGCGATAAGCTTAGCGTGTAAAGAATCTCATTTTTCATAATCGACTACGGTGTAGTAGCAGACTGTTTTCAATAATGGCTATAAAATCCATTGACAGATTCAGTGCTCTAGAATCGCCGATACTAGTTGTTCGCTTTATTGAGCAGGTCCCCGTAGCATTTATCACGAGACTGTCAAATCGGGCTCAAACAATCCGGCCAGGGAGACAAAGTCGGATCGACGATGCGAAGGCGCACTGAAGACTACGCCACTCGGTCTCCATGCTGCACCCAACCATAATATAGTCAGTGTGTTCATTCAATATTCTGCTTGCGCAGCATATTGGCAATACGAGGAAAGCGAGTTGTGACTGTGGGAAAAGCAAATGACTGTGCACCAAAAATCATTCCGACGTGACTCAGCCTGCAATCAGCTTCAATCGCCGAATCATACACTGCGAAGTTGCTGCGGACGGAGCATCTCTCCTCGTATACAGCCGCCTGATATGATAGTATCTGCATGACTGAGACCTGAGCGCACAAACTCTTGACACATGACGATTGCCAAGGATTTGACTGCCCCGTTCGCATTCGTGGTTGGACACTTACGATGTGTATATCGAGCAGTTGCGGTGTGTTGTTGAACAGCGCTGAATTGTTAAAGTGATAAATACCAAGTCAACTTCCATACATTCTCTCCTTCTACCAGCATCTTCCAACACTGACTTAATCTAATACCACAATGGATACTACAATGGATACACCCAATCAGATCACCTTCTACGACATTGCCTCCGGGCCACCTGTTCATCCGTACGCCCCCAATCCATGGAAGGCACGGTAGGCATTTGTCCACTCCAACATTCTCAGCGACAGCATGTCACTAATCACCGCAACCAGCTACGCACTCAATTATACCCATGTCTCGTATACTACTCAATGGGTCGAGCTGCCGGACGTCACAGCTACCCGCAAGAGCCTCAATCTCAAAGCCTGTCGCCGCCATGCCGACGACACGGATTTCTACACCCTGCCTGTCATCCACGACCACAGCTCCGATACCTTAGTTGGCGACTCTTTCGACATCGCGCTGCACCTCGACACCAAATCTGACCGCCCACTGTTCCGGCCCGGCACAACAGCATTGCACCGTGGTTTCAATGCCTATGCTGATAGTCTGTTCACGAGTTTCGTCCCGCTCGCGGCGTACTACCTTCCGTTCAACCCTGACTCCGCCCATATATCGAAGGCCGAGTTTTGCCGCCGCGCAGGCCGGGAATTGAGTGAGTTCGAGATCAAGGGGAAGGCGAGGCAGGACATGCTCAAAGCGTTCGAGGAGGGGCTTGTCCCATTAACTGCTTGGTTTGTTAAGCGGGACGAAGGGCCATTTTTGGAAGGGAGGGAAGTGATGTATGCTGATTTCATCATCGGGGGATGGTTACAGTTCTTCCGCAACACGTTGCCTGAGTGGTCAGACCTCAAGAGTTGGCATGACGGGCTGTTTGGAAAGCTGTTTGATGCGTTGGAAGAATGGGCAGACGTCCAGTGAGGCTGGGCATCAGTGGAAAGGTCAAAGCGTTCGGCGGCTTATACACGACAAGCTACAACAGGACGGGAACCAAATATCTGAACAACACGAATGAGTAGCATTTCTCTTGTGTATCTGATTCTCTTACCTTCATCCCTTCTGTCTACCTCTTTGGTATCCTCAGAAGTGAGTTCTCAATCTAGCGACCTCAGGGCCAAGGACCCAGAGCACATCATTCGGACCGCGCTCTTTTGGGCTCTCAGAGCTGTCTTCGATCAATCTGTACGGTCCATCCTCAGGGATGTCCCCCAGTCTCCGAGTCCGCGGCCCCGCGATCTCTGATGAGGTGACCCAAGGAAGTGATTTCGCCAGCCCCCGCTCCTCAGAGCCAGGGCTCGTCCTCTCCTGCTCCATCATTACCCACTCCGGCGGCGTTGCTCGGCTCCGGATTTCATCTCTACTCTTCGTCAGTCCAGAAGAAACATTGCTACGTACCTGATCCTCCGGAGTCGTCACAGCACTCTCCGTCCCATACACCCACGATGGTGGAGACGCAGAGCTTCTATCACCCTCGCTACGGCCACTCGAGTGCCCACTATCAGCGACACTAGTGATAATGCCGGGCACCACCTTCAATCCTGGAACGGCCCAGTTCCGCTCCATTCGCTTACCCCATGCTTCATGCACTACGTCCCTGGTAAAGCCACTCCACTGGTGCTGACCCGGGGATATGTGGGCCTTCGGCATACACTGGTCCAGCACCTCCGCGGCCGCCTTGACCTCAGCAGCACGCTCGGGCTCCGGCCATAATGGTAGAAGCTGCTTGATCACCACGTGTTCCAGGTGTGGGAACAGACGCTGAGAAAGGGATGAGATGGAAAGCAGGTCATATACACCTGGTACATGGAGAGACTCCAGCTGAGGCGAGGATCCAGCAAGAGTGATAAGTGCAGACTCGGGGAAGAGGCCATCTGCGAGAAGATGGAAGTGTTTTAGTGCTGGGAGAGTAGGGAGAGGTGAGCCGTCTGGCGTGGCGGAGAGGGTCAGGCTGTTCTCTGCGGCAGAGATGTGCAGTGTTTGCAAGGTGGGCATGGTGGAGAGGGGGAGGAGGGAGTAGAGGCTTAGCGAAGTGTGAGCAGGGAAGTGGATTTGAAGGGTAGTAAGGCGGAAGCAGTATTTGGCTAGGCGCTGGAAGACCTCGGATGGGCTTTTGGAAGCTGTGATGTTGAGCTTTAGTGCATTGAGGGAAGGGAGGTGAGCGGTAAATGCTGCGCAAGGGGTGAATGGGCCTGTGAGAAAAAGGCTAGTGATGTAAGGGAATTGGGGGAGGAGGGCGAGGAATGCCGCCGGATCCCTAGTCGAGATCATTCGGCCATCGATATGAATCTCGGAGAGGTGGCGAGGGTCAAAGAGCTCTGGTGAGGGCGGGGAGGGAGGGGTTGGTGGTGCCGATAGAGGGGTTAGCGGAGATGATGGAGCATAGGATGATGGTGCTGACATTGGGGACAGCGGAGGTGATGATGGAGGTGGTGCAGTCATGCTGGGCTTGTCGTTCGAGCGTTTGTATTGTTTCAAAATTTTTAGAAATGAGATTTATACGCGGATGTTTGTCTAAAGTACTTATTGTTCTTTAAGCAGGTAATCGAATAAATCTCATGGACTTAACGAGGATATGAAGACGATAGAGTCTTCTTTGTTGTGTATCATAATGTATAAAGGACATTGTTCGAGTAGTCCTTTATAGTCCATTGTGAAGACATAAAGAATTCGCAGAATTGCCCTTATGCCCTCTGGATTGTTCTCTGGTCTGTAATAGAGCAAATTGGGTGTGCTTCGTGAGAACTTTACAGACCAGCGTGGTTAAAAGGACTAATTAGAGGCTAGGTTTTGAGACCACTAATCTGTCGAACAAGCAACTTAACCATTAGCTAATGTGAGAAGCCAGCAAGCAAAGCGTACCTTGAGCTCTTCAAGGAGGACAACTTGCTGAAGAGCGGAAAGAGCTGCAAAGATGCATTCTCAACGTCAATTGTGAGTTTTCGTACATTCGGCCTCCTAATAAGCATGGAGACAATTGTCGGATAATTATCAATCAGGGAAACAGCTTTGATATGTGAAAAACGGTTCAGGTATGACGGCGAGTACGTTCAGCATCTCTGCTCCAGAACCTATGCTCGTCACCCATCCGGAGGTATTCAAGATTTGGGATGGTTTGTCGACTCCGAAGCAAGCGAATGATCTCCCCGTCCACATTTTCCCCGACACAATCAAACGTGATAGATCGCAATTCGACACAATTTTGCAGCACCGCGGTCAACCTTTCCTCCAACCCGTGACGTGTATTACACCGTGCATCGCGCACAACCAGTTTTTCCAATTGATGGCAAAAAAGAAGAGCACCCAAGGACTGGAATTCATGCGAACCTCGCTCTGCTGTACGCAGGCCTCATAGACGTTGTATGTACATCGGAAGTCGATCGTGATGTGATATATACAAATTGAGGATTCCTAGGTTCAATTCCTTTGTGTCAGGGAACGTAAGGCCATGAAAAGCGAGAGTCTCATTCCGAATCAAGTGTTCGTCGAGCTTCAGGCTTTCGATGCGGGTGGCGCATGCCTGGCATTCACTTTGGGACATTATAAGCATAGCGCGTGCATCAGGCTTTTTCCAGAACGTTTCGAAGGCCACCGCGGTGCAACAACGATCGACGTGCATCAGCTGCACTAAAAATCCATGATCACTGTTGAGCTTCCGTGCGGCATTCAGGGCCATTTCGGCGGTAGATCTGGAACCAGCATTTTGAGCTTGATCCGCGAAAAGCTGTATTTTGTGCAATGGTAATTTGATGAAAGCCGAATCCGGCTCTGGCTAACCAGCAGCTTGATCAGCCTCGCGGCGGTCTGTGGAGCAATGTCCATGCTGTGCTGGAATAGGGGCCCAGCACCTCACAGACCGAAAGGGGCGGCCAGTGACTTGACGAGCTTCAAAACGGCCTAGGAAGGGAATCGTGCAGTGCAGTGCTCTGGCAAATGCACCGCGACTTGAAGGACAGTAGTCGCTGCCAGTAGCGGAACCAAGCTAACACGAAGTTTAGGATGATCTTCGAAGCTTATCACCCAGAAAGTGTGGCAGCAATTTCGATCATCTGAATCCTGGCTCGTTCCAGTCGGAGGCGCAGCTCTTTGTTCTCCATTTCAAGCTGGAGACATCTTTGTCGCCAATCCACTGTGGTTCCCTGTGTATCGTTGGCTTCTAGTGCGACATTGGAATTACTGGGTTGCCTTGACGCCATTCCAGTGTCGTTTCGAGCTGTGGCTACTGGCGTCATCAGCCGGACTGGGCCACCGACATGGTCCGGGACTTGAAGCTGCAAGCGTTGTTTGCTCGGTCGACTGGTATGACTCGATGCTGAGACGGCCGACATGGGTGCTATGGGTGATTGATCGGGCAAAGAAGGGGCCATTGGGTTTCGAGCCGCTGCTTGCTGTGATTGAGAAAGCCAATCGGCGTCCGGTGGAGGATTCTGTGGAAGTTTTGAAGGACGATTGAATTCCTTATGGGGACTGGCATGGAAGGTGGAAAAGGCAGAGCGAGGTTCGGCTGCTGGGGTGCCTATTGATGTCGGAAAACGGGCGGACACTGATGACCAAGGTTCTCGGGCATGATTGTCCACGGCAGAGCGAGGGAAAGCGGATAACGGAGTAGCAGTCAATGGGAGATGGTGTTCCGGCGCAACTTTGGGCAATGAGTGTTGCTGTTCGACAGGGAGATCCTCCATAGCCGACTGCAGGCGCTTGCGGCCTCGTTTTGGCCGCAGATCCGGATTCAAAGCACGTAGGGCGAGGTCATCACCCATGAGTACGCCATCTCTGCCGTCCGCGGGATGGGGATCTGTTAGAGACGGGATCTTGAGATAGTAGTCGTGCGGCTTTCCTACGAGATAGTGGAAGAAGGGGTCGACATGGGTGAGCTTCAACCATCTCTTGAGACGCACGATATACTGGTGAATTCGCTGAGAAGCGCCGGCTCCTTCGTCTGCGGTGGCGGGCTCGATGCCGAGATCGAGAGCCAGCTGGATCCATGTTTTGGTGTCAAGCTCATACAGCCGCTTGACTTGGAGAAAGATATCATACACATGAAATACCTTCTTGTTACTTGTGGGGGGCGAGGAGAAAGTCTCTACCAAAGCTACAGTGTCGGAGGTTTGGCCGATGGCCGGATTGCAGAACAGAATGAATTGGACATATGCGCCGGATATCGAGGCTCGGGTCACTTCCCGAGCCGGGAGTTGCCTTCCGACTTCTGAGGGAGCAACGTGAAAGGAAAGAGGCTGAACTAGGACAGGACGAGGGATCTCCTCTGGGCCATCCGTCATAGTGTCTGATACACGAGAGCCACGGCTGTCACATCCGACATGTGCGCGGGTGTGAGCGTGAAGCTACATGATGAGGTGGTCAGCATCTTGAGCCACATCGCATGCGCGCGTAGTGGGTGGGACCGCAGATGAGAACTCACGGTAGCGAAATTGCGAGGCTCTCGATGTTTTGACCAGCGGACGCGTTCAGCGCGCGCGACACGGTCGAATGGGCCGGAATTGAGTGTAATTTTTCTGGATTTGCGATGAATCGGGATGGAGTTTCCAGCTCGTGCCAAGCATTCTTTCCTGTGTTGCTCGATCAGGCCTGACCTCGGGGAACCTCGGCTGCGGGAATGCAGTAATCCCCAGAGCCCCACACGCGGAGAGGAGAGGCATGTGCCATCATCAATCCCAACTCCCAAGGGGCTGCCATCCCAAAACTCAGACAGGCCGAGGTGAAAGCCTCAATCACACGCGCCTGTTCTTCCCGATCAATCATCAGCTTCCTCATTACTGTTGTGTTTTCTCCTCTTCCTTCTTCTCCACGCCTGCATCCTTCTGACCATCGTCAACTCGTCCAATCGATCCACCACAGTCACCATGTCCGCAACCACCTCCACCACCCCAGCTCAGGACGCCGCAGCGGCCGCCACCACCGCTGCTCAGCAGTCCGACAATGTCGCACACGCTCTTGCTGGTGCCGGCGGTGGTCTCGCCTCCATGGCGCTGACCTACCCGCTCATCACTCTGTCCACACGTGCTCAGGTTGAGTCCAAGAAGGCGCAGACCAACACCCTCGAAGCGGCCCAGCGCATCATTGCCCGCGAGGGAGTGCGCGGCCTGTATGCCGGTCTTGAGTCCGCCCTCTTCGGCATCACTGTCACCAACTTTGTCTACTACTACTGGTACGAGTGGACCCGCGCCTTCTTCCTCAAAGCTGCTGCCGCCGGTGGCCGCGCCAGCCAGAAGCTCACCACTCTCGAGTCAATGGCTGCTGGTGCCATCGCTGGCTCTGCCACCGTCCTCATGACCAACCCCATCTGGGTCGTCAACACCCGTATGACCGCCAGGAAGAACGAGGCTGACGGCGAGGCCCTGCCCACGGTCGAGGGCCAGAAGAAGCAGTCGGCTTCCCCCAGCACCATCGGCACCCTCATGGCCATTTTGAAGGAGGAGGGACCAGCTAGGCTGTTCGCCGGTGTTTTGCCTGCCCTTGTGCTGGTCATCAACCCTATTCTGCAATACACAATCTTCGAGCAGCTGAAGAACGCTCTCGAGAGGAGGAGGAAGGTCACTCCCACCGATAGCTTCTACATGGGAGCTCTGGGCAAGTTGGCTGCTACCACCATCACATACCCATACATTACCGTCAAGAGCCGCGCGCACGTTGCCACTGGCGGCTCCAAGGAGGGCATGATTGCCAGCTTCAACAGGATTAAGAGGGAGGAGGGCTGGGCTGGTCTTTACGGAGGTACGTTCTCTTGTGTCTGGAGTAACTATGGACCAACAATGCTAACCATGATTACAGGTATCGGCCCCAAGGTCACCCAGAGTGTGCTCACCGCTGCCTTCCTTTTCGCCTTCAAGGATGCTCTGTACGACATGACTGTCAAGGCTCGCAGGACAGTCGCCCGCAAGTAAACTCGGAGCTGAAGGCCAGATAGTTTAATAATCCGGCGGTCTTTAAAAGAGATTACACACCAAGCGGGTGCTGATGGAAGACGTTTATCTTCAGTAGAGCAGTCAGTGATGATTGAGTGTGTAGAGACCTAAAGGTAGAGCCTGCGAAAGTCTGGCGCGGTGAGGTCTGCAAAGATCCGGTGTGGCGGGAGTTCAAGAAGTCTACTTGTGTGGTTTGGAGTTGATACCCTCCAACGTCTTGTTTGGCACATATGATATCGGCGATGTAGAGCAAAGTAACCAGAATTCGAAACGTATGAATTATTGTCGCGGTTGTCCCCCAGCCCACCCTACTACCTGTAGAAGCACTCATCTAAATATTGCAGGGTTGCCTGCCGGGTAAAAGCACCGATCCGCATGTCGTAAATTTCTCTTTGTTGGCAGCGCTCTAGTGACTGTAGACCCAAATGGCATCCAGTAGGCGGCGTCGCAGGCCATGAGGTGGCAAGCAACTCATTCGCCGGCGGCAGCCGATGGGTCGACATCTTTCTCCCAAGGCTTCTTGCGTCTGGCCACATTGCTTGTCGACGTTTGACCTTCAAGAACTGTGTCCGGGATCTCCTTGATGCCTGGAATAGGTTTGCCCTCGGCAATGAGCTGGCAGATCTCTGCGAAAGTGGCCGGCGTCGGTGCATTCCCAAGAGCAGAAGGTGCGCTATCTGCACCCGCTGTGGCAGTAGCGGTCGCTGCTTCGGCATGTACTGGTAGTTCGACGTGCTGCTCTACGTGTGGCTGGCTGACCGTGTTTGCCCTGGCCTCGGAGCCGTGCTGTTGATTCCGCCATGCTTGGTAGCCATCGAAGTCGATTTTCGTGCCAAATTTTCTGCAATTTGTCAGGATATCAATCATGACAGACGAAAGTGACAGGCCTACCGGGAGTAGTAGAAACATCTTGCCCGCAGGGTCAGATGGGCTACCTGCTCCGGCGAGGAAGCGGACCCGAGGATGGCTTGCAGACCGCCTTGGAATTCTTGGTCATTGTCCCAGTCATAACTGTCGACCCGGGCAAAGATATCATCGGGCTGCGCAGTCTCTGTCGCCATGTTGAGTTCAATTGTGGACAGAGCGGTGTGGTTTCTTGGTGGCGGACTTGATGTGCGGACGGCGGAAAAGCTGGGTCGTTCTCCAGGATGTCCGCCACTTCGCCGCGGAGGCTCCCAAGATCCGACACTCGGTGACAAGCACAACCGCTTTGTGCAATACCATCCGGTGTTACAAAACGATTTATAGACGCGGCAGAAATTGGTATATGGACCCTTCTGCAAAACTTTGAATTCGTCAACGTATACAATCTGCTTCTTTGACGTCATGTCTGTTTAGATTCTATGATACGCAGGCACGATGGTCTTTGAGAAGCTTGATCATCTTGATTCGATCTAGCATGTCTTGTGACAATATGCTCTGCTCTTCGGGTACCCGGGGAGACGAACCACCTATCTTGGCTCGCATTTTGTTCCATATGCCTGATTGCGGCGGTGCATTATCCCTGACATCACTCTCCAGCCAGGGAATGGCCTAGAGCCTCAGTAGGTTAGACTCGACCCGATTGGCAAACGAAAATAGACAATATACTCACTGGACGTCCAAGAATGCTGGCTTTGATTGGGTCTGCACCATGTTCAGGTAAGTCGC
Organism: Myriangium duriaei CBS 260.36; assembly: GCA_010093895.1. Taxonomy (NCBI): domain Eukaryota; kingdom Fungi; phylum Ascomycota; class Dothideomycetes; order Myriangiales; family Myriangiaceae; genus Myriangium; species Myriangium duriaei. The sequence goes on from ML996082.1 coordinate 2,287,886, forward strand.
AAATTCGAAATCTCTTGACCATGCAGCTATTCCGAGGTGGTCTCCAAGATGCCCGTAGTCCCATGACTGTAAGAACGGGAAACGATTGATCAAGATTTTATATACGTCCAGACCGGCTTGGTTCAGTCCCATGGTCTTGTGCACTGGTCCATGAATGCTCTCCTCGTGGCGGTATCTTCTGTGGGTAATTTGGGAAACGATTCAGCAGCCATGCAAGCATGTCTGCTTGTTTGAAGGCCACGGCCGTACATAGCAGTGCCGTGATCAGTTCGTCATTCTCGGGATCTGCTCGGCCGTCATGCTGTTGGAGCAGGATGTCTATAGTTTCGATTTTTCCTTGACTGCAGGCCTGTAAGGTCTGCTCTCGCCAAGGAGAGACCTCGGACGAGGTCGGTATGCTATTATCGATGATGGATGCCATTCCTGCTTATGGGGTCGTTTCTTCGCTGATGGTGAGTAATTTGCTTCCTTTACGGAGGAAGTCGTCCATGTGACAGCGCAAGTACTAGATGATCACTATATCCGCCTCCATCTACATAAAGAAACAAATCGAGGCTGCGGCGCTGTTGCCTTATTTCTTCCAAGAGTCATGCTGTTCATGGCTCAGGTTCCTGCGCCTCCCACTTGAGCTTAAGTTTCAGACTTGTGTCATTCAACATCACTGCACGCGACTGCTGTAAATACTTTGCTCACATAACTTTGATATGTTCAACAGCATATTCCCAGCTGATATGCCCTGCGAACTCCTTTTCAAGACTTACTGGTAACATGGAAGGTGGAGCCTAGCGGAGTTCGGCATTGTCTGGCGGACCGGTCCGGTGCGCAGTCGGAATTGCTGGAGCAGACCCCGCCGTCACATGCGAGAAAATCGTGGATATTCGAACACAAAACTTGAGCAATATCGCCACTCCTCGCCGTTACAAATCTTCCAAACATCCTAATAGTTGACCGGCATGTCTACTGAAACGATCAATACCATCTCCCCCACTACCAATGACACCGTTGTGACTCGGCAGGGTCCGACTGATGCCGAGTTGGCTGAGCTTCCCAAACGAGCCGCCAAAGCATTCGAGTCATACAGGAAGACCAGTCTCTCTGAGCGTCAGCAGATCGTTCGTAAGGCTCTCGAGCTGCTCAACAAGCGCCAGGATGAACTGGCCAAGGAGCTCACCGAGCAGATGGGCCGTCCTATAGCCTACACCGCCAAAGAATTTACCACCGCTGTTGCCCGTGGCGAATACATGCTGAAGATCAGCGAGCAAGCTCTTGCCGACACTCCTGGCGAGGAACAGGAGGGCTTCCGTAGATACATCAAGAAGGTGCCTCTAGGACCGGTGTTAATTTTGTTTCCCTGGAATGTGTGTTTTACCCTTCTGCCATCTCGAGCTATTTACTGACTTACGTCCAGTATCCATACCTCACTCTAGTCAACTCGATTGTGCCCGCATTATTGTCTGGAAACACTGTCATCATCAAACCTTCGCCGCAGACACCGACTACTGCCGAGCGCATCCACGAAGTATTCACCGAGGCTGGTGCTCCCAAGGATGTAGTCCAATTCTTCCACTGCGGCGATTTCAGTAAGATTGAGACGCTGGTCCGGAATCCTGAGATTCAACTGGTCTGTTTCACTGGATCCGTCGCCGGTGGTCTAGCTGTGCAGAAGGCTGCCAGTGACCGTGTCGCCGTACGTGTGGGTCTTGAGCTTGGTGGCAAGGATCCTGCCTATGTCCGGTCCGATGTCGACGTTGAGTGGGCGGCTGAGGAAATTGTGGATGGTGCCATATTCAACTCCGGCCAGAGTTGCTGCAGCTTGGAGCGAGTGTACGTTGATGACAAGATTCACGACAAATTTGTTAGCGCCGTTCAGAAAGTTCTGTCTGGTTATAAGCTGGGGGATCCGAGCGACAAGTCCACCAACATTGGCCCTGTGGTCTCGAAGCGCTCTGCTCAGACCATTCGCGAGCACATCGACGACGCCATTCGTAAAGGTGCCAAGGATGCTACGCCGAAGAATGAGAGCTTTGACCAACCACCATCCGGCGGAAACTATATCAAGCCTACGCTGCTGATCGACGTCAATCACGATATGACCGTCATGACTGATGAGACTTTCGGCCCTGTCATTCCCGTGATGCGCGTCACAAGCGATGCTGAGGCTGTGCGGCTGATGAACGACAGCGAGTTTGGCCTGACCGCTTCCATTTGGACCAAGGACGAGAAGAAGGCCAACGAGCTAGCCGACGACGTTGATGCAGGAACTGTCTTCGTCAACCGCTGCGATTACCCGAGCCCCGATCTAGCGTGGTAAGTATCTTCTAAGCCATAAATCATAGCATGGCAGAGTTGCTGACAATAGCAGGGTTGGTATCAAGAATTCCGGAAAGGGTCAGACGCTGTCCAAGTACGGCTTCGACCAGTTCTCCAAGCTGAAGAGCTACCACATCAAGGATTACCCTAAATAAAATATTAATTAGAGTCGACCAATGACACAGCCGACCACAGTCGGTGATTCGCATTTGCGGCCTTCAGACTGTATGTCCTCACCTGTATATCGCAGGTCTCTACGTCGTTCTCCCGCTCGCGCCACCCACGAGATCACTCACAGCACACAATCGTAATACATACCCACTCCGCACCGCTCAGAGCACAAAAAGCACTCGTATACACTTGAGGTGTGAGGGAGAGGATCTGTCAGAGAGAAGAGGCTCCCCTGAGTCTGGGGGTAAGGCTTGGTTTGCCGTGACCGACCATTCTCTGCACACCCGCTATTGTCCGTAGGATGCTAATGCATACCGAAACCAAATGGGGCATTGAAATACATGCCGTAGAATGTGTGCGTAATACAATATTTGCAATAGCAGAAAAAGCGACATTGAGACAGCTTACCACCACAAGCTTGAGAACGTCCGCGACGGAATTTTGGTTGGTCATGTCAACAACGAGTTCCACGACTTGTAGCAGCAGTCTTGAACCTGGCACATATATAGTATTATTAATTCAATAGCCCCCGGAAGCAGGTAGGCTTTTTATAGTCATACTGTGAGTTGAATAAGACTTGAGCATTTCAGATTCACGTTCCTGGAAAGGGTGACTGACCCGGACATTCGGAACTGATGATCAGTCGACGGGGCTGTCGAAACCCGACGTCATGGTGCATGATATTCCACTTTAGTCATGCACTAACCTATTTCACCAACCTCCGTACCTCTAATTAGAACACTTCCTACTGAGTAAGGCATCCACCGTTACGGATTCGTCGATGCCTCATCCAAAGACAGGTGGTCATGCAGACTCATGTCAAGCCCCACGTTGTTTTCGTCAATATTTTTTCTCTTCAGTGCCGTTTCCACTGTCCTACACAAGTACTGCAACACACACGTTGTTCGATTTGGAATGCATTGGGAAGGCCGAGGATCTGCTCGTACATTACGAGAAGGGTTACAAGGGTACAAAGTAAGAGATGAGATATAAAGTCGTGCTAAAGTTCTGTATCCAACACATCTCATTCACCGTCTCTCAATTCCAGCTCTACTAGCCAGCACAACAACCTCTGATAGCCCACAACTTTCATTTCATTTGCCAACAATTCCTTCATTACAGCTTCGCACATTCAATCCATCCACTAGCCAACATGCAGCTCCCGTCCGTGTTCCTTGGTGCCGCACTCTTGCTCACAGGCCAAGCCATGGCCGCCGCCCTCCCGAGCACGCCAGACCCCCTCGCCCCTCTCAGTAGGTTATCAGAATCTATCCATGTGCAAATTCAAAACACTAATCATCAACCTACAGTCGCCGCTTGTGCGAACATAGAAGTGAACGCGGCCTGCTCTACCAGCGCTGGTGCTGGAAGTAAGTCATTATCCATGAGCTTCACAAGCAAAGTCCGCTGCTAACGTGGTGGGATATAGCTTGTCAAGCTCTACTTATCGCGAACCCGGTGGTTGTTTATTGTAAAGTGTAGCTCAGAAGGAAGCACTATTGTCCCGTTACCCGTTCTTGACAAATGACGCCGAGGTTTATATAGAGCGCGGGAGCAATGGGTACGATGAGTTTTGTTTGGATAGAGATGTAGTTTTATCGAAGCAGCTTGGCTGAAGCTTGATTTGTTCTTCTCTAGATTCACCTCGCACTTGCGACAAGTAGCCAGGATCCGTCCCATGACTCGGTTCAAGAGCCTTTTGAATTATTCTTGATTGTGCATGTGGGGCGTTCAATTCCCCTCGCACGTCTGTGGCCAGTGTCTAAGCTCAACGCCAGTGGATATGGTCGTAGTGCACCACAACTACCGAGAGCCTGTTACCAACCTCGAAACTGTACCTACTTATTCAAGTTGTCAGGCAAAATTTTGTACATCACAATAAGATTGCCAAACTTGACAACTTGAACGAATGAATGAACATTGTGCTATGTATTCGAATCGTTTCTGGTTCGGGAATTGCCCGCAGGCTTTCAAACTCCGAGCCTCGAACCCCAAAACGAGACTTCTTCGGGTGTTTCCGTATTTTACTCGGGCACAGGCTTCCAACAAGTCAGCCTGAGTAATGAAGGATGCCAGCTGAAATTCCACAAACGACGTCAGCTTGCATGATTTCCCACACTCTCGGTCTGTGCTGGTCTATTGCTGTCACAGAGAGCCTCAAATTAGAACATGGCGACCAGCTTTACAGAACCATTGATCCATCTGTAACCAGTTTTGCTGTGCTGAGAAGTACAGGAGATCATCGTGTATGGGATAGTCAATGCTGACGTCGTCCTCGATCGCCTCCTTCCTCATGTTGTCTCCGCTGTGCTCGACAGGTGTTCTCTGTTCACCCTTTCGATCTAAGCTGCACAAGACACAAGGTGTTCTCGCATTACGAGAAGCATGAAAAGGCACGAAAGGTAGGAAAAAGGATATAAAGACGAGCCATCTCGTCATCTCTCGTTCTGTTTCATTAATTCATCACACGCTCACAATCCATCGATCACTCAACCTCGCAATCCACCAACAAAGCAGCTTCTGTATCTCATAAATCTTCTACTCCATTAGCCAACATGCAGTTCAGGACCATCTTCATCAGCGCTGCTGTCCTACTCGGTAGCCAGGCCATGGCCGCTGCCATTCCTGCGACTCAGGACGACCCGTTGCAAGCTTGTGCGTGACCTTTTTCTTCATCACTCTTCCAAACACTGACCATAGCTACGTAGTGACTGCCTGCGCGAAGCACAACCTGGGTGACGCATGTTCCTACGGCTCGGTAACAGGGAGTAAGTCGTGATCTACCAATTGCTCATACTAGAATGAGCGCTGCTGACGTTGCGGAACCTAGCCTGCAAACTCCTTGGATTTGTGCCTGAGGGCCCTCGCATCGTCACTTGCCAGACTTAGATGGGGTAAAATGGCTTATATACGTAAACGATACGCGACATTCTCTCGGTTAGACTCGTGACAATGCAATACTTACAAGACCAAGATTGTGTCCGATTTCCGCTTAATGAACGCTCATATAGCAAGACCACGAATGCAGACTCAACTGCAAGTATGTGTTTACGATCTGCTGTTGAAGTGTGCTAGTAAAAGAAAATCCTTCCCACCCTCAACAAAAGCAAAATTACAGAACGAAAGCCAAACCGCCCTCATACCCCCTTTCCATCGAGAAAATAGCCTGTAGAAGGTAGTTAACCACACCTAGCTTTCAGTCGATATGCTCCTCCACGCCATCCTCCTCTTTATTTCACCCCTCATCTTCGCGAGCAATTCCTTCGCCGCGCCATTCGATAGGACAAAACTAAACCCTGGTCGCTTTCATGCTGCTAGAAATCCTAGTATGTGTTCAGTCTATCGCTGCGAATGTCTCCGTGTCTCGGTCCAGCTTTCGTCAATCGCTCGTGCTCATTCCAGCAGTTGAGGCTTGTGAACGCCGTCTCAAACTTAATGGCCAAACCTGCGAGTACTTGAAATCGTAATCCGGAATGCTGATGTCAGGAAGTGAGCTGTCTATCGAAGCCTGGAGCTCAAGTATTCATTCAATTGATGACCGGCTGTTAGTCTGCAGACGGACCGACCCGGGAAAGTGGTGCGATGTTGTTCGGCAATTCGGAGCACCGTAGTGCTCAATAAGTATACGACGTTATATCCACGACACTTCAGATAATTGGAGGTGATCTTGGGGTCATACTGTGAAGACAAACCCGAAGGAGCTCGACTCAAGGTAGTACACCGAAGTAACACAACGGGACTGACTTTCATTCTGCATCCTCGCCAGTTCCCCACAAGGTGCACTAGCTACTCGGCCCCCTCGATGGCTCCTACCTTCGTTTTGATGATCCTCTCCATTCCAGCAAAGAGAGCATCAAAGTCGTCGTCTGCCTCGCATGGGACATCCCAGACTTTAACGCACTTATTAGGTCTCATCATGAACTGATCAGAGAAGTATTAGCCCTGAGACCACGTCCGCATGTTCTTAGCGACTGTTCGACTTTGGCCACTCCCAAGCTTTTCCATCGACAGGCGTAGTAGACTTCACCCTGCGCATCTTTCCACTCTACCATGAATTGGATTTTGCCGGCCAAGATAGCAGGGAGCAACACGAGAATTGTAATAAGAAGTGCTGGTATGGGAGATGGCATGGTGATCGATCTGTCTGGAACGAAGATGCGCCTGTCTTCGTGAGCTCATGGTCCGTAGTCGGCGAATGCCAGAAATCTTATAAGATCTTGTGCATCAGATGCTGTATCAGATGCTGCATAGAACGATGCCCAATGATGGTGTGCTCGATGTAAAGGCGACTTATATCTTGGTGAAGACAGGCTGACGAGCAAAATATGGAGAATCGAAGGATCTCCGCTGGTCCAGGGTGCTGTGATCACAAGTTTTTGCACTATCCTTCAGGTTGTCGCACGTGGCGCCGAACGGGCAGACAGGTTGTGCAAGGGACAAACACTCCTATTTTTATGAACGACTTCTGAGCTTCGAGGATGGTCGAAGGAAGTAGGCAAGCACAGTCGACGAAAGAAGTAGTAAGTATAGCCGGTCCGCTATCACCAACCAGCACATTCTCAACTGACCTGGCTTGCGGCCAGCTGCTCACAATATGAGACGTGCAAATGAAATACTCGTCTGGTAGGGAACAAAACAATGTGCCAATCAGTATCCAGTAGGTGGTAGTCCAAAAGCACGGTCTTTCTGATATCGGGAAGTTCGGAGTTACGGAAGTCAAGCGTGATCAAGTCGAAGCCGCGCCAAGATGAGCACGTGACTTACGAGATTGTGGATCGGCGACGGGTAAAAGTTAGCGGGGTCTTGGGGGCTTGTCATTTCCGAGTCCGACTCAGACACAACAAAGACTCAATAAGGCCTCGGCAGGCCATAATTTCATTGACGCAACGATTCCTGTCGACGACAATTGTGCCCCCTAACGGAAGACAGATCAGGGGTTGTGACCCTGAGCCTTGCGAAATCGCAGCCCGCCGTCATGAGGGTACAAAAATAACAGTCGGCGGATGAATTACAGTGACCGCGAATACGGCGACAGGGTTGCAGCGAGTGAGCTTAAGACAGACTAGAGTCAGCGAACACGAGCGGCGGGTGGCTGCGTAAGGCACCACCCTTCACGATCTGCACCTGCCAGAAACATCCCTGCCCGCCCACGCCGTCATCCTATCCGCTGTGCCCCAGTGCTGTGTCCCAGTGCAACCCGCAGGAAAAAAGCAAGCATACGAACCCGGGAGCGACGCTGTAGGTTCAAATGTGCTGCTCGATGGAACGCGACCGAACGGGCACGGCAGATGCAGGAAAGGGAAGGGTAAAAGGTGGAGAGAGTGACAGGACTCTGGGTCAAGCTGGGTCAAGCTGGGTCAAGCTGGGTCAACCTCTCTTTCTGACGCGGCGCGCGGGCCATGCGCCGAGCCTGATTGCAGATTGCAGCCCATTAATCGTCTGTGATTGCTTGATTGCCTGCCTCCTCGCTTGCTCGGCTCAAATTCTGATCCACTCGTATCCCGCCGTGCCCGCTCTCACCATTCTTTGTCATTCTCGTCACCACCCTTCGCTACCTCGATTGCCCTGCGCACCTATATCCCTCGCTGCTTGACCTTCGCACCAGCTTTCTTTCCCCGTCTGCAACAAATTCAACATCGTCCCACGATCAGTCGGCCGTTGTTTTTCGACACCATCCACTGTCACGCTCCCCGACCTCCGCCGGAAACAAGCGCGCGGCTGGACGGAGAGTTTTGGTCGACGCACGTTGAAGGATTGAGCATACCGGTCCTTTGTTTGGCCAAGCATACCTCGCACCGGCGCTCTAGATTACGAGAACGACCGACAGCCGGTATACATTTTCACAATGTCGACCAATTCCACAGGTATGCCTCTATCTATACTTCTTTTTCCCAATCCGCACATTGAGCTGTATTAACAATCATGGCAGTGGTCACCACCACCCCGACCACCACCATTCCTTCCTCGACGTCTAGCATCACCACCACTACCACCACCTTGAGCACTTCCGCCGTTCCAACTACATCCTCCACTGCGCCCCCTTCGTCCTCTTCCAAAACCACCTCTGTCGCCCCGAGCACCAGCTCAGTCCCTCCTTCGAGTTCTGCCGACACCACATCCGTTACCACCGCCCCGTCAGCACCTCCATCCACCCAGGTCATAACCTCGATCGTCACTGCGTCCGATGGCTCTTCCGTTGGTCCAACTACCGTCGTGATTACCACTGATGCAGGCACAACCCATACACCTACGTCAACTTCATCGTCAAGTTCGTCATCCTCTTCCTCGCCAGCCTCGTTACAGAATCAAGGCTCTTCCAGTGGCTCCGGCGGTTTGAAGAGCGGTGGCAAGACTGCCATCGCTGTCGTTGTTCCTGTTGTTGTTGTCGCGCTTATTGTTCTTGCCGCCCTTTTCTTCTGGAGAAAGAGGAAGCAGAGGAAGTCGGCCGAAGAAGAACGCCGCAAGGAAGTGGAAGAGTATGGCTACAATCCAAACAGCAATCCGACACTTCCTGCGCTTGCCACGGACGGCCAATCCGAAATGGCTGAGGACAGCACTGGCGGCTACCGTGGTTGGGGGGCTGGCAACAAGTCCGCTCGCAACCCATCTACCACCCTCTCAGCCGGGAACACGCAAGGCATGAGCGATGCGGGCAGCAACCCGGGCGGCATCTCACAGAGCCCTACAGCATTTGGTGGATCGGACGGACAAAATAGCGAAATGTACAAGCACAGGGATACTATGAACAGCGACGATCTTGCCGCACTCGGAACTGGTCCTGCTGCAAACGCCAACCGATCAGAAATGCGGAGAGGTCCTTCAAACGCTTCGAGTAGTTACTCGGCTGGCCACCGCAGCGAGCATTCAGATCCTAGCATAACTCAGCAACCTACCAATGAAGGGTTTGGTTCGCCACAGGGCTATGGCTACGGCCAGCCGGGACCATATGGTGATGGCAGCTATGGTGGAGGTGATGGAATGCCGGTGGTGAGAGACGTCAGTGCTCGTCGGAATACCAGGATCGAGCAAGGCGGGCGCTATCAACAGGGGAATAGCGGGATTGCCCAAAACTTTTGATTTACTTTGTTGTTTCTTCGCACTAATGACCTTTGTACATTAATTCCAAGGGAGGCGATCCTGACTTGGTACATACGACCAGCTATATATCCATGCAGCAGCGGCGATGGGAGGAGGAGGATGCTTTCGATCTGGACATTGTTGAAGTAGCCAGAATCTGTTCGAACCATGTACAGATTGAACTTGAATAGCAAATAGTAAGTAATTTAAGCCGTGTTTGTTGGTAGTCACCTACATATCTAGTGCTGTCCTTCAGAAATGTTCGCACAATTAAAGTAGTCTGCGAAGTCCTGGTCATGCCCGTTCTAGGTGAGTTGGCCATCTGCCTCACTTCACTTATCGACCCGTTTAAGCACTCCCCTCTCGTTGAGATGGGCTGAATCACCCCACCCTGCCAGACTCCTCATCCAGTCGCTCGGGAACCCACCTCTACTACACAGTGGCCAGCTCAACGATCTTCATCGGAGAGGTGCTCGCCACAGGTGGCTTCAGATATCATGGGGGAGAAGTTTGTGAAACACACAAGGGACGGTGAACGAGCAAGAGAATTTACCTTATACTTACGGCTTAGCGATTGGCAGATGGTGCATGCCATGCGACGCGGCGCTGCAATCAGGAGCCCCACTCTGCTATGCTTGAGTAGGTGGCTGCCAATGGTTTTGACGTAAGTCTGGGCAGGTACAAAAGGCTATACGGTGCGTGCAGGCGTCGTCTGAGGAATTTATATTCTATGACAATACATCAGTGCCGAGAGATTCAGCCATGAAATGCACAGGTAGAGACAGGTTCGCGGAGGATAATTGCGGGCAGCTGATTGGCTCGCGGCGCCCTGCCGATGCCGGGCGGGAGGTGTGCCGATGGCCGGCCTGGCCTTGGATATTTTGTTTCCAGAGTCACACCTGGGCAAATCTCATACACGTCGCTCAATCGCTATGGTGCGCTCAGGAGCCCTCAGGTCAGGGCTGCGGCCTGTCACACAGGTGAGTGTTGGAAATCTGCCGTTGTCGAAAGACGAGACATTGACTTTGTGCGACCACAGCTTCACACCAGGTCAACCGCCAGAAGAAGTTTAGCAACCGCCACCACTCCGAATGCTGCATCACCTTTGTCAGAAGCTCAGCTCGCTTCACGGACGCCCCCATACCCGAAACTCCTCAATCGCCTTCATCAAGTCCGTCGAATCCTCCCCACGCGCCCACTAACGCTGGCCGAGAAGATACTCTACTCCCATCTCGACTCACCCGAAGAATCCCTACTGACAGGCACGAACAATGGCGCCGACATTCGCGGCAAAGCCAACCTCAAGCTCAAGCCCGATCGAGTGGCCATGCAAGACGCCTCGGCACAAATGGCTCTGCTACAATTCATGTCGTGCGGACTGCCAGACACCGCAGTCCCAGCGAGCATCCACTGCGACCACATGATTGTAGGGCAGAGGGGCGCAGACGTCGATCTGCCGGAGAGTATCAAGGGCAACAAAGAGGTGTTTGATTTTCTGGAGAGTGCCGCCAAGAAATACGGCATTGAGTTCTGGCCGCCGGGTGCCGGTATTATCCACCAGACTGTGCTGGAGAACTACAGCGCTCCGGGGTTGATGATGCTGGGAACGGATAGCCATACACCTAATGCTGGAGGACTTGGAGCCATTGCGATCGGGGTGGGTGGTGCCGACGCAGTCGATGCGCTGGTGGACGCACCCTGGGAGCTGAAGGCACCCAAGATTCTCGGAGTGCGCCTGGTGGGCGAGCTGAGCGGATGGGCGAGTGCAAAGGATGTGATTCTCAGTCTTGCTGGGCAGCTCACTGTTCGAGGTGGCACAGGCTTCATCATCGAGTACTTCGGCCCTGGTGTCGAATCGCTTTCTTGCACTGGTATGGCTACGATCTGCAACATGGGAGCAGAGGTTGGGGCAACCACTTCGATCTTCCCCTTTTCCAATTCCCACATCCCATACCTGAAGGCAACTCACAGAGGTCCTATAGCCACCGCTGCGTCAACGATAGCGTCATCCCCAGGCCCACACAATCTCCTGCGACCAGACTCCGGCGCAGAGTACGATCAGGTCATTGAGATCGATCTCAGCAAGCTGGAACCGCACATCAACGGACCTTTCACTCCGGACCTCTCCACACCTCTCTCCAAGTTCTCAGACATGGTCAAGACGAATGAGTGGCCCGAGACCTTTGGCGCCGGCCTAATCGGTTCCTGCACCAACTCGTCGTATCAAGACATGACCCGCGCCGAGTCGCTTGTCAAGCAAGCCCAAGCCGCCGGCCTCAAGCCCAAAGCAGACTTTTTCATCACGCCGGGCAGTGAGCAGATCCGCGCCACTCTCGACCGAGATCAGACGCTCTCAACCTTCAGCTCAGCAGGCGGCGTGGTCCTGGCCAACGCCTGCGGTCCCTGCATCGGGATGTGGTCGCGTACCGATGGCGTAGAGAAAGGTAGCTCTAACGCCATCTTCACCTCGTACAATCGCAACTTCCGCGGACGCAACGACGGCAACGCTAAGACGATGAACTTCCTCGCCTCTCCAGAGCTGGTCACGGCAATGTCCTACGCCGGCTCCACCACCTTCAACCCCATCACCGACTCCATCCCCCTCCCCTCCGGCCAATCATTCCGCTTCTCCCCTCCAGTTGGTCAAGACCTTCCCGCCGCCGGCTTCGCTCCCGGCGTAGCCTCACTAGCTCCTACACCCCCTCAACCCAATCCGGAGGTAGAGGTCGTCATCTCCCCCACCTCCTCACGACTAGCAGTCCTAGAGCCCTTTGCCCCTTTTCCCCAGTCTAACCTTTCCAACCTCCGCGTCCTCCTCAAAGTCCGCGGCCAATGCACAACAGACACTATCTCCGCCGCTGGGCCCTGGCTGAAATTCAAAGGCCACTTGCCGAACATTGCCGAAAACACTCTGATCGGCGCAATCAATGCCGAGACGGGGGAGGTCAACACCGCTTACTCTTACTCCGATCCAGAGAAGGCAGACCCGAAGACCATCCCGGCCCTTGCTAAGGACTATAAGGAGAAGGGCATTGAGTGGCTGGTCGTCGCTGAGCATAACTATGGTGAGGGAAGTGCGAGAGAACACGCCGCTCTCCAGCCGCGGTATCTTGGCGCGAGGATCGTGCTGGCGAAGAGCTTTGCCAGGATCCACGAGACGAATCTGAAGAAGCAGGGTGTTGTGCCGCTCACCTTTGCGAATGAACAGGATTACGACAGGTTGAAGGCGGGGGATGAGGTCAGTACTGAAGGGCTGTGGGAAACGTTGAGCAATGAGGGAAAGGGAGAGGTCAGGCTTGTTGTCAAGGGAGCGGATGGGAACGAGTGGAGGGTGGAGACGAGGCATACGTTGAGTAGGGATCAGGCTGGGTTCGTGTTGGCGGGGAGTGCATTGAATTTGCTTGCGAAGAAGGGACGGGAGGGGAAATGATAGAAGATTTAGGATAGTGAGTGATTGATGAAATAGATGGAGGCGGGATGGTGGAGGTCGGTAGTACTGCAAAGTATGGACGGAGGAAAGGCTATGTTTGCATAAGTGTAGGCGGTCCGGCGCTGACATGGGCTCGACACGGCTGATTTCGAGTGCACGTAGAGTCCGTCACAAAATCTATTTTCCATGGTTCACGAAGTGTGCGTAGATGATGGCTCATGACGATAGTTGGTATCAACATGTGGGAGATATGGGATATATATTATTCTCACCGCAAACGCAGGGGAAAGGTAGAATAAGTGACATGCACGATTAGGCAGTGAGCACTGCAAAGTCTATATAATCCCCAAAACACCAGCCCGACCATAATCTATATACATCAAGTGCGCATTATTCCCTTCAAAATCATCGTCGCTCATCGTCTCTCGACATTTCTCATCGTCTCTCATCGTGCCCCCTCACTCCCATACCCACTATCCCCATCCTCCTCCCTCCAACCCCCAACCCTCTTCGTAACACTCAAACATCTCTCAATCACTCTTCCCGTCTCCGCGCGACTCAACCCACCCGCCTTACCCTTCTTAGCGCCCGCCCACAGTCTCAATCCAATCGCCAATCTCTCCAGCCCGTCCTTGCCCCGGGCGAACGTCACTGGATTACCAGTGTACGCCGCCAGCAACCTATACGCGGCGATGGCAGTCAGGAGGGTGAAGCTCTTTGGCTGCAGGGATAGATTCGCCAGTGCGCCTGCCGCGTGGGATTGGGAAGATGTGGGGTTGGAGGCGGAGCAGATGGACAGCAGCTTGGCGAGTGTGAGAGCGGTGCGGACCTCCGGCGTCAACGGGACGTGCGTGACGACGTTGAGATGGGTGGTGGTCGGAGAGCGGCCTAGCATGGGGCTTGCGAAGGGGACGTGCGGCATTGACTCGAGCGCTGAGGAGATGGAGAGCTCGCGCTCGGAGTCAATGAGGACGGCTCTGGCGACGTAGGCGCGAGTGAGGGTGGAGGAGGCGGGTGGAGCAGTGGTGGCGGCGAGTTTGACGAGGTAGGAGAGATCGGAGGCGATGTCGTCTTCGGCGTGGATGGAGAGGGCGAGGGCTTCGTCGACGACGGTGTTTGTGAACCAGGCCGCTACGGCATCGAGGGGGGAGCGGATGGCGGGGTCTTCGACGACTTTGTCGAGGGTGGCATTGGTTGTTGTCTTCTCGGCGGAGGGACGGTTCCAGGCTAGGTTATAGGCGCGCTGGATAACGTCGTCGGTCAAGACTTCGTCACATTCGAGCTCGATGAGGGCAGCCAGATGGTCGGGAAGAAGCTCAATCTTGTGGTCAAGCTCATCGACCTTGCTGGCATTGCCTGATAGGAGCGCCTTTTGCTGATTACGCGCAGAGTCCCAGTAGATGCGGGCGACCTTTGCAGTGAAAGCCTTGAACATGAACAGATTACCGTAGCCAGCATGCGCGACCTCCCAGAAGAAGATTCGAAAATGTACGGCCTTTTGCATAAGACGAATGGGCGAGTCCGGAAGAGTACCAGATGCCATGAGAGTAAGCAGCAAGCGGTAGTAGCTGACTTCTGCATCCCCGCCGGCGAGCTGAGCATCGATGGCGATGTCCCAGGCTTTGATGCGAGCAGCCTCGTCGTCCTTGCTCATACCCAAAAGCTCGGCGTAGCGGTCGAAGCCTACCAGACGTCGAACGCTCAGCTCAGCCATGCGCATGCCGACCGCAACTACCTCTAACAGGAAAGGGCGTGGAGTCCAGACACTTTGAATGGCAGTCAGCCATGCCTTCCGACGAGTTTCAACTGGTGATGCAAGGGACGGAGCGGCAGTGAGGGTTATTTGAGGAATGCTGATCGTCCGTTTGTGCTTTGGCTTGGAAGAATGAAGGAGTGGGGCAATGAGGTAGACGATGCATCCTAGGACCAATGAGAACTTCAAGAACGGAATGACAGTCTGCGAAGCAAGATGCGAAGAGCCCAAAGAGAACATGCCGCGTCTGAAGAGATGGACTGGAAGAGAGGCAAGTCCGCGAGACGAAGGGCTTTGTCCGCCTTGCTCGTGCTCAAAATATCCTTCCATGGCCATCAACCCGGCCATGGATCCCAGCATAAGCTTGCCCATAAAGCCAGTGCCATCGCCTTGAGCCTGATCGCCAGAACTAGTAGTGGGCGCCGGTGGGGGCGCGATCTCGTCGATGGAAGTGCCGAATGCAGTCATGGGCTGCTGAGGCTGCACAAGACTCTGCCGACGAAGACTGTCTGGGTTCGGAGAGGCAATGATAGGTGACTGCATACCCACAATAGGACTGGCGGTTTGGTTGGAGGATTGGCGAGATCTGTTGACGGCGCTGTTCTGGCGATCAGAAACGGCAGTAGAACGTGCGTATGCCTGCTCGAGGGCGCTGAGACGATTCTTGAGAAGTGTCATGTCGTCAGCCAGGGTCTTGTTGCGCTTCTCGAGGTGTTTGATGTACTCGGTTGCCTTGGCCATAATGGTGGATTTGTTCAACTTGTGGGCGGGTGTGAGACCTTCCAGGTCTTCCGACTCGTCTTCATCGCCACCTTGCTTGGAGGTCACGCGCAAGCTAGGGACGCTGTCCCTCAGCTCAAGGATTTTGTCGTTGAGGTTGTTACGATACCGCTTCTCAATAACGTTGTGCGAGGTCTTCTTGACAGGCGGCTCTCCGTCGGTGCCGTTGTTACCCTCTGCATTGACCATCTCTGACTTTCTCTTCCTGCCAGGCTTCTTCTTCTGAGGTACAGCGGGTTGGGGGGAGAGCGAGGACATGGACGAGTGTGTCTGGGTGTGGGAAGCGGGACTGAGCTGCTGGCTCTCGATGTTGTCAGTGTTGACGGTGGAGGCCGAGACGCGGCGCGACTTGTTGTTGGAAGAAATAGGCTGAAGCGACTCCTGCTGGGGCACTTCTATGGTTGGCCAGGGAATGGTAGTCGTGGGTTTGACGTTGTCTCCGCCAAAGACGAAAGGGTCGGGCATCTGGCTGGGGGCAGCGAAATCGATGGCGGAAGGACCCAAGTCCATGGCGAGGTCCATGCCGGAATCATCGCCTACCACGAGCGTAGGGTCTATGGTGCTGTCGGCCTTAAGCCATGAGAAGGAGTCGTCGTTTATAGTCGAATCGACGGCGGAGTCTTTGCTTGTGCTGTTCGGCGACAGTGACTCGGTCGAGGGATCCCAACGCAGCCAGTCTTCCCAATCGTCCGGGCTGTAGGGCACGGCGTAGCCCACAAGGTCGGGTATATCTGGGGGCGTGGAAAACTCCATTATCGCGCGTAGTGTCGGTGTGTGACTGAGGACGGCTGGTCTGCTACTGCCGGCGCGCGAAACATTGAAGAAGGGGTCTCTGTCCCGCCGACAATTGTGGTTCGATGATTATGTCAGCATCAGTCCACTTCTGCTGCAACTGCAATCTGTGGCTGTGCAACGCCAAGCCATAAGTTGTGGGAGGACTGCGCCTCTCGTCCCCGAAGTCAACGACGACGAGTGCACAAAGGACGATCTGTCGCTACCGGTCGACCGAAGCAAACCAACAGCCCTGCAAGTCTTTGTGTCATACCAGATGAGATGAACGTATAAGTCGCAATCAGGGTTTGACATCAATGATATGCAACCACCACCTTGAGGATAGACCCAAGGACACTGACGCGCACAGCATACTGGACCACGATCGTCCATCTATAGGGAACGAATTATTGCGTACACTGTGAAAGGGTAGGACAATACAGTCGGATTGGACCATCATCCGGACTTGCATCAAGCGCTGATGCTTCACAAGCGCTCCATTCTGCCTGCCCAGGCTGGATCCCTCCGGGTGACAGGTCAACGCCAGCTAGCTCCCAGCCATAGCCAGATCCCATCCGACCTTTTTCTATCTGGGATCAAGGAGATCATGGCTACAAACGAGATAGCATCATCACCTCGAATAATACTTTTCTGCGACGAATCGTCTGGAGATAGATGGATGTGCCTATCTGTGTCTTGTAGAGTCCCTGCCCTACGAAAAGCTCACTGGGAGCAGTCTATAACCTATATGATTAAAAGCGACCTGCACTGTGTTTAGTGTGGGACACTATAATAGGAATGAGTATTTCATGTCACCTGGTGTTCATTACGTTCCATCATGCTTCGCAGCTTAATTCTCAAAGATCAAGATAGACCATAACACTTCAAATGTGATGTTTTATACTTGTGTTTCTCTCAACTTGAATCATACCTACCATCTGTACTTGCAATACAGAGCAAGACCACATCTATTCTTTGCGGCTTGAGAAAGTTAAGGATATCCTCTCGAAAGCGAAGCAAGATCAACATCTAACTCAAAAGCTCCACTCCGACTAGGTGCCCTGTAAGCCATCGGCTGATGCGAGAGGCACACCGCTGGAGAATCCGCACGCATAACACCAGACCGTGAAGCGGACGGCGGGGTCTAGTTTTAGAAGTGGGGTTCATCTACGAATTGTCACCTTTGAAGAAGGACTGCGACCAGCCTTGCAAGTCAATTTTTCGAAAGAGCCGCCTAAACTTGTGGCAATCGAACCATCAAAATAAGCGTTTGGGTGAGTTAAGATGCAAGGACAAATAAAAGGCATTCAAGCTGCTCGAGTTGTTGAGTTGAAAGAAGCTTTGGATATGACGATCCCCACCTTTCTAAATGTGGCTGTGAAGGATGCAGAGCTGAAACCCTTCAATTTTATGTCAGACGCCCCACCCGGTTGCTGACGCTTTTTAGTTCTACATTCCACGTTGTGTCCCGCCTGACTTCTCTATTCCAGCTCGTTCGCCATCTCGCTACACCAGCATGTCGTATACACTCGTCGATGATTCGTTTGGCCCTCATAATGCAGAGAAAGTCCCTGAGAGCCATGACGAAGTCAGAGTTTCCGCTACTCCGCATACGCGTGGTGGCGCTGTCAAAACACCTGTCTCGGAGTCAGTGAAGGCACCCTTTGAC
The DNA here is from genome assembly GCA_010093895.1 of Myriangium duriaei CBS 260.36. Lineage (NCBI taxonomy): Eukaryota > Fungi > Ascomycota > Dothideomycetes > Myriangiales > Myriangiaceae > Myriangium > Myriangium duriaei. The sequence continues at coordinate 2,305,847 of ML996082.1, forward strand.
ACCACGGAAGAGATTTCACAAACACCTGGCACTGCTGATATGCCCTACTTCCCACTTATCAAACCAGCGTCTGCGTCAGATCTTCGCCGAGGAACTACTCAAAATTCAGCAACGGGCAGCAGTACCCATACAAATCCGATTTATGCACAACTTGCACGGGCTAGACTGACGAACGTCATATGGAGTGCCTGTCTCTCCACATTTCCTATGGTAACGCTGAGTGCCGTTTTGCTTGCACTCGTCTTGAAATTCCGAGTGGATGTCTCGACCATGCCCTATCCACAACTTGCACCAGATTCTTCACTCGTGGGGCCTGACGAAGCCTATTATATCAATCTCTCATCTACATTCCTGATCTTCATTTCGTCCTGGGCCAGCACTGCCGCTCCATTCTGCGCCAGCATGCTCGTCACACTGATTTCTTATCCTATCTGCAAGAACTATTTGAAGAGCATCAATCACGCACCGGAGGCCGCATTACCAACACCATATCAGCTTTCGCTGATCATCAGGTTCTTCAGCGGGGGGTCACTCAGTGGCCTATGGTTCTGGATTCTCTATTCCTTTGGCTGGAAGAGACGACAACCCCAGTCTGTCCCTATGAAGCAAACAGCCATTGCAACCATCCTCGCCCTCTCTCTCGGGTAAGCATATATCTTACATGTGTGCTTTTGACTTCTATTGAGATTGCTCCAGTGGTCTGGTATTCCTGACCGACACTTGGCTTCATATATCCACCAAAGCTGTTAACCTCCAGCTTTACAAGGACATAGCACTGCCCAACCTCAGCTTTGGCCTATCTGCGAACTATACCAGCTTTAATTGTTCTGGGCCTGTAGGAGCCCAAGACTGTGCCTTAATTCGCAGTAGTGCAGCTGTGCGAGGCTCAGATGCCAGTGTTTACCTTCGGGACGGCCGTGTATCCATGCAGGTACTGAACAACATATCAGATCTCGCCTCCGTTAAGGAGTACACAGATGCTGCAGGGACTTTTTCATACTATACTGCACCAAGCTACCCAGACCTATCGACGACCGACTATACAGCCAAAACGTACGGCATTCAAACCCTTTGTACGCCAATATCCCGACGCTGTGGCCTGCGGACTGGGACAGGTAATTTCAATTTCAACTGCTCCGAATCTTACGCCGGAACATTGACGTCAGGTTACATGATCGGTTACAACACGTCCAGCAACAACTTTGACAGAGCCTACTTCGATAATTCCACGGGTCTGACCGCTTCTTGGGGAGCGAAGTTGAACGGCGACTATTCGATGGGATCACCTATATCTGGATCATCATACTTCAGCTACGGTTTTGCTTGGGCTTCACATCTTGCATCTGAAGCTTTGGTTGCAGATCCCGAAGTCGTACAGGATGGACTTAGCGGAGTTGCGTTCATTCTTCTCTGCAATTCCACGAGCTTCGACGTCACTTACAATTCAATCAATGGTACAATTACTCGATTCGATAGGATTTCGAGTAATGACTCCGTGGCCAACTACTTCCATGCACCAATGGCTGAGACGTTTGTAAGCATTCCGGCCATCCTATCAGCAGCTCAATCTGCTTTCACCTCAAGTAATTCAGCTCAAGAGCTTGCGCGATTGTTTGCCACGGCTTACAGCAATATCGTCCTTGCTATTGGTGGTCAATACATGCAACGAAACCCAGCAGTCATAGCCCAGGGACGCCAAGAACGCCTTCTGACTGAATTGAAAACCAGGCCTTTCTATACACTTTTAGCAGTCAACATGCTGTTTGTCGTAGTTGGCATCGTGTTGACCATGTGGGCCGTTATCACCGTCTCTGACCGGGCCGTTTACGACTTCCAGAATCGAATAAGCATATCTGGACTTGCTGCTGACCGCTTCGAGGGGTCCAGAGCTAAACGCCATGTCGACGATGTGAACAAGCTATTCGAAGAGTCCAGTGGAAAGTCTAGCCGAGTTGTTCTCTTACCTAATAAGCAGGGTGGTATGGAATTTGGGCTGAGACGAGATACTGCGCTTACTAGTGGTTACCGCAGTTAGGTTGTGGCATTCCTAATACACCTGGCTTGAAATTGTTTCATCCATTTCGTAATTGTACAGCATAAATCGCAGAAAATATACAACTGACTGGGTCTGCCATCGCCGTTAGGTCTAGGCTGACTGAGAGCCCCGCAATTCGTTACATGATACCATGAATCACGAAATGACACAAGTACGAATGCTAGAAGGTTTGTCCTTTAGGTTAGCTTTTGATATCATCAAGCAAGGTGACCGAAGTTTTATCGGCACTCCTTGGGCATTCATTGAGGGCAGCCAGCCTTTGACTGATCGTGAAAATACTTCAGTTTAGGACACCACTTGCACTGAGGAGATCATAATCGACTGCTAAGGACATGATGATGAAGCTCTGCAATAGTTATTGTTAATCAAGCTTTCCTCACTGTGTTGGTCAGGCCACCAATGACACCATAGCGAGTACAAACTCCTCAACTCTTGTCCCTTATGTTCTAGTGTCTGCGAGTCGAACCTGAACTTCGAAATGCTGCGCCTTCGAAGATTTGGTCTGGTTCATGATCTTGTGCAAATACTCGTAAGAGTTTTTCTTGAATTTATATGACCACAATCTAGGTTCAACCCAGCTACCAGGATGACGACTCAGTCCCCCACACAAGAGGGTGAGATCCTACTCAAAATTCCTTCAATTTCAAAACCCTGCCATACATATTACAAGGGTTTTGGAGACCTCAAAAGCGGTCTCCCACCCCTTGTCTGCCTCCACGGCGGACCTGGTGGCGGCCATGTCAGTCTTCTTGGCTACGCAGAACTATGGCCACGGTATGGCATTCCCGTCCTCCTCTATGACCATATCGGCTGTGGAAAGTCGACGCACTTGCCCGAAAAAGCTGGTGACAAGGATTTTTGGTCAAACTCGCTCTTCAGTTACAAGCTAGAGAACCTGCTCGACTACTTGGAACTTCGGGATGGAACTGGATATCACTTTCTGGGCCAGAGCTTTGGCGGAATGATCGCTCCAGATTTTGCGACTAGTCAGCCTCGAGGTCTCCAAAGACTGATTATTGCCAGCGGATCGGCAAGCACCGAGCTTGCTAGCCAAGCCTTTGATGAACTCAAGAATCAGATGCCAACAGAGCATCAGAAGGTGGTCGATGAAGCTGTATGCAATGAAGAGTACGAGAGCGAAGCCTACAAGAAAGCCTTCGACTATGTCATCAAGATGTTCATGTGCCATACCCCTTCTGGACCACTACCAGAAGAAATGGCACAGGCTCTGAGGAATCTGGACACCGACGCTACAGTCAAGAATGCAGTGTAAGTTCCAGCTGCGGATGCTTAGTCCGTTATGTTACTTTCTGTCATTTGCCAATGATAATTCAGGCTTGGATCCTCACCGTTCTCTATTGACGGCTCATTGAAGGGATGGTCGTGCATTCCGCGACTGCATCATATCACGGCTCCAACATTGTTGCAGACTGGAGAGTTCGATACTAACGGCCGCGACTGCTCTCAGCAGCCATTTTTCGACCTCATTCCGCGTGTACGCTGGGTAAGACTCGATGGTGCGGGGCATAATGCACACTTAGAGAGCCCTGAGTTGAAGCAAAAGGTGTTGAAGTTGTTTGGAGAGTTTCTGCACCCCTCAACGAAGCTAAGAGCTTGAGGTAAAGCAATAGTGATGAGAAGCTAGATAAAAGATAGGTTGTATCAAGATCTCTTCGATTCTCGATAGGTTATTGTGCTCGATCTTGCTCAAGAATAAAGCATAACAGTTGATAGACAACGTGAATCGTATGCTTGAGGTTTTCGCTTAGTTTTCATCCATAATCTTTAGCATAGTTTCCCTTGCTCACTCAACAACAAAAACTTGTCTTGCTCTAGGCAGTATCAGTGCTCTGAAAGTCATTATGACATAGTGAGTGACCGACGAAGAGAGATGACCATCGGGCCTTTTCTAGCAGGCGGCAAACACTAATCTTGGCACATGTCAAGCTAAGTCAATTCTTACCACAACAGTTGATTTTTCTACTTTCCTGCTTTCCACTACGATTGTTGTTGTTTTTGGTTGCTCAACTGTGATGAAGCTATGCTCTTGGTAAGAGTCCTCACGTACCTCGTTCTAGGCGTACAGAGCCGTAGGAAACCCTGTGATGAGCGAGTAGATATCACCGACACGTACATCATCACCCTCAGACCGGGCACAGATGTAGTGAAGCATCTGAACAGCTTACATAGTCTCGAAGCTCAAGCCCAGCAACACACTGGCACAATTTTCCGCAGTGTATCCCACCGATACAAGATAGCTAACTTCCAAGCCTACGCGGGGCACTTCCACAGCTTGATCATTCAACAGCTACAAAACCACAGCGATGTCGAAGCTATCGAGCCAGACCAGACATCAAAAGTGATGACCGTCACAAAGCAAGACCCATCGCCCTACGGTCTAAGTCTAATATCCCATCGCACTCTTCATGAGCACGGCTACATCTACGACAGCTCAGCCGGTAACGGCACTTTTGCCTACATCATCGACTCCGGTATTGACATTCAGCACGAAGAATTTGTCCCCCGTGCAAGCTATGGTTTCAGCAAGAGCAAACGGCGTTCATCTCGGTATCGAGACCGAGTTGGCCATGGGACTCACGTTGCCGGCATCGTGGGGAGTAACAGATACGGCGTAGCCAAGAAGTGCAACCTCATCGCTGTGAAAGTCATGAGCTGCATCTTCTCGTTTACTTATACTAACATGCTGGCGGGGCTGGAGTGGGCGGTGAATGATATTTTGGAACATGAGGGGAGGAAATACAAGGCTGTCATTAACATATCACTAGGAGGGGCTAAGTCGGATGCGGTCAATAAGGCAATCGATGAGTCGTATAAAAGTGGAGTCACTATCGTTGTCGCTGCTGGGAACGAGAACAAAGACGTGAGCAATTCGTCGCCTGCTTCGGCTGAGGGCGCTATCACTGTAGCTTCTACTGACGACAAACGGGAACGATCAATGTTCTCAAACTTTGGACGGGGGGTAAACCTGTTCGCTCCAGGCGAGGATATACCCTCGACTTGGATTGGTGGCCGAGAACATGACCGGAACAGGACGCTTTCAGGAACTTCAATGGCTGCTCCGTATGTTACAGGTCTAGCCCTCTACCTCCAGGGTCTCGGGAGATTCGATGCAAAGACGCTGAGAGAGTTGCTGATCCGACTTGCTACAAAAGATGTCGTTGCATACGCTGAGGGATCTCCAAACATGTTTGCTTATAATGGTGGTGGCTCGCCTGTAAGTGAGGAATTTGTGAAAGGAATTAAAGCACAAACTTCAAAACACGACTAGGGAATGACACAATGGCCAAGACGTTATCAACATGCAAGGATTAGAAACTGTTGCAGCAATGACAGAGACAACGTATGATAAATATTATATCATCAATCAATGTAGTCAAGCCGCACTGGCCAACTTAAAGAGCATGTCGCGATAGGAGGCATATCCCGCATTGCGATCCATGATAGCGTGCGGTATGCCACCCTCTATGCCTCAGGAATTAACCCACGACCAGTCGAACGGCTAGCTGCACAGTCACAGTGACCCCTTGTTGGACTACTCATCAAAGTACTTGTGGACCGACTCATGCCAGGCGTGCATCGCTACTAGCGATCAGAAATGCCATGCAATGCGTTTCCCTGCGTACCCCGGTAACTGCCCTGTGTGTTGTGGGCCACAGTGTTGTTGGCCACATCGCTGGAGGTCCGACAGATCAAAAGAGAGCCATAATCACCAAAAGCCCCACCAAGCTGCTGAAGGTCATGCTAATCGTTGCATTGAGTCTAATAGAGCCTGAAGTCCCTGGCCGGCCTGGTCATGATCGATCGGAAATGGTGCAAGGGCGATAAGCGTGGATGGGGGTCTGAGCCTACAGACGTGAGTACCTACCGGTTCAAATACGGCGCCTATGATCAAACTTTAGCCATAGCGCCGGGCGTAAAGCATAAAGGACGATACGATGGAGGACATTGCATTTCCCTGCAGAAAACTGCTTATATGGTGGTGGTGGAGGGCGGGATCCGACAGGACTGACGGCAGAGTGCAACTGAATCTGTGCCGGCCAAACTCCGGGCCAAGTTCGGGTTGCCCACCGTTTGCCCCTTCTTTCCTGTTGACCACAATTACCATTCACGAATTTGTTTACTAGCGCAATCCAGGTCATGCCTGTCGTTGGCTCTCTCATATGTCACTACTGGATTGAGTCCTGAAGATAACCGCTTCGTCCACGGCAGAGCCCTCTCAAGGCTGCGGTTAACCGATCCAGTCGCAAAGCCCACACGGCAATCAGCATTGAGGCCCACGTTTCTGACTGACGAGGAACAGAGATGACTATCGTATTTATGCGCTTACGAGTACGAGCTACAGGACCACCGAGGGTTGTCCGGCAGGTTCAACCACCGCCGCTCGTATGGAAAAGGATTTGATCTCCCTAACGCCAGATTTGTACAAAGCTTGTCCATTCTACCATAGCCGGACGAGGACAGCGTTTCAGACTTGGACCCAACCGTTGTTGTATATCCACGCTCAATTTGAAATGACCTCCTGCCGTCTGCTAGCAACGCAGTGTCTTTCGATTCCGATTGCGAAGAGGATCTTCGGTCAGCCTGCCCCTGGAACATGTTGTTGACCACATCTGTTCTCTTCTTCATCCGCGCTTCGAATCGCGCCAGTCCGTCGTCGAAGTCTGTTTGCGAAATGACTGGTGGCTTCCTGTCTGTTGTCGGTAGACTTGGTAGGGTGGAATCAGAGACATTTTCCAGCTCGCCGTAGCCACTCTTCCCCTTACGACTACCCCAGCGCTTCATAAAGTGGGTCATCCGTGCACCCATTGACCAGTATATGGTGGGCTGGTGGTTAAGGATGGCGGAATGTGGCCGTCTCACGGTCTATGATGAATCAGCTTCTGTCGTATGGTCGAGCCATATTGTCTCACAAGTGTTCAATGGGGTCGGCTTTTGCAACGTATCTAGACAGAGTCCTGTACAGCGTCTGAGTTGGGCATTCACGTGAGAGTCAGGAATACTTCGAAGAGAGACGGGGCCGGCGATAAATCATTCGGGGCTCGGAAAATTGCGAGCGCTTTGGCAGCCGCAAATAACACAAAACCCCGCTTCCATCCTCCGGCCAAGATCTGTATGCAGAGCCAAGCTTCAACCAGCTTCCGATAGAGCATGAGGACAACATGTCTGCCGAGTAGCAAGTGGGTGGAGAAACAAGGAGGAAGGACAGACTGCATTGCCAAGGGAGATGTCTCCGATGGCGTGCTATGCAACAATCATGCATGGTTAGCAGCTACTCATTTCCGGTCTGCCGTCGCTTTGCGAAAATTGGATGCATATTCTTTGAGACCGAGACATGAGGGTCGTGGCTTGCTTTAGCGGTGTGCATGTGCACACAGAGATGAGTCGTTGCAGTAGCGCCATGGTCCATGCTGAAGCTCAGCCATGTCGTGAGCATGGATCTTGCCGGTTTCTCATTGACACAACTTCGACAGTTGCTCCCGGAAAGGACAACGTCAGCATGGGAAGATGCGCTGGAAGTCCAAGCTCCGTAGATAATTTCAAGCAGACAGGGTGGAGAGAAATCGTGCTGAAGAGGGCTCAAGTGAGCTCAGATGAGAGCGAGCTTTGACCGCCAACCCCCCGGATGTCGGATCGACAATGTGATCGCTGTCACCAGGTTCGTTGATTCCTGCTGGTGGTTCCCCGCGCACAAGGCTGAGCAACGCCAAATCTTGACCTGCTCCGCCGATCTATCGCTAGACTCCGCGAAGTCTCCACATTTGCATGCAAGAAGATGTTTCACGCGCCCAAATTTGATGACTTGCCAAGGCATTATGACCGGGAGAAAAGCACACCATGCCAGAAACGTCTCACGAAGCGGGTCCTCATGATTGGGGTCGGCTTATGCGCCACTGATGCAGCTCTGATGTTCTTCTCTGTACGACCCCCAACGCATTCTTGACTGCTGCAATTTTGACACGATCGCAAGTCTGGCAGCAATTAGCGACGGCTGCTATCGCTCTCTTGGCGACTAGAAGTGCTTACACCGGAGAAGTCAGCCGCAATACCAATGGTTGGTCTGCCATGACCGATAGTCTATCTCTGCTTGACAGCCCTGCGGCTCTTCGTGTGATATACCAAGCATATCTAAACCACTATTCGATCATGCATGCTTCAAGGTATACGACCGAATAACAAATTTCTCATCGACAATAATCAAGCATATCCTCATACTCAAACATGAAAGCATTGCTACGGTCAGCCTCCTGTGCTACGATTGTACGGTCATGAACAATAAATTCCATCTTATATCTCCTGTATTTTCGACGAACAGCAGCGCTTTTGTCGATATCGGTTTACATTTAGCTACGCGATGTTCCAACTTTTCTAAGCGGATCTGAAGTGTACATAGTACCGCCATGTCAGTCACGAGTGTCTTCTTCCGGCTTGAATTTGAGCCTACTAGCTGGACGCAACTCGAGCATAAGATCCTACCCAAGTCGCCTCCCAATAAGCTGTGATGTACCTTTCTTGAAAGGCGATGCAATCCTAGGTCAGTTACCTAGAGTCCCTGTGATCTCTTATATTGATTTCAACTTGGTTTCATGCCAAGCAAAGAACTTATCTTGAGCGAAGATGGACGGCGGCATAAATGTCAGAAATAGTTGGGATTATAGATAGACTTCATTCGAGACATCACGTTCCCAGTCTGTAGTCTGTCCGACTATCAAATTGCGGCGGCCAAGACGGTCGCCGACTCGGTCAAACATGAGGTAATTATTAGTCGATTCATGCGATGTTCCAAGAATTTGTTTTGATTTCTCAATTCCAGTCCAACCATTCCAATGAGCATCAATTCAAAAGGTTTCATCGGAAGAAGAGGAGTTGTTGAAACAACCGTCCAGGGGAACACTTGTTCAGAATGAAAGCAGAAGGCACTCCTGCACCAGTACTCCGACGAGTTGGCAGATGCTCGCTCAGGGATCAGTTCACGATTTATCTTCCCAGACAAATTTCACTCAGTTCTGCCACCTGAAATTTCTTCGACAAGCCTTTACATCACAGTCTCCCTGAAAATCTAGCATCACTTGACAGGCTGATTATCTGCGCCGTGGGAGCGTCCCGTCAACGTTCATTCACAATCATGTACCAGAACTCGTCATCCTCAAAGGCTCTCCACTCAACAGTATTTTGTACGATTGCAGCATTGGCTGCCGTTATTGTTCTTACTGCAATCCCCTCTCTCTATTGGTGCAGCGTATCTTCGACTTCTGTTCACATCTTGCCCAATCATTTTGGAATTCGGCAATTTCACCGTACACATATACGAGGTGACAATGCGGCCCCAGAGGCGGTGCACTTGCAGGGTGTCAAATCGAAATATGCTGTTGCAACTTTGCTCACCGATATCCCAAAGGATACTGATTACAGCACCAATAACTACTTCATAGCCACAAGAATTCTTGCTTACCAGTTACTTCACGACCCGGATACACGGTTGAAGGATCACAATGTTCCCTTCATTGTCATGGTAACGCAAAAAATCCCTGAGCCAGCTCGTGAGAGATTGCGAAAGGACGGAGCGATTGTAGTAGAAGCACCACTTCTGCATGCTAAGTGGCTAAAACCCAACATACCAGAATGGGCTGATCTTATGACTAAGTTAAGACTGTGGGAATTGGTAGACTTCGAACGCATACTCTACCTCGATGCAGATGTGGTCCTTGCAGCACGCCTGGATGATATCTTCAATGATCCGGCAATAAAAGAGCAGGTTACCTTGGACAAAAGCGTTTCCTGGCCTCAAAACCCTGCGCCAGTGCCAAAGACGTATGTTTTTGGTGGTAACGCTGAGAATACGCACAATCACCAGTTTCCCCCGTCCCAAGATGGCCGCGACTGGCCCAACAAGGCATACTTGAATGCGGGTTTCCTCGTCCTGAGGCCCGATCTTGACCTGCTGAGGTATTACATTTCGATTCTACACATGCCGGGCTCGTTTGACTCCAGCCTGTGCGAGCAGAATCTTATCAATGCAGTACACAGAGTGGAAGGAAATATGCCCTGGAGGCAGGTCAATACAAGCTTCAACGTTCACTACCCAACCATGGACGACGTCAGGAAAGGGGCAAAGTCGGTTCACGCCAAGTGGTGGCATAGCGACGATCAAGAGCTTAAGCTGTGGATGGTCGAGCGGAAACGGAGGATGGTGGAATTCTTCGCTACAAGGGATAGCCAACCTGAACAGCGTTTCACTCTATGGCCTAACATAGCAAACGCATGGTGACTGCACGGTCTCGATCCCTGTCTCAGGCATCGTGGCGGGAAATTTCTCGGGAGTCCGTATGGTAGAAAAAGCGGGAAGAGTACTTTCTGCTATGCACACAATCATGGCCATTGAGATCTCCCTATTAAGAATGGATCATGAGCGGCCTGGTCCTAGACCGGCATGTAATCTCACGTGTTGCATGATGTATCACGAAACACGTGTTGGTAGACTCGGGCGCCGAAACAAGGCCACCAACATGATCAATGGCTTATTCAGCTAGGCGCGGTGGTTCCAGCCGCCAGCTTCAACGCGGAATTCAACATGCTTCGTGTCATACACGAACGCTCGAATCGCCATGAGCTGCGGCGCACCACCTACACAGAAACGGGATATGTTGCGAGCTTTGTTCCAGAAGAGGCCAAAGCTAACCCCTAAAGTCCCAGTCTCGCAAGCTGCCCAAGCAACGTCATCATCCACCACGACTCCTGCCCAAACCTCTTGTTACTCCGCACAGATTGGTCAAAGATTTCTAGACGCAGAGCTGAAGGCACTAGCGCCAGAGTAACAGTCCATAATCAGAGAGAATGCGGCGTCCAATGTGCAAAATATTAATGCTGTGGTACAGCAAGCCTGTAGCGCAGCTGCTCGCCAGAAACAAATTTGCGACGACAAAGGATGGCAGTGGTCGTTCGGCAGACGGACTATCATCCTACGAGTCAAAGCTGTCACAGTGTTCGGCTGGTTGAATCGGTTCAGGTCGGCAGGCGACAGTGTCGCCGGCGTCGACCCTATTCATGTAGAGTCGCCTTGGGCAGGATAACGCTTTCCACTAGAAGTACGTGATTTGCATCCAATATTCATTGCTAGCAGAGACGAGACTGAACATGATACTAGTTGGCTCTATCTGACAGCCACCAAATGGCTGCTTTGGTCCCTGTAGTGGGCTTGGTATTTGGCATAGCGAATCGTCTTCGGGCCTACTTTGTTTACTTTGAGCGGCTCTCTGCCGTGCCCACCTATTCTGCTCACACCCTGAAATCACACCTTGAAAACGTTCTAGGAAGGCATGATCAAGCTTTATGCAGAGATTTTGCGGTTTCTGGCCACAGCGATCCGGACAGATCAGAGAAGCGCGGCCAGTCGTACATGGTGATTACTTTAGAATTCATCAATTCTAGAGTGCTTCGAAGCTGAATGCGATCCGCCTCAAATTGCTATAGGGAACTGGATGTCGCTGATCGACAGTCCAGCTCTCGCCATCGAGATGATGCAGAAAGATGGAAGATCGATCTTGACAGGATCCTAGACGCAATCGCTCAAATTGAAGAGTCTTTGGATACTATGCACATAAAGGGCAACACTGTTCACACCAAGATCGATCTGTCAAACCTGGTTGTAGCCAGTGGAACAAGCACTCGGAAGCTAGGGCGAAGAGCCTAGGCATGCATTGGTCGAACTCCGAGAAGTGGTTGGTTCTATAGCAATTCTCGCTGATCCACTTTTTCTTACCTCGCTGAGCAGTATACTTTCAATTCCCTGGCGCAAAATGGAGAGGATGCTGAGGCATCTACAGTCTGTTCTTTACGTGCCCGACTCCGAAGCTATCCCTGTTCGACTGCTCCATCTCTCATTTCGGGACTCCCTAATGGACGGCAAAATCCAACGATACCATGTAGATGAGGTTGAAGAGCACACTATTCTCGCGAAGCATTGCCTTCAGAGACTAGAGAAGCCGCGAGCATTTGGAGAGCCTCGGACAAGACCAGAGCATTTCCACCACAAATCCTCTTCAGGTGGGGAGCTAAGCTGTATTTGGAATAACAAGTCTTACCTAGCCATATTATGTGGGTCGCATCGTCTCAATGTTCGATCTAGCTCTTATAATCTGTCCTTCTCCTCGAACGGAAAGATCCTGGCCTCGGCAAGGGACAACTGTACAGCTTTCCTTCGGGACACTCAAACAGGTGAAGAATCACGCTGACTGGGGCGTCACGACGCTATTATAACTGGCATTGCATTCTCTCCATTCAAAGCAGTGGTTGTGACAGCGCCTCTAGACAAGACATGGCGGCTATAGGATGCCGAGACAGGTTGGGAAACCTCGTGTATTTCAATCGACCATGATATCACCGAGCTTGTGTTCTCTCCTAGCGGAAATCATTTATGAACTGCTGTTGGGACATTGAGTATCTGTGCAGATCATTCGACGGCATCGAAAATAGCTCTGTCGCCACCACTTAAAGAAGTTAGAGACCAGTGGGTAAAGTCTCGTGGCTAAGACCTGCTGTGGCTGCCGCATAAGTATCGGGGATCATGTTCGGCTTTTTATGAAGATACTCTTTGGGCAACACATTAGAGATGTTTTCTTTTTCAGATTATTGAAACATAAGAGCTCGAAAGCTATGACATGTATATCAAGACAGCGTGTTGGGAATGTACATAGTCACGTAAGGAGAATGGCATGAAACAGACATTCAATAGATCGTGAGATCTCGATAAAGTCTCATGCAAATTGGGAACTGGCCCGTCCTTTGGACAGGAATCTTGAAATCTTGTAAGCTCGTACAGGTTTCACCAAGCATTCTTCTTTTGTTACGAACAAGCGGAGCGAGAGCATGACTTCACAGTACGCTAGCCTGCTGAACGCGGGTTATGCTCGTTTCGACTAGAGGCAATAGTCGTGCCACTGTTGGGTGACCAAGAATGTGCGGACCGACGACTTACTTCATCGATTGGAAGTGTTTAGAGCCTGTCCTCCTCGTTGTCTGACCTGAACGGCAGACCGATCAACAATCAATCCAATTCATCAACACACGCCAAATTGGATTGCTTAATAAGCATTTTCGGCCAAGTCGATTGCAATCCGGGCAATGTCAGACCTTTAAATTGAATCGATCATAGGTAAAATCGTCTAAGACGCTCATGATTAGATTGCCGGCTTCGAATTTAGATTGAATTGCAACAATCTGGATCGATTGTGAACAACTCTGCAACACGATGATTTGAGTCTAGGGATGACAAAGGCGCAGAATTCAGAAGATTCCTCTCAAGGTTCGTGAGGGGAGTGAGAACCGCTCAGACAATCCATAGTCGAAGTAGCAGCAATGCTCGCCAACCTTGTGATACTTTGAGGAATAGCATGACCGTGAATTCGTTACCAAGACTGGACAAATGACCACCCTGGCAAGTTCTTGGTTCAGACGGTGCGCTCCGCAGTGATGTGTACCACGTGACTAGACATCTCGAAACTCTTAGAACCAAACTCGTGGGCATCCGACCTTCGTCTCAAGTGTGACTCCTCCTCATTGGTATTGTATGGTGTCTTCTTGCGACGCTTCATCAATGGCCGGAGAGCGGCAAGCGAGATGGCGATGAGACCGACTCCAGTCTCCACCAGGGAAAGCAGACTGATGGGGACAATCTTTCCAAAATATTTGAGTGAGTGAAAAATCCTAAGATCCTTGATAAGTGGGATGCGGGCAATTGAGACAATGCTGCCCATAGCACCGAACGCGATGAGCAGACAAATCTGGATTCTCGAACGTCGACTCATCATGGTGTGCCAAACAACGAATAGTGGGGTAATGATGAAGACCCAATCAACTATGGCATTCAAGACCGCCGCAATATAGTTGAGAGGTCCCATGATGTTCCAGGCGAAACAAGTGCCATATATGAAATTGAATCCTGTTGGCGATCCACATTCGAACAGAACGACGAAGAAGAAAGCGAAGCTGTAGGTGCAGTAGACAGCCATGCTGATGCGGATGACCCATATTTGCCATTTTCGTTGCGGAATTCGGAGGAAAAACAAGGCCATTGAAACCTTGAGGAGCGCCTGATTCACGAGATAGAGCAGCATTGACGCAAAGTCATGCTGTAGTGACAATGTCAGGAAGCGAAAGATCAAGGACGGTGGGGACGAGCCTTACCGCAGTCATCTCCAACAAATGAGCTACCACGCCATATTTCTTGACAATCACCGCAACCTTTATGGCGGTATAAGCATCGGCAACGAAAAGAACCTGTAGATGTCATGAACCTGAATCATTAACGACAGCCTGAAAAGTACTTACCCAAGCAGCAAGGAGGAACCAATCATCCAGACCGAACGATTTGGTCACAATGGTCCGCACGTAGATGCGTAAAGAGACGGCGATGGTGACCAGGAAGAGACTGACGATGGACTCCGCGAGATAGGCGTCGGGCTTGAGGCCATAAGCGGCAATTTCTTTGTCTGCCTCGCTCATCATCGTAGAAAGAATTCCAGTACTCTAGCCGATGAAGTGGAGTCGCAAGAATGACTAAGAGAACAGAAATGAAAGAGCACTGTAAGTACAAGATAAATATCTTTATGGAATACGGAAGAGGTCCCAGCAATGACCGGAGTCAAAACGTGCACTTTAACGACTCAGCGAGTCGATGATATTCAACGCCATAGCTGCAAGAGCGGAGTAGCGTACACCGAGTTGGCGACTGCCTCCACATGTCGCGACTTAAGAGCCTAAGCGAATTGAAACTAAGGAAACAGGTCGCGCGGGGTCCGCATAGACTTCGCGACGCCATTGATAAATGCGTCTAAGTGTACCGACAGAATGGATGATGTTCGGAAGTGCACGCCGCACGCCGACAAATCTGACGGTGTTGCGATGCTAATCCCAACAACGGCTGTAGGAACCCTTCGTATGGGCAAGAGGGAGGCGTTAAAACTCGACGACCAGTAAGCCCCATTCCAGCCGGAGGGTGCCGCTTGGGGTCACCCTAGACTCTAGCGTGAGGGGGATCGACAAGTTCTGGGCATGTGCTTTCTGTGGAGATCGAAATTCAACCACTCGCTGGTGGAGATTATGTGGATCCGGAACGGAATCCTCTTACACCCATTAGTTTTCAAACAGGCGAGCCGGTGAGTGATTACTGTAGGATGTACCATGTACAGTCTCGTATGCTCACGGCACAAGCCGTGTTTGCATTGAAGGATATTCTCAACTTGGATTTACAAGAAGGAAAGCAGCTTGCGGGTCTCCCAAAACATCCCGTGAACTCCTCACCGCTTGTTTGCAACCGCTATCGTCATGACTCTTTGACTCGTGCGACGAGATTTTACCGAGGCAGGCGTCGACCGCCAACATGATCAATATTCTGGGCGCTTGTGGAAATGATCCGAGGATCGCTGCATCGGCTTAGCAACTCTTTTGGGGCATAAGACGACCTTCCCCACCTGTTTGCATGTCACACCATTGCCAGTCTAACGGCTGCAAGGGGTGGCGTACTGTAAGCTCGCTTCCGCCCTGGGTACTCAGCTTTACCTCATCGATACAATGTGAGACACTGTTGTACACGAGCAATTGTCGGCTAGGACTGTACCATATCATTATTAGCTTCTTGATTAGCCCTCCGACCACTGACAAACCTTCTGGTATAATGCTAAAGGAGTTGGTAAACGGCCTGCGTTCAGTGCAAATCCGTCTCCGACATCGCCCGGCCGAGACAGCTCTATACAGACTAAAGCTAAGCCACCAGTGTCCGCCACTTGCATCCTTCCATCTGGTGCATGGGACTCAACCACAGCTTGGATCGCCCATTAGTCTTCCCCGCACTTTCAACACAAACTCTCATATCATCTTCGACCACAAGCACGTGCCCATGTCCTCGGTAGCATCTAGATATACACGTGCTTGATTAAGACGTGCCTGTCGCAACTCGTTCACATGTCATTGCTATGCTAGATTGCATGTGATCTTCGAATAGAACTGACGAGCTGTAACATGGTTCAGAGAAAGTCTGTCGGAAATCTGGCTTTCCTACGAAGGTTCAGCTGTGGGGCTATGACTCTGACATTGTTTGGTCGATCATCCATAGCTGATGAGACTTCGGGTTGAGTGGGTCAAGGCCCGATATCTACTCGCATCAGTTCGGACGGACGGCTGAGGAACTGTCACCCGTGCAGTCTGCGAGCGACATGTCAACTTGAATCAACATTGGGCGGAATGACTCGCATGGTTCACTGTCAGTGAACGCGTAGATCTAGCCGACGTTGAATAGCATGGTTTGAGGACATTATTTCAGGCGCGAAAGCATATGAGGTCATTCATTCAAGTATTCAAATATCCACTTTTGACATCACAACATATCCTCTATCCAAAGTGGGCTGCATGATTGCCGACAATGTGTGGAGCGTCTAGAGTTCAGGTATGAACACTCCCAAACTGCCTTGTCCACGTTTTGAATCGACTATTCGTTATTGACGATCACCTCGTCGCCGACCTGCGGCTCGGAAAGGTGGGGCCTGTCTGCCTGTAGCTCGATGCTTGGTTTTGCGTTCCTCAACTCGTCATCATCGTGCCCCTCTTCACTCGTATGTTCCGCGCTGACCAACTGCTCGAAGATTGCGGTACCACCTAAAGAGTCAGTGTCCGGCTCCTGCTTATGTTGCACTCCATTTGGCAGCTCTCCAGTCGTCACCGGGACGCCTTGTACTTGGTCTTCATTTGTTGAGCCTTGTCGTTCTTGCTCAGATGGACCTGTGCTGTAACGCCGCCAATTGTCGGCCTCGCCGAGGATGGAAGACAAACGCTCCGTGTCGTGGGAACGTCCAAGGTCTGCCAGCTCTTGCCGTGTGGCGTACAGTGCGGACAAGTGTGCATCTATGCGTGAACTCATTGATTGCTCCACGTTGTTTGCATTTGTCTCGGCATCTTCCAACTTGCGATTGAGCCGTTGCGATCGATCTTGAAGCTGTAGGAACCTCTCTTGTGCTGCTTCAATCTTTCTTTTGTCACTCTTGATGCTCTGCAGTATATCCTTAATCTTGTTTTCTTTTTCAAGGATATTGGTCTCGAGTTTGGAAAGCTTTTTGACCCCTGCTCCTGACGGTTCGTGAGGGCGCTTCTGATGACCCACGGCAGGGGCTGAAGCCTCTACACTGGCTGGCTGCGCTTTCGACTGGCCAGACGCAGCCTTGGGCCGAGAGCCCGGCGCATATTCGGAAACTGGGGACTCTGCTCCGCTGACGGCGTCTTCGGCGTCATCAGAGGCATCAATAGCCTTATCGCGAGCTGATGACCGTCGTTAGCGGGGCTCGCGATGTCGATGGGGAGTACATACGGCTGCCGTTGATGGTGGATCTCAAGCTACGGGTGCTGGCGGGCGCATCATCACCGCGGCCGGCCTTCGTGGTCTTGGGCCTCTCGCCAGACAGACTGGAGCGCAGTCGCTTGGACGGCTTCGCTGTGCCTGATGAATTCTGGCCCTTTGATGGATCGTTTCGCGGACGTTTGGCGGTTCTTGCGCCCTTCCTGCCAGCGTGTGTCGAGTCAGGACTGGGCGGCGCATCGCTGTCTGGCGGCGGACAGGCGGCGTCAGCGGTTTCGGGGACTGCAGAGGTAGAGCGGCGATGAGCTTACCGGCCTGGACAACGATCTCGTCCTGCATGTCTGACATCTTGGCTATGGATGATGGCGTCGAGTCTTATGGCGTTCGTTGGGCTTGCTGACTCCACGGGCGTTCCCTGGAAGAGTTCCATGGCGGGGACAAATCCGAGTCAGTGCGCGCGGCGCGGTCAGCCAGGCAGCAGCTGCCTAATCCGGCCAATTCCGAAGCCGGAGCTCCGATCGCTCCAAGCCCACATGACCACAAATTCGCAGGGGCTGCAAATCCGCGTCAGGGGGGAAGAAAATCAAAAACAAGAGGGAGAATGATTGTTAAATAGTCGTAAGAAACAAGAAAACACCACCTGCATCACCCCACCACTCAAGCCAGGGTCCATGCACGGGATCCTCCGGCATAACGGGTCTTTCACGCGGCAGAGGTGCCAATCATCTGCAAAACATTTGTAGGTTTCTTCCTGGTAGACTTCCGGCTTTTCCGCCTAATTTGTGGAACGGGCTAAGGGGGTGAGCTTGGTGCACAGGAAAGAGCCTGTTCAGTCCTGCATTGCCTGCTTTAGGCCAATAGGCGACACTGCTTTTTGCATGTCAATAGTCTGTTGCAGTAGTCACCATGTACAGATGATCCACATGACAAGTGCAGCTGCAATCCTTGTTTGATTGCTAATTTCACGCGTCGAGATAGTTGGTCATGGCGTCCCAACAACGCATCACTGGGTCGTCACCACGCAAACCTGTCCACTAGGCCGAGTTTAGGGTATCGGCAGTATCGCGACTTTTTAAGAACGCATGAACTTGATTCGTCGCAAGCCTTAATGGTTGTTCGTCTTACATTGAACACGTTGCTTGCTAAGTGTAAGCTCGAGCAGCGCGCTCGTATCTTACGTCATGCTACGTGTCCGAGGCGGTCAGGTCCCCTGTCCTCCAATTTTACGGCCCGCACACAACATGGTCCTTGCTTGCTTTTGATTGAATATCCTTCATCTTTGCTTAGTCGCACTCTCCGTTCGTGTTCCTGGCATGTAGATGCTGACTGGCTACCAACACGTAGGGAAGCACGAAGATTATCTGCTTTCTGTCAATATCATGCCTGACTCAACACCGTTGCAAACGTGTCGGCTCCGGAGAGATACCAAAGGACACCGATTTTTGCTACAAATCGAATGTGTCGTGATATCTCATCATAATCGTGCCGATCCGCTTGACCTAATCAATGAGTCATTTCCATCAAGCCTTCACATCTCAAGCTTTCACGACATTGAACGTATTACGCCGTAATTCTCCAAATTGGTCTTTGCCTTGGTGGGACTTGTCTCGTGAACGCAAGTGTGACGTCCACGTTGTGATAGTATAATTGGCAAATACAGCGAGCGCTTCATCAAGAGAATTTGTGGTTGACCCCGATATATTGGAATTGCTACAATTCGAAAGGCAGCTCAGGCGCCAGATAAAGCCAGACTGTGAGGCTTCCAACCAGAACGGAGCGTGGGCGGCGCAGTCAACCGCTTTATCCCCACATATCGTTCTCAAGGCAAACGCCAACCAAATCGACAACGAGGCGATCAGTCGCGCTACCGCCGCTGGAAAATTGAAAAGATGAACATCTTTGAAATTCAACTATGTTACTCGAGAATGGCACGAGCCTGTCACGGTCTCGCGTACACCGCAGAAGGTTGCAGCGTGCATGGAATGAACGACTCTTCGAATTGGTGGAAAGCATACCATGTCAGTCAATACTTGATCTATACACGATTGATGACTTCCACTATAGCCACGCACGCTTGCAAATCTCGCAGGCCCAAGCACGGTCACTGGCTGTGAGCATCATTCAGAATATACGTGAGTTTGCCTAACGAGTCCTCGGAGATGCCGTTCTTGGTGCTGCTCCAACTCTTCTGTTCGTCCCGAGTGGGCACTATAAGGAAAAGTGAGACTCCTGAGGAGCACTTCCGCTCATATGCCCTTGCAGCTGGGATACAAACGTCGGCCTAACAGCGATTCCTTGCTCTGGCTATATAACTGTCCACTCTAGCCTGGAAGGCGAAGTGAGGAAACATCGACAACTGGATGGAGTGTTGCCATTCGGATGCGCTGTTAGAAACCTCATCGGCGTCCTCTGAGTTTGGTTGTTGGTCCTTGACCAATTTATGCAGCCGTAATTTCCACAGTCACACCTTGTGCTTGTACTGGACTGCTGATGGGTTCGTACGGATTTTATCCAGACTGTGGTCCTTTGGCACATCAGAGAACGTGTCCGGACTGCTCACTTTGCCAGTCTCAACACGAATTCTCCGGATATCGATCGTATGGATGGCTTTGTTTCTCGAGGAGCAGTTCAAAGTAAGAATACATCTTACGCTTGCCGCCTGTCATGTTTGTGTCAATGAGCGCAAGTGACAAGGCACACAACCGCACTTAGATTCACACGTCATCACTATGGGCTGAGTGGTCATCTGATGTGCCATATTTGAATGTTGCATTGATTGAATGAGGTCATAGGTCTACCGGTTCCGTGTACTGAACACTAGGTATGTCCAACAGGCCAGAGGTTACACCGAATAAGATATCTAGCATAAGGTCTGTTGTTCCAGCCTTCCTTGTCGTGATAATACCTGCTGCTATCCACTCGCAACACTTGAATTCCAGGGCGCCGCTTAGAGACATACGGATCTTTTGTCCAGTCCATCATCTTTTTCCTGTACAGCCAGACTGTCTACAACGATCTTGGTCCTGAGACGATACTGCCTCTTGTCTCATGCGATCTCGAACGAGGCGGAGTTTTGAGTGGCGATCTTGGTGGTGGAAGAGGTCAAGAAGCGGTGCCTTGTTCGAGGACACTCATGGTTTTCCCAGACACTGGCCCACCAGGAGTCTCCAGAAGAGCTCAGAATTACTGACAGATGCGCCCCCAAAGAAGCAAGATACGACCAAGTTTCGAGTCACCATCATCTCAATGAACATGCGAATACGACAAATACTGTGATGACATGGCCTTCCGCGCACTGGTCAACACCAAGGACCATGACAAGACCTCCTGCCTCGAATTTTGACCTTCTACACCCCCCTCATGTGAAAACTGCCACAAAGCTTGGCCCACCGATAGACAACATATCGGATCCTAATGACATCCTGGAAGGCGAAGCTGTTGGTGAGCCAGATGCGTTAGTGCGGAGTGAAGAAGCGCGTATATTTCACAAACGGAGTGCTATGCCAGTCGGGTCGAGTGAAACTTTAGGGAACTCGAAAAAGTGAAAAGTGGTGATCGATAGTACTTTAATGTCCCATGAGCCTGGCTTTGACCCACAGAGGCCTGGGGATGGTCAAGGCTTGGTTGCAGATGGTATACAGGGGGAGGTACATATTTAAGTGGTTTTTAAGGTCTTCTTTGCACGCTTGATAAAGCAAAGGCAGCGCAGACCATGGTGTGTAATCATGTAGTAATTGAGTAGCCAGAGTGGACGAACGTGAAAGAATGACGAAGCATCTAGTTTAGTTCGGACTGCAAAGCAGCCGGTGGAGATGCGTCAAGAACATCGAGGAGATTGCGTGAGTATCAGTTCCATTTCTTCATGCACGAATAACAGAGCTTCGGGTGAGAATGTTATAAGGTCACGACACTGACTTCGGCGGCTGAAGAAAGTCCAGAATTGCGCCGCTGGGTTACACCGTAAGAGAAATGTCCACCAATCGGGTTTTGTGGGCAGAATGGCATCTGCAGTACAAAAGGGCGAACATGAAAGGCGGCAGTGTCAAGTGGATAAGACTGTTCTGGAAGAGAACCATCTGCATGGCTGTTAACGGCCTTCCGGATACGGTTCGAGAAAACATACGACAGCTGTCCATTGGTCACAGATAAGCCCAAGAATGAGTGCCGGAAAATTCGACGGAAGGCCCGAGCCAATCGTCAAATGGCGCCATTTGTCGGAAAATCGAGAACAAATCCCGAGTCGACACATCAGCTACTGCATGAATGGGTACAACTTTGTTAAACTTCTGTTCTTTGGAAAGGGACGACTTTTAAGCGGTCAGGGGGCCTCCGCACGTGCGGGTAGTCAAAGACTGTGCCCCGGCTGATTGGCTTAGTTTGGCAGCGGGTTTGGTCGTACCCCTCCAGCTAGTCCATTTTTGTGCTGATCAACGACCTTCGCCAAACCTTCAATTTTTGAAATGCGACCGTCCTCATTTCACCATCAGTAGTGCGATTGCATCATCGGTATACATGTAACCTCGTATAAAGTCTTCAGTGTGGAAAAGCTTATAGGGAGTGCCATGTCACATTTCCAAGATCCAGCACACCGTGCAAATCACTTTCGAGTATTTGTCTCGCCCTAATAGCTGGTGATTCGCCTGGCTGCTGCTCCACCTGTCGCAAAACGTGGAAATGGCGGACCTCGCTATCAACCAGCCGGTCAAGCGAAGCGCACCAAACATTGCACGAGCAGATATTGAGGACGACACGGTCAATGGTGGCAATATTACCATCAGCGACAAGACAGCAGATGCACGCCCTGAAGAAAAGGACGGCTATGAGTCACCCACGGATCAGATTGAAAATGAGCCTGTCGAATATGTGAATGGCCATCCTGTGATCCGAAATGGTATACAAATCCGCCTCTTCGTACGCTAGCAGTCTGTTGTCTAACTCACACTCAGGTATTGATGTGTCCAGATTCGTGGTGTCGGCTCGAGACGATGGAGACCCAGCACTGACATTTCGCTCCGTCTTCCTGGGTACCATCTTTACCGCCTTCTCAAGTGTCATAACTATGCTTTATGTCTTTAAGCCAGTGCAGATGCAAGTATCGTCCGTCTTCATCCAAAGTACGTCTACCATAAGCTTCATATTTGACGTCTGCTAACCTTTACAAGTCCTGGTCTACGTTTTCGGCGAAGCTTGGGCACTCCTCACTCCCCGTCCAGATCGCTTCAAATGGCGGTGGGTACAGAGTATACTTCGTTTCCTGAATTTCGGTCAGAGTTTCGGCATCAAAGAGCACGTTGTTGCATCGCTCATTGCCTCGTCGGGAAACAATGGACTGTCTGGAGTGGAAATCTATGCCGTGGAAAGGCTGTTCTACAACCGGGATGTTTCAGCTTCTACGGCACTACTTGGTACTTTCTCCATCTCATTGTGTGGCTTCGTGGTTGCCGGGCTGCTGCGTCCGCTCATTGTGTATCCCGCGGAGATGGTTTACTGGACCACTCTGCCACAAATCTCATTGTTTCAGAATCTCCATTTTGATCGATGGGCCCATCGAAAACGCCTTTACAAGTTCGGCTTAGCCATCCTTGTAGCAGCTGTTTGGGAATTCTTCCCTGCTTACATCTGGCCATGGTTCGGCGGCGTCTCTGTCTTCTGTCTGGCATCTATGCATGGGTCAACAAATACCCGAACGATCTTCTCTCACGTCTTCGGTGGAGTTTCATCCAATGAGGGACTAGGTCTTTTGAACTTTTCATTCGACTGGCAGTATCTCCAAAGCCAATATTTATCGTTTCCCTTGAAACAACAAGTCAATACTTGGATTGGGTATGTCATCTGGTACGTAGCCATGCTCGGGCTGTATTACGGCAACGCCTGGAATGCTAAAGATTTTCCTTTCATGTCAACTTCACTATTCCTTGATAATGGCAAGAAGTTGTCCACTACGTCGATTCTCAACGACCACGGTACAATTGATCAAGGAAAAATTGACAAGATTGGTGTGCCGTATCTTACCTCGAGCACTGTTTGGGGTTACTTCACCCTCAGTGCTGCTATGGGAGCATTGATCAGCCACGTTATTATCTTTTTCGGCAAAGACATGAAGCTGGCATGGAAGCAAGCACGCAGCAGGACCCAGCCGGACCCCCACTACCAGGCAATGCTCAAATACAAAGAGGTTCCGACATGGTGGTACTTGATCCTTTTCGGATTGTGTTTCATTGCCGGACTTGCGGTGAACATCAAAGGACAGACTACGCTTCCAGTATGGGGGTATATCATTGCTCTTCTACTAGGTGCCTTCATTGCCCCGTTCTCTTGTATACTTTATGGTCTTTATGGTACTGGTGTCTCTACTAACCAGCTTTCCAAGATGGTTGCGGGTGCAATACATCCTGGGCGACCTTTGGCCAATTTGTACTTTGCTAGTTGGTCGCACCAAGTTATCTTGCTGGCCGTAAATCTTGCAAATTGGTTGAAGGTTGGACAGTATACGAAAGTGCCTCATCGAGTTATGTTCGCCACCCAGATCTACGGTACTCTCCTGGGAGCAGCTTTGAACTACGTTGTCATGACGGTCATCGTGACCAACAAACGAGAAATCCTCCTCGACCCTGAAGGTGACAGTGTCTGGAGTGGTTCGCTAGTCCAGAGTCTGAACTCCGCCGCCATCACCTGGTCTTTGGCGAAGCAAATGTACGGACTCAAGGGGCGTTATGTTATCGTCCCACTTGGACTGCTGATTGGCTTCATGCTTCCTATATTTCATTGGGGTCTCAACAGGCTCGTTCCTTCTTTTAAAAAGATACCAATCAACACTCCGCTAATCGCTTCCTACGCCGGGCTGTACTATTATGGCAACACCTCTTTCATCTGGTCCTCAATCGTGGTAGGCGTTTTCTCACAGATGTGGTTGAGGCGTCGCAAGCCAAACATTTACAACAAGTACAATTACCTTATCGGTGCTGGTCTGGATGGTGGATCACAGATCGTGATATTCGTGCTCTCGTTCGCCGTATTCGGCGCTAGCGGGCAGTCTCGTCCGTTCCCTCAATGGTGGGGCAATCCGAGCGGTAACCCGGACTATTGTCTGTAGTGTTATAGTGGTCCCTTATGATCAGCGATGAAGGACGAGTGGCAACGTCATAACTTAGTGGCGAATGAAGCTTAACTACAACCTGATTACGTCGAATGGGATGTAATATTCTACGATTTGCCCCGATGTTTACTGCTCTCGCTGGTAATTAAATCAAGACACGGAGCATGACCACTCGTCTCAGACAAGTGCGGTCCGCGTTATCATTGAGTTCGATATTATCGTTGTAGTTTGACACTCCATAAGGTCTCTTGAGGTGGCGTAGAAGTCGTCCAGCCTTGCAGTACATTCTCTCCACACGCCGCCCCAGCAAACGCTTGGCGGATTTGATCGTTCTCCTACACCGACCAGAAAAGATTAACAGTACAAGGTCTAGCTAATTCATGCCTCAAGGGAAGGATGGCGTTTGTCATAAAGTTCACAAAAACCCGTGAGCCTTGAAGAGCGCTCAATATCAATCGGTATATCTTTGTTGCCATAACCCAGTCATGCCTCAGAGAAAACGCATTATCGTGCGCGGGACAGACTCAATCAGCCTGGTCAACATAGAATGCCTTTCGGCGACCCCGCTCGGTGTAATTACAACACCAACAGCTCGATCTCTGTTTTGCCTTTCCAGCAAGAAAGCAATAAGACCGTCAGCTGATATCATCCCCACATCTGGTTAGACCATAAGCACAGCCAGTATGTTAGCCACTACCCAAAGCCAACTGGAAATAGAAATCTCCTGCATTCGGCTAGTGCACAAACACAGCCAGCCGCGTTGGGCCGCTAACCCCTTCAGGCCTCCTTTCAGGAGTGCGAAAGGAGCGAGCTAACCTTTGGTGTCAGCTATGTTTGGCAAGTGGGTAAGCAACGCCAGGGCGCAGCTGAACCAACCAGAGGCGCAGCATCCACGGAGACTTTAGCCTCGTGCGAACTTTTCAACGCGCTTTTTTGTTGCATCAACCACTTCTGGTCTCGACAAGCATGGCCACCTCGAAGGGTTCCAGGTTATTTAATGTCCAGTCGAATCCTGTCTTCAAGCTGTATCTCTTGCTTAATACCACCCCAACGATCTCCTTCGATACAACTGCTCTGGCCCTGGGTCATACTTGCGCGCTTCCGCTCGCTCGCACCACAACACATCTTTAACCATGTCTGCTGTTCAAAGTGTCGTTTCCTGGAACCTCCCTGGAGGTGTCGACAACTCGACCACGTCCTACACTTACTGGGGCTCTGTCATTAGCGCCAATCCAACCGCCACCACTGTAGCCATTTCATGCACGCCATGTCTCGACCTGAATCCCACCATGACATTCGGACCATGGGCACAGATCACACCGCCGCCTAACGTCGCCGCTACAGGCGCTTACGATGCGGTCATCACCTTTCCCATTCTCGATTCGAACTTCAGCGCGACTGGGCATGGCAGCTCATTTGCTGTGTCTACAGAGACCAACGCCGATGGAAAGCCCGCCATGCAGACCTTCAGTGTTCATTGCGACATGGTCAGCACGACCGTGGCAGCTGCTTGCACGGAGAAGTACTTTGGAGCAGCACCGGCGGAGAATTCCTCAACTACTTCCTCAACCAGCCTCTCATCCCAGTATGGAATCAGTTTGACGCCCGTCACGATCACTGCTGGTCTTGATAAACTGGCTTCAATCACTTCTACGGGCGGTGCTGCGCAGCCTACATCTACAAGCAAATCCAACAATCCCACCGGTCCCACTTCAGCAAGCGCTACCGCAGGTCACACAGGCGCTGCGTCCAGCGTTTATGGAGTCAATAGCGCTACACTGAGCTTGCTTGGCCTATTGGCGGCTTTTTTTGTGCGATAAGCGTGTTATAAATGCGACAAACACATTGAGGAAGCATTTATCATTAATGGCGGTGTTTAAAGGCACGGATGTACGGAGTTTAAATCGATTTGTCATTATGTAGCTAGTTTCATGTGTAATCGACCACCACGCCTGTTGACATTTTCAATCTTGACGAACAACGTACCTGATCCGATTCGAATCACGTCTCAGTCCTATGCATAAGTGCTAATGCATCAACAATCCTCCTCAACCCTTCTTCGAGGATGCGCCGCTGTTGGGAGAACACAATTCTGAACCATCCTCGCTGTTCTGCTCCAAAATGCTTCCCCGAAGCCAGGAAGACCTTGGACCTCAGCAACGAAGAAGTTACTTCAGCGTCCATGTCCGAAATATTCTTACCAGGGTGACGCTTTTGGTACGCGGATCCAAGGTCGATCCACAGGAAGAAAGCCGAGTTGACGCCATGCATATAGGGAATGTCGTTCACCTCTGCCCATGTCTGCACAACCTCAAGGTGCCTAGCGAGTCGCTTTTTGTTTTCGAGTATATAGCCATCGACCCATGCGTCATCTTCCAGAATGTTGGCTGTCAGGTGGTCCGCGACGGATGAACTTGAACTGTACAGAGCGACGGAGACCAGAGAAGCATGGAGCGGGACATTGTTCTGGGACACAATGGCCCCTATGCGAATTCCATTTGCTCCAAAATCTTTTGACATGCCCCATATAACATGTAGCCTGGAGGGATCCATTAGACTATCGAGATTTATCGACAGCGCTGATTCGAATGGAACTGCATCAGATTGCGATGGGACAGACCAAGTTGATAAAGCATATATCTCATCGCTGATCAAGTGGATTTGATATTTCTGACATACCCTCATGAGGTCTTCGATGACGCGCCGAGGATAACAGCGTCCAAGCGGATTGTGAGGATGACAAATAACAATCCCGGCAACCTTTTGTCCAGCTGAAAATGCATCCAGGATTGCCGACTCGTACTTTGGAACCGCTTCATCACCAAGAGGATCGACACCGTTGAAGCTGACAGCAGTCATCCTACAAGATGTCCTCAAAGTCAGATCTGGGAGGAAAGTCCCATAGAATGGCATTCCAACCAGAAAGATATCTCCGGGATTCCCCAAAGCCCAAGCCAAGTGTTCAATAGCGGAGCTGCAGCCGTTGGTGACAACAATATGTGCCGGGTCAATTGGTCTTACTGGCTTCAGTTGGCGAGTCAGAAATCCACAAATGGCATTTCGGAGGCGTCTAGTACCCCTTGCTCCATCTCCATAGGTGAATGCGGTCAGAGGGAGGTTGATGTTATCATGAATGTGCTTTGCAAGGACATCATGCATGAGTGAGTTTCTCGGCGACCCCAAGGCTGACAAAACCATTCGGATTTGACTCTTCGTCCCAGAGATCTTGGATTACGTCCCAGAAAAGAAGCCCATCGTTGGGCTGTGATGCCTCGAAAGCCCGTTGCGAAAGGCTCATGGTGTGGGAGTGGACAACGATATCGCCGACGACGGCCGCACTACCAAGTGCTTGAGCTCAGGCAATACCCCGACCAGAGGAGTCGGATTACAACAAACTATTACGTTGTCTTAATGAGAAGATTATATGATGCGATTCGACCTCTTCCGGTTTTGAGTGTCTCTTTTCGATTGACTCACTCGTTTTACTGAGTGTGTGACGGTCAAAACGCGGGGGAAGCCGAGATCGGAAGTGTGATGACCGCTATCGGCATGGGATCGCAGCACGGAGGACAACTTGCCCACATCCATCCGAGCCGTGCAGAAGAATCCAGCGCTTCAATGAGTAATGCAAGTCGTTGGACTCAGGCATCTTAAGCTCAAAGAACTATGTATTGCTCGCTTGTGGCTGACCCAGATAACCAGCTGATTGATCACTCCAATAGTACACTAAATCATGTCTTCTCATATGCAACGCCTCAACTCCGAAGATATTCACAGACACTCTTGCCATACCGGGTTGCTCCCTTGTACTGCCACATACCAGGAGCGTTCCCCTTCTGTAGTCCTTCGATAGCAGTGGCAAAATCGGGGCCCAGACCTTCGGCCTTCACATCTCCGAGAGGATACAAATAGGTCTTGAAAGAGAAGAGAATGGCCCTGGTGTGGGGCAATCTGGTCAGTGTCTGCAATTCCACCCTCAAGAAAGCCTGTTGTGCATCATAAGTCAGCTTATTGCTTGCCAGCATCCGTGCTGCTCGACACACCTTAACTGCTTCAATGGCTTCCTGTTCCACATACTCATCCTTTGCAGCATGATTACCTTTGACATTGAAGAGCTCGGAGTGGGTCTGGACAGTCCACTTCCAAGTAAGACTTTTGTCAGTGATTCACACCAGGCAAAAATTATTCGCTCTTGACTCACGTTTGTCCGACGAATACTCCTGCCAACCTCTAATTTGGCAAAGGTCCTTTCTATGCTTGGCCCAATCTTGTCGTAAGAGGGCACATGATTGTGAATTTGACCCATGTGGGAACCCAGCTTTGACGCCGGGTTCCATCCAGAAGGGAAACAGCACATGATTGCTACACATTGATGACCCTCGGGAGTTTGTTGTAATAAAAACAAATCTTCCTCTACTGTTATGCCGAGGTTGCGCAGCGCTTCCAAAGTGTCTGCCGGGACATCGGTGGGAAGTGTCTGTTTCATGGCCAGGTTGTGGAACGATTTGCCATCGGTCGAGAGTCTAAACATTGTCGGGTAACGATTGGGTAGGTAGTGCACTACCAAATAAGCATATAGCTCCTTAACAGACTCTTTCCCACTCGGTATGTGACCATGGACAACATGACTATGATTCTGAATGATCTTCTTGCGAAGCGCGATGCGCTCCAGATAGTCGCAATCAATGGTGATGAGCTCCGAGGGACTATTATATTTTATGGCTGCGCCGATCTGTCAGCTCTTCAAAGGTAAGATCAGCACTCCTGAAAATACCCATAGTGATGTGGTATATTGGCTTAAAGGGGCGAAAGTTTTGTGGTGACTCTTGCTGCCAGTCGAAGTCCTGCTTGGGCCAGATAGCTTTGGATTCCTCCGAGGCTAGCGCGGCTTTTGATGTGCGTAGGGAGGGCTCTCGTTTGATCTGACATTTGTAGTCAGGCTTGCATCACCTTGAAGTGAAGACACTGGAGTTTACTGACCCAACGCCAAAGCAGCAGAGTGATAGCAATAGTGATTCCCACGATTGACTGGGCGGAGCCATTCAACAACGGGGGCATTGAGAAGTCATAACCAAAGCCTGCCATTATGCAGTAACAATTTAATCTGAAATGTGTGTGTTGGGTATAATGCTGGTGTCGCGTCTGACAGAGATCCTCATCCACTTATATAAATATCCCAGGCGTTGTTGAGGTCTCATCTTTTCACCATTACGGGAATGGTAGCATAGCCGACAGGATGTCCCAGAATGGCTTCCAGGCTAACCTCGATCGATGCATGCATGGGGAATAGTTGATGGATAAATGTCTAGCCCCAGGATAACAGCCCGGTTGTGTCTTGTCTTATCGTACGGAGTCCATCGGGTGGCCGTCCCCGGCAGCCCGTTCCGACTTTCTGCCGAGCCACGCTCTCTTTTTCGCACCAGATCGGGTTAGCAGATTTTGCCAAGCCAGCGCCGTGTGCCCGACCCCGAGGAGACTGGAACCAGGATCCCCACAATCGCCACATGTCACCCTACCGCTGACAAAAATCGTGGACGGCCTTTTTCATCCGCTCGTTTCAAGTCGTTGTGGACGCACAAGCCAGACACAAGCCTATGCCATCAACCAGTCGTCCATACGTACGCAAGACTAAAGGTGCTCAAGTCTACCTGCGTGGCTCCGGAAGCGTAGAAGCTGACAGAGAACTCTGATAGGTTGTTACCCATGTTCACGGCGGCGCATACATTGTGACCGCACTGAACCTTCATGTAACAAGTGTGTTGCCAGAGGCTTGCAGTGCACTGGACTTGGGCTTCGAATCAAGTTCAGCTATGGAGAATCAGACGCGAAGGCCTCGGCGAGTGGGATTCTACCCAATGCCCTAGAGTAATACTCAATCTTTTCCAGATTCATGTAACGAGTGCTTACTAGTTTTTTTTTCAACCAGAAAGGAGCAAAAGGGCAATGGAGCTTCGTTCTTCAATCATACAACCCAGCCAGAACCCTCCATGACACTTGTCGTTGACCCTACTCCATCATCTGCCTCCTCGATTCCTCCGTGGAAATCTAGTCCTTTGGTCGTGGCGGCTGACAGTCATCGTTTACTGGCTGCCGAACACGGTCACCATGAAGACGGTAATGATGGTTTGGTTGGACATAGCAGCCTTGCAGTCATTGGAAGTACTGCATTTGTCACGTCGATGAGGGCCACGCCGACAATTCGACTTACACCGGAGAATATTCCACGCTGGAAGTTGATGATGTGTCGTCATTGTATGCTTGCCTACCATCTCCTCGATCTTTCGTAGATTGATCCAAGGAGAGGACTGACATGCCTCAGTTTCCGACAACATTGCGCCAGAAATGGCCGCCATCGATGGCGTCCGCAATGGCTGGCGATCCTTGGTTCTCCCATTCGCTCACACCAACGATCTTGTCATGGGAGCTGTAGTGACCGTCTCTCTGCACCATGTCTGGCGCAACTGGCATCGGCCAAACGTTGGTGACGAGATGTCGGACATCAAACCTCAGCTACGCGATCCGAACGAGTTCTACATTAGAGTTATACACAAGCTACAAGAATTACCTGAGCTTACCAAGTGTGATCTGGAAACAAGGAACTCGGTACTTCTCACTATCCTTGTCCTCTTTGTCGGGGTCATGGTGACTGGACGGTCTGACTTCCGCATACTATCTCGGATGTTGGAGTCTGCACTCGAAGCCGTTGGAGGGGAAGACATCTTGGGCGATGGAGATGCTGCCAGGTTCATCAAGACCCAAATTCATAAGTAAGCTATGACCGCTCGTACTGATCATTCCAAACTTTATGGATGACTCCAATAGCCCTGTCGTCTACATCACTAATCTTCATTCTTGTAGATTCCGCCTGTATTCTGCACCACTTCTTAATGAACAGAAAGGCATGCAAGTTATTTCGTCCCGACTCAACACTGATCAATTGCTTGACTGCCTCACATACAATCTTTCTGATAACCCTCAGCACTCTTTGACGGTTTTGTTCGTAAAGAACATGGTGCAACAAGCCGTCGATATCTATCTAGACCAGGTGCGCAGCGAGTCAATGGGCGCACTCCGTACAGACGTGGACGAGATGGCATCAATTATTCGTGTCCAACAGTTCATCGATACCATGGAGACATTCCCAGAAAGAACATCTTGCGAACAAGTTTTGATATGGGCATGCTTCGTGGCAGCCTCAGGAAGTGTACTCCCTGAACACAGAGAATCTTTCGAACGCATTCTTCAGCGGCAATACGTCAGGAGTGGGTTCGACAACATACGAAAAGGTATCGAGCGTTTGCAATCAATCTGGCACCGACCTCCAAATCAGCGATGGACGTCTTTACTTGCACAGTCAGACATACTACTCATGTGACTGTGCAACAAGTTGGGACAGACTTGCGGACTATTTAATGACCACGGAGCGTGTCGGTCAAGCAAGAAGGTATAATGATTGGATCACAGAGGTAGTTAAGGCCTGGCAAGCATCGCATCGACAAGATGCATCGTGGTCGGGTACGTCCACAGCGTATGAAAGCACCGACAGTGGGATAACATCATTCCTCTTCGAATTTGTGCGCTTTCTTCTTCCGGCCGAATAGTTCACCCATCTCCGTCCAGAACCCAACAGGCTCTTCTGCGATAGCGGCCTCGTATGCATCGATACTAGGCCGCTCCCAAACCAAGTCGACCTCATGCGGTCTTTTGTATTTCGTCCTCTTGATCAACTTCCACCCGATAAACAAAATTGGAGCAAGAATCTGCATTGTGTAATTGGTGAAGAAGTCCGGTGTGCTCCACGGTGACAGCGAGCCATAGCCAAAGCAAATCGCAATGGTGACTTGGACGACCAAAGCAATGTACGCGCCGTAGGGTTGGAAATATCCATAGTATGGTCTGGTTTTGCGATCGACGCCCTGGGCCACACATGCTTTGTGGTAGTTAATGAACGTGATGGACATGACAATAAAGGTGACTAGACCACCACCTGTCATCAGATTGACAAGCCACGACAGCGCAGTGGCTGATCCAGCTGAAAGTTGCAGGAATGACAGCATCGGAAAAAGCATCACGATGAAGAAGCAGTACAGTGGTACGCCCTTGCGGTTGGTATACTTCAAGACCGCTGGTGCGCGTCCTGCAAGTGCCATAGCATGAAGTGTTCGACTCGCACAGTAGGTATAGGTGTTGCCGGCCGAAAAAATCGATGTCATGATCAGAACATTGATGAGATGAGGGAGCCCATCGATGCCGAGGTTCTTCATTGCAATGACATAAGGCGAGGATGCTGCGTTACCGGTGCCACCACCGCCGAAGTAGATGTTGTGAAGCGTCTCATTGTCCCAGGGACATACTATCCCAATTGCCAGAGCGCTGAATACGAAGAAGATGCAGAACCGGAAGTAGACTGTTTTGAACGCCGACTTGATGTAGCGACTCGGGTTCTTGGCCTCACCCGCTACCATGGAAATGTACTCCGGTCCAACAATAGTGAAGGACGCGGACCACAGGGAGGCAAGGAATCCTTCCCATCGTCCAGTGGCACCTGTGCTTCGAAACTCAGCAAAAGCTCCTGGCACACTCCAGTACCGGAAGCCGTAAGCATCATGCTTCGGGTTGCCGCCCACCATAGTGACGAAAGTAAAGGCAAACAAGATGAAGATCAAGATCAGCTTCCCGCCAGACAACCAGAACTCAGCTTCGCCATAGAACCGAACGGCCATGATGTTCAACAGACTGCAATAGGCCACGGTCAGAACTATTCAGTATATGGTATCGTAGTGGTCTCTCTTACCCATAGCATAACACGACGGCAGCGCAGACACCAGCGGTAGGTCCCGGGTTGAGCACATCCTCGTTCCAGAAGGAGAGTACCGAGGTCAATGCAGTGATCTCAAAGGGGATGGAGATGGCTTCGTAGAGGAAGAAGTTCCATCCAGCCACGAAGCCCAGAGCATCATCGACCCAGTAGCCTGCAAGACGAACAAAGCCACCAGCGGCAGGCATGTAGGTACTCATCTCCGCAATCGAGTTGTTGACCAACGCCAGGATGCCCGAGTACAAAGCGTAGGTGATGAACATGCTGCCGGGCCCACCTCTTGCCAGCCCACCTCCAATGCTGATGAAAAGGGCAGTCCCAATCGAACCTCCTGCAGCGATCAATTGGATCTGGCGATTGCCGAGCTTCCGATGTAAGCCATCGACGGTAACGACGCTGGGCTGAAGGTCATCTGAATCGTCATTCGAGCGGGTGTAGTCAAGAGCGGCTGACTTGTCGTCAGCCATCCTCTTCTCCTCTGCACGGTCTGGAGTTGCCATGATGAGTGACGGACGCTTTGTCCAACAGATGGTCAGCGAGGAATTTGTGGAGGAGAAAATCGAGTACAAATGAAACTCAACATGGGGAACCACTGGGGTGGTTCATCCGGAGAACTTATCTTCTCACCGAGCTATCGGTGATACCATGGCCCAGAGATTGTGGCGTTTCGTGTCATCGACATGGCTGGGCAGTGCCACAAAACAGGTGAGAGTGCCGCGCAGCAGGCGTCTCGCGTCGAATAGACGAACGCCTCGTCCCCCTAACGGACTGGTGACCGGGGACTACGGGCTACGGTCCCGACGCTACGGCTTCCCGATCCGGGGGTATCGGGCCCAATCAAGGCCTGGATGTGGGCTTGAAGCACGCGTCCGGGGAAACGGGTTCTAGACATGCCCCAGACTTCCCCGCATGATTTGCTGTGCCTGGCAGAAGAAACCTGGTTTAAATTCGACAGATGTTCGATCCAGTCCTCTTGATTCCTACGATTGCGAATCACGGCACATGTACTATCTTCGATCCCGTCGCGTAGCTGCGTTGGCCCTGGCGGATCTGGTTGAGACAAGACCCACAGTGATACCACACGCGATCTTGTCCACTGCAAGCCGGCCCCTATCCGTAACAAATTCTCGGATGTCATACCGCGTGCGAAGTTTGTGATCCTGCTTCGGCTGCGCAATGCAAGCCATGCTCTCGGTAGTGCTGAGGTGTCAAATGCCGGGCTATATTTCCAGTCGGCGCTTGTTGTTGTGAGTCCAGGACGCCATTTATCTCTCGAGCCCAAGCATTGGTTGTCGATGTACATCATGATCCATTGTTGCCTACACAGCTCCAAATCAAGCGTGCAATCTTCCTCGCCGTCCGCTCGGCTTGGACAATCGAAAACGAGTGATGTTACTGCCACCTCACACCAGCGCGTAATTCCCATGCTCGTTCCCGTCCGACTCCCAATAGTAACCAACACGATTGAGCGAGGCGGGGTGGCACTCTTTGGGTTTGCGACTATCATCCATCCAATCCCTGTGCGCATGGAGTGCCTTGGCTATGTGGTTCCGGAACATGGCTGAGCAGCGCCCATATCCAACTTGTCCAATACACGGAAGCACATCCGATGGCTTGCTGCATATCGAGTACAATGTATCGCGGCGAGAATGGGTATGCGATGGTGATCAGCCAGAACTTACTGTCTTGGGAAATCTTATCCTATCTCTCGTGGGTCCAAAGCAGATTCGTTTAGATCTCGATCGTCCTACTTGCAAATCTAAAGTCGGTCTGATGGACGAGCCGGCAAGCGCCTTTGGACAGATTCCTTCAGCATGGTCTACCGATTATGGACATGATGTCTTTGTTTTGACCTACTGATAGGTGTTGTGAGGAATCTGACCCTGCCCACGTGCGGCCGCGGCTCAGCCTGTCAAATTACCAGGTAATTGATACTCTGATACAGGATGTTCTGCGGGCTCGAAGATAATTGAACAGCATTTTCTAGCAGTCATTCAGTTCCTATCTGAGAGCATAAAGTTTTGATTCTGTGTTATGGTGTCACCGGATGACATGAAGAGTGATACTAAAAGGAATATAAGATCCATATTCCTGGGCTCGATGATAAGATTCTAGATAAGATTAGATGACGCGAGATCTGCTGATATTTCCCTTGATCGAGATTGGACTTACGCGCGAGCTAGCTGGACCGTCAACATGATTGGACAGACGTCCAGACATGGCCTGGCGCCTTCGCTCAGACGGCGGTGCAAAGCCGCTTGCTCGAGGCTTGACTCCATGTGGATCATTTCGTCGCAGCATATTCTCATACTGAGCGTTGTAGTTATTTGTTAGCACAACGAGATCATTCCGATGATCGAATCCTCAATTTCATGCTGAGAATGCGTCTATATCGTGCGCCATCGGCTGCCTCGACTGTGAACACTGTGAGCTTGCGTAATCCTGACGCGTAAATAGCTTGGCATCAACTTATCTTATCAATTCTTCTCTACGCGGCCGCACAACGGATATGTTCATCGCTTTGTATTTGGATCTTTGTTCATCGTGATCATTTTGTGCATTTGCTCTGCATCACCCGCCGCACCCACGTGGGCGTGATGACCTACGAGAAGAGGATAAATGCTCAGGATGCCGCTTTTGAAGTGTTTTCTCGACAGCGACTCTGCTGTCAATCGTGGCCGCTGACATTCGATCATGCAAAAACAACCGCGCCGCACGAGACGGCGTTTTTGGCAATTATACCCCTCAGTCATACCTCTCTGATGAGTCGGTCACCGGCCCCTTAGCAAACATCTTCCTCGAACCACAATCGGGCAATTCGGGCACTTGATGGATCGATGTTGCTAGCCTTATGACCGATGCTACTTGATGCCAAGACATTTGTATCACTTGGAAGGTGAGGGCAAGCACCGATGCTGCGACAAAGGGGAGACATGTAATGGTAGGGATGGGAACCCGCTCTTTCGTCAGACTTGGACTAAATTATGCACAAATTAGGCCAACGATTGCTACGAGATCATCTTCAATGTTACAACCAAGGCCCCCCTTCGGGCCGCTGATGTGCAAGACATGTTCATTACTCTGCATTGTACCGCCATTATTACTGCCAACACGATCTCTCGACAAAGTTCACACATGTCGAAAGTTATTTCCAAGAGATCAATCTAGCTTCTAGGAACCTCTTGTATCGTTGGCAAGCGTCTGAACACCTGGATATTGGTGCACATGTTTCACTTGTGGGTCGGACACGCGAAGCTCAACAGCTAGCGGACGATATGTTGTACATCAGCAGTATAGCCAAGGATAATGTAGGCAAATACCTCGTCAGTGTGGGTAATGGGAGTTCAATCATCTATGTCCCTGGGGGACAACAGCAGTATTATCTGGAGACTTGGTGGAACGGACAGCGACTTTCAAGATATGAGTGATGGAAAGGCTTCTAGTTTCTGTGGACAATACCATGTCCGATGGGTTGACGGAACGCGTACAAGGCTTTCTCTCATTGGCAAACCACTCCCGCGGTCCACGTTCCAGTGAGAGCGAACATCTCTCTCGTGGCATGATCTTGGACCTCGATTATGAACGAAGGCAGGTCAGATTGATCGCAGCTACTACGCCATAAGCTCCCATCGAGGAGGCAGCATGCAGACCCTGATGGATACCCCCGACAATGTCATGCTGGGCTACGGATACGAGCCTTCCTGGACTGAATGCGCAGCGGATGGCACCGTCTTGCTGGAGGTGGGATTTGGTTCTGTTCGGCTGGATCGCAAAAACGTTGACAGTTCATGGGCCCTCAAGATGAACTGGACAGGTTCACCATTCTGGGGCCCGGGAGTTGCACCAGGGCCGAAGCAGGAATACTGCTTCAATGAGACCTGCGAGATCTTTTCCATTCATCTGCACGACGATTCTTTGGGGCGCCCGATTGTGAATGATACCGTCTATTTTAGCTGGAACGGCGCCACGGAGCTGGAGTCTTGGGTTGTTCTTGCCTCCAACGACCGAACCAACTTGACAATGGCAAACTTCTTCAAAGAAGTTCCAGATACTGGTTTTGAAGATCACATCTTCATCGGCAAATCGACCACATACGTGGCTGCACTCGCAGTGAGTGGTAGCAATACTGTCTTGGGTATCACCCCCACCCTCGAGATGAACGGTTTCCGGCTTTTTAGGTATCTTGGTGGTGGTCACCAAAACAACATGGAAGACCTGACAGTCTTGTGGCAAAAATACGTTGCTGAACAAAGGCAGTTATACAATCTGTATGCCTCTATCAAACGATACCTAATAGGACTTATTAGTAACCTCACAAACCTTGCTCCGATATTCGTCCTTGTGGCATGCTTCCTTCTTATTTCGCTCTCTCCTACCAGGCAACACCGAGTGGCTCGTCGAGGCTCACGAGCAAAGACAGTAACGCAAAACTCAGCGCACGTTGATGGCAACCACGGGTAGTCGAATTCTTATGGCCCACCGCGATAATGCATTGCCGAAGAATTGCTGACGTGACTGCTGCTTTAGTCAGACTTCCGTTTGCCACAAACGCAAAGCCCAAAGGCAAACAGCCTTCATTCTAGCACACTCCATGGGCAGGATTTCACTTTTCCGCGGAGACGGGTTGTGCAAACGCGATGCGATGTCTAGAAGTGGTTGGATTGACAAGGATCAAGTGCTTCCCGCGGCCCGTGCGGGATCTGTGTGACCACACTTGCTTGGCATCACAGGCTGCTCTCTCACCTTCACCTTCACGATAAACTTGTCCTCATCTTCACTCTGATATTTACCGTCTCAGTCGATCGAGCAAACATCGTCGCCTTTTTGTGGTTTTGTCCGGTCTTGTCGTCGATTCCACTTGCATTCGCTCTCCAACGTCTACTCGGACACCGGCTGATGCCTCAGCAACGCAGTTTTGCCTTCCCGATTCTGGTCACTTTCGGGACCTTGAGGTCCAAGTAAACATGAGCTACGATTTCACTTGCGGCACGTGCGGCAAAACTTTTCCAGCAGGATGGGAAGCTCGCGACAATCACCTGCGTTCCACCGGTCACTCTGCGCCAACTTTCGAGTGTGACACTTGTTCGCGCTACTTTGGGTCCGAGAAAGCTCGTTTTCAGCACATGGACGCTGTCAATCACTTCCGATGGGAATGTAACCTGTGTGACGAGACTTGGCCGACTGAGGGCATGCGACAAGATCATGAGCACTCGGAGCACAACTACTGTGCGGATTGCCAAAGGAATTTTGCGAACTACAACAACCTCAAAATGGTAATATTGCCCTTATATGCCTACCCTGCTTGCAGCATTACTGATGAAACATTTTAGCATCTGAACTCCCGTATTCACCGCGGCCAGCAAATCCAGTGTCCCTTCTGCAAGGCTTGCCTCGCCACAGCCACCGGACTTGTGCACCACATCGAATCCTGTGGCTGTCCAAGTGCTGCCGACATGACTCGCGAGACCATCTACAAGTTCATTAGGAGCAAGGATCCTCAAGGCGCGTTCACCAAGAACCTCATTCAAGGGCCTGACATGACCCGCTACCAAGCAAATGGGCGAGCATACAACCACAGCCGTGGAGGTTGGGAGTGCTACTTCTGCCACAAGCTGTTCAAACAACTGCCACATCTCAACCAGCACTTGAACTCCCCTGCCCGTGAGTGTTGCAATTGGTCAAGGCACCCCTGAATTGGTGCTAATGATTTGGCAGACCAGGAGTCTTTGTACCATTGTCCGAACAATGCCTGTGGCAAGCCATTCACCACACTCGCCGCCATCATCAACCATCTGGAGAGCGAGTCGTGCGGCTTCACTCGCTTTGAGAATGTCCAGCGAAGCATCAAGGACATCATCAGCAGTGACAAGTTGATCAAATTCTGATCTATGGTTGTCAATCAGTCTCCGCAAAGCAGAGACACAGAAGAGTTGATCTGTCACCTTCGAACGATCGTCGTTAACGGTCAGCACTCCAGATCTTTATATGATATCAAAGAAACCAAACAACTCTGCGGACTATTCTCGAATTCATGTCTAACCACAGTGTTTGGTATCAACGACAACGAAGCATTGAGTTGGCAGGCAGAGGAGATCGTCACGCGAAGCCTGCCGTGCTCCTATCGTCCGGTCATGAAGAACAAATTCTTTCGTATCACGATGGGGATTGAGTAGCTAGAGGTATTTCAAACTCAATTTCCTCGTTGAACACCGGCACTTCGACACTTGGGTGGAGGGGTATGGCTGGGACAGGTCGACACAGAAGTTAGTAGTCAGACTAACGGTCATGCCTTATGATATGCAGCTAGCTTTGCATGCAGTGTCAAATTTGTCAAAAGAAGTTCAATAGTGACTGATAAGCCTTGCCAAGTGCAACTATACAGTGAACTGGTGTTCCGCTCTGGTCTGTAGTGCTCCTACCCCGCTCTGCTGAGCTTGTCCGGATTGGTGATCTGGCCCTGATGGCCAGAGTCAATTGAGAATCGCTGGTCGTATTATCGGTATATGCAAGTGCGGGCTTTTGCCGATGGCGGCTCAGCTACTAGATTGACCTATTATGGGGCAGCTAGATACCACCGCCCAGTAGTTGCCCAAACTTGACACGAGATCGATACCAGCAATTACTTTTCTGGGCATAAAGGCGCTGCGGAATGTAACTCCGCGCTGCTGGTGTGGTTGAACATGAGTTTGAGTTTGGCGCTTTTTCAGCTAAAGGACTTTACGACGCTATCTACCAGATGCTCTGGTGGAGACAGCAACACTACAGGTATCTTGCGTGCGCTTATACTCTTGACCGATCCCTCGGATGGTTTTGTTCCCTGAAGATCCAGGGATCCCGCTTTACCCGCGGGCGAAAGTCGGAGCGCAAAATGCCGTTGACGAGTGAAACACAGCGGCGGGCACCAAGCCGTATTTGGAGAAATATGCGGACTCCGGCCCATATTTTTGATTGGAGGTGGCTTAGCGTCAGGGTCGCGTGAGACAATCAGAATTTGCGTGGGTCAACAGAGACTTGGTGCCCTGAGCGTGTCTGAAACAAGCTTATCCTTTCTTGGCCCAGTTCTGTCGCTCTCCCATGTGACAATTGCGCGGCTTTTGGGTGCGCGGAATCCTGCAGAGCCTGCCATCCATCAAGATTCCTTGCAGGATTACACGGCCGTCCATCGTGCATTTCTAGTGCCCGGTCATGCACGTGTACGCATCCCACGCTGACGGTACAAACATGCATGTTGCATCGGCGGGACCACTCGTCTGGCTGCGTGACGTGGCGTAGCAGAGTCACGCCACGACGCGGGGATTTTTCGTTCACCATTTTCAGGAACCGTGCTCACTCCCGAGGGACCATCTCAGCCCCCTCGGCTCCTCCCTCACCGAGTCATGGTTCAGTTGCCGATATGGGTGATCCATTTCTGCCATCCCTCCATCTCCATTCCAGGCACGCTACCGTCAATGTACACAGTCCAATGTACCGCCATGTCGTGCATCCTTTTCTCATTGCGGCATTTGTTTCCGCCCACTGGTTGCCTGATACTGGCCGCCTGAGGCATTGGGCAGCGGCCACACCACCAGCACAGGCGCATCTGTACGGCAATAAGCTGCCCGAGGGCCCACCTCTATTCTCTCATTCGAGAGATGATGCTCATCTTTACCCACTGACAGCTCGCACGAGCCGACTTTGACGACATTCTGGGAGCTAATTTAGTGGTAACCCACGTGAATGTCCGCGCGACCTGACCCACTCTTCAACCCACCCATCCACCCATCAACGTGGGCACGGGTTTTCAGTCACGAATGAGGGCCTTCCATTCTTTCATAAACCTCTGTTAAAGTACCCAAAGACCTCTTGGTGATCCTCATCTCTTGACAGCTTCCGGGATCTCATTACGCAGGAGCACGGCAAGTCGACATTGGATCTACAGCTGGCGGATTTGATCGACCTGGCCCTGGAAAACTCCTTCGTCCTCTCAAGACCGTTAATGTTTGAACCTCGGGGTTCTTGAACTCTACACTCCCTTCCGACAACCGAATCCCAAACCCCGGCCCTGCAACGTTCCCGACGTTCGGTTTCATCACGCTGCACTCACACACACACTCTCTCTCGCTTTCTTGCCGCCGTTGAGTTTCGTACTCGGTCACCAATGTTTGCCGTCGGAGGACAACAATCGTAATATCTATTCCAACCACGCTGCCGCTGGTGGCGCCCCTTGCATCTCGGACTGCGCAATCAGGAACACTGCAATATCTGCTTGAGCTTCCCTCCACGACCAGGCGCTACGCATACCAAATCAGATAATAGCCATGGACAGCAATCCGAACTCGACCAATACTGCTGATGCCAGCTCGGCCTTCTTTCCGGCTCCTTACAGTCTTCAGCCTCTACCGGAAATCTTACAAAAAGGACTTTGGGCGCCAGGCATATTTGGTCTCCTATCCGTGCTCTCCTCAGCTACTCTCCTGCTCTTCATTGGCAGCAGATTCATAACATGGCGCAATCACTATCGTACATACATTGGCTATGTGAGTAACCAATTTCTCGATGATAGAATTACAGACTGACAAGAACAAAAGAACCAATACGTTGTCCTTATTCTGAATCTCTTGCTTGCGGATCTTCAGCAAGGAATGTCTTTTCTCATTTCTTTCCACTGGATTAGACAGGACGCCATTCTTGCACCTACGCGAGCCTGCTTTGCACAAGGCTGGTTGATCAACATCGGCGATGTAGCTTCTGGACTTTTTGTGTTTTTCATCGCAGCTCACACTTTCATGTGTGCTGTCAAGGGCCGCCGGCTGGACCATAAGATCTTTATTGCTCTCATTCTCTTTACTTGGGCTCTCTCTCTTGCGCTTACCGCTATCGGTCCCATCGTCTTCGGCAACAAGTACTTCGTTCGTGCAGGAGCTTGGTGTTGGGCATCATCAGAGTACGAGCGCGAACGATTAGCCTTGCATTATTTCTGGATTTTCGCCGTGGAATTTTCAACGATTTTTATCTACGTCCTTGTTCTCCTTCATCTCCGGAAGACTATGTCCATCATCCTGCCTGCGGCTAAACAGAGCGAGACTTACGCCAAGGTTGATCGGGCGGCAAAGCTCATGGTGCTCTACCCAGTCACTTACATTGTTTTGACCTTGCCACTTTCCGCCGGTCGAATGTGGAGTATGGCAAATCATGGTCGCAATCTCCCAGAAGCATATCAATGTATTGCCGGGGCCTTGATCGCCAGTTCTGGATGGGTCGATGCACTCCTATACACGCTGACTCGCAAGCAACTCATCAAGGGATCAAATCGCTCAGCTGGTGCAACATCCCAGTCTGGGGATCCCCGAAAAGGCCCCAGTGGTCGATTTGAAACTAGTCCCTCAGGAAACTTCTCAAAAGCCAACGCAATGGTGTCTGCATGCCGCGAGGAGAACAGGTCAAGGCATATGTCTTGGAGTGCTGTGCATGACGGCACTATCACACAAACTCGCACTGTCACTGTTACCGGCCGCAAAGCAGGATCGAATCAAGAGATGGACCTGGCCCCAGCATTCGAACTTGTCGAGCGCGAGAAGGATCGTGGCCGACCTACAGGCGCGCCTCGCAAAGGTCTTATCCGCGGCCACATCCGATCCGGGTCCTCGGAGCCTATCATTTCGTCCCAAAATCAAGACCTATTCGCTGCCAAGCACACTGTGCCGTCTGTTGTTGTACATCCGGTCGGCGGTCCGACTCGGAGCTTGAGCAACAGCAGCCCACTGACCGACGATTTCACAGAAGGCAGCGAGGTTGACAGTCTTCAGTCGTTGAATGAGAAGTGGCCGAAAAAATGACAGTGGCATGTTCTGTCACAGTCAGGAGCGGTGGTTCGTGGCCGTTCATTTCATGAACACAATCCCCTTCTTGAATATATCCCTGAGCCATCGACATCCATAGCAGGTGTAAACGCTTGGACCTGGGATAGCAAGTTGTCACAAGACGTTTAGCTGATGATACCCTTTCATGGGCTG
Organism: Myriangium duriaei CBS 260.36; assembly: GCA_010093895.1. Lineage (NCBI taxonomy): Eukaryota > Fungi > Ascomycota > Dothideomycetes > Myriangiales > Myriangiaceae > Myriangium > Myriangium duriaei. Next base: position 2,349,170 of record ML996082.1, read on the forward strand.
CCTTTTGATTAGCGATGTACTTTAGCTGCGCTTATCTTTTCCTAATGCATATTCTAAACTAAGTTCCTATCTCCATGAGTGTCACGGACCACCAACACTGACTAGCCAATGGCGGGATTCATGACTCCAGGAGGCGCACGAGGACAAAATCCATTCCTCGAACTTAGCACCCCAAACAGAGAACAGCTTCCTTGCTATGGTGAACTAACTACGTAACTCAGCCGGGCAATCCGGCTGTTGCTGCCAATGCGCTTTGCGGACCGCTGGCATATCGCTGACAGCTTTGTATACTCTCATGACTGTAGGATACGGCGTCATGTCCATTTCGTATCGTTCTGCATTCCAAACCGCTGGCGCTAAGCAGACATCGGCCAACGAGAAAGCATCGCCATATGAGTACGAACCGGCAATTTGTGAGATAAGCCTTTCATAAGCTGCAAATCCTTGTGCGGCATATTTGTGGATCCACTGATTGGTATCGCCGCCCATAGTTCCGACCTGCTTGAGGACTTTCATGTTCGTGACGGGCTGTATATCGCAAGCAACGATGTTGACCAGGGTCCGAACGAGAGCGCGGCCTCTGGAATCACTGGCGGGCGGCAGTAAGCATGGTGTTTCCGGAAAAGCTTCCTCAAGGTATTCCAATGCGGCCACAGACTGTGTGATGGACCAAGGTTGAGAGCCAGGCACTAGAAGAGTGGGTACGGTGACTGATGGATTCACTTTGACATAACTCTCGTGCTGATGGACGCCGTCTTTGATGTTTACGAAAACTGTCTGATGCTGGATCGACTTGTGCTCCAGCGCTATGCGAACTCGAGCCGAGCACGAAGATCGAAAGTATGAGTAGAGAACCAAAGAGTCAGGAGCTTGTGTATCCGCCATGGCCAGAGTTGTGGATAGTCGAGACGACATAATCTAGGGAGTGTTGGAGATGTCGTTGATGCCCTTCTAGCTTGCTTGTCATCGGCCGCGAGAAGCCGCCGCCCGCCCCGCTTGTTATGCGGAAAGGCCGTAGCTTTCCGGCCGGCGGAAGGGTTCGGCTGCGGGGTCCCACCTTCCCCGACCCGGAGCCTCCTCCCTTCTCGGGTCTTGGCAGGTCCGGCGCCACGAAATAGTCACCATGGTTGACTCGATGGTAGATTGTTATGGCGAAGAATATACTGCTTGAAGTAGTTGGTCTATGGTAGAACTTGAGCGATGGCGTGTGGATCGTAGCTGATGAATTCGCCCGCCCTCACTTCTAGAGTACTACGCAGGCATACGAATGACCTTGCTTTTCATCTCTGGCATCCCGAACCGCAAGAATAACCATAACGTCTAAGCAGCAGACACTTCCAGCGTTTCGATTTGCCCTTAACTAAGACTCTCCGTCACATTTTCTTATGAATTCTCTGTCTCTAGCACTATAATCATCACAAATAGGCTTTGATTCATTCCCGACGAGGTACTGCTTTCTACTCCTGAACAAGCAGATCGAAATAGCGAAAATGGTCAATCTCGAGTTTTGCTTTATGAGTTGTTGCGGATAATTGTTCTGCGTTCCTCTACCATATCCTCGAACCTCTTCATGTGATCCGACGTGACTGACATTCCGGACCTTGACATATTCAGCACCAATCAAGTGGGCGCTAAACTCTCTATTGGACCAGCTATTCATGCTCCTTGCAACGGTAGCTGCATCAGCCACTCTGATCGTGCCTTGGCGTCTTGCGTGCTGTGGCTCTCCTTGCTCATCTAGGTAGCCAACGACATACTTGATGTAGGCAGAGAGCGCATGACTGGAAAGAAGCAGGCAACAGAAAAGGTCTGATTTTAATTAACCAATGCAGATCTATTGCTTTCAACTCGAACCACTTAGGATCGAGAGAGCGCAATTCGACGACTGGACATTCCGTCTGATTTACAGCCAGAAAATATTGATATGGGTAGGAAATGAGATTATACTGTAAAACTCCCGGAGTGCCCGGTGGTTTCGGTCAGTGTGGTCTGTTTGTATATTTTTAGTAAAAAATTTTCTCTCATCCCAGGACCTTCGGGCTAACTTGTTTCATTATGTTTTGCAGCACTTGGACAACATCAGCAGCTGCGGCAAAGATCGAGATCGGCGTCTACATCAGGCCCCCTGCTTACGTGACGTTATCAGCCCAGCGCATTGACGTCACCCCTTTTCGGCCAGCAGGAAAATTCTGACTTCGACACCAGATCGCGCGCAATATCCTGTTGACCTATCATACGACTCACATCATCGCCGCTAAACTTTGGCTGGGCTACCCCTGACTCCCTAAGCGGTCTCCTCGGTCCCTTGTTTCCGGCCAGACGAGAATAAGTTGTGCGCATACAGCCTGATGTCTAGTACTTGAGAGCCTGCCATCATGCCACTGCCCCGACTTGTTACCGGCCTCTTCGCAAGGAGCTTCGGATATCTCAACCTGGTCGAGGGCGTCTCCCACCCCGAGATGATCACCAACAGTGTCATTAATTCGCGACAGGCCGACCGTCGAAGCCTGATATCGAGGCTTTTTGGCTGGTCGCCGTCGCCACCGAATGTCACCATCAGAGAAACAGCGTGGCTGGATGGCTTGCGAGGGTTGGCTGCTTTTCTGGTCATGGCTAACCACTACAACTTTGAATGGCTGAGTATGGCTGCTGATGCTCCATTCGGTGCCACAATTCTGGAGGATAAAAAGCTGGACGACGTCTGGCATTACCAAAAAGGCGATAGGCTTTGGGAGCCCTGGAGACTGCCAATTGCACGTCTCTTCATCTGCTCAGGTATGTTTATACGAAGATCTACACAATCACTAAACTATACTGATTATTGCAGGAGCCAGTATGGTGACTGTATTTTTTGTTTTGAGCGGTTTCGTCCTGAGTTGGGGACCTTTGCAAAACATCCGCAGCGGCAGGTATGATAAATTCGCTCGGTCATTGGGTTCGACAACGTTTCGGAGATGGGCTAGGCTATATCTTCCCTGCCTCATCGTGAGCGGCTTATATTTACTGCACAAGATTATCATGGATTATTCCGGCATCGGTTCAGTGTTCGCGGAGATCTGGAATTATATCAAGGTCGGTCAACGATGGGCCAACCCACTGAATATCGATCGGATCGCGCCAATCGCTTCTGGCAATCCATACAACTTTGTCATGTGGACGATTCCATTCGAGTTCAGCGGCTCCTTATTTGTATTCATCACGTTATTGGCGGTTGGCAGGAGTCCGAATCATCATCGAAGACTACTGATCGTCGCCGGATTATCGGTATATGCTCTTCTCTCAGCGTACTGGGGATTCTGGCTCTTCGGCAGTGGTCTTTTTCTAGCCGACTACGTTTCTCATGCAGGTGGCTTCCTTGCGTTGTCGCAAAAGACCAGCGGAAGAGGTCGCTTAATATGGACTATGGTATTCATCCTTGGACTTGTCCTCTTGGGACTGCCATCTGGTGGTGGATGGTACAGCTGGGCAGGTTATCAATGGATTAGGAAGATACCATTGCCTCAGCAAATACAGAGTCGCGATCATGTGATAGACAGGTTCTGGTGGGGGTGTGGGGCGATCCTCACCATTGCTGGTGCTTGCCACCTGACTCCAGTACGACATTTCTTTCAACTACCGATCTTCCGCTATCTCGGCAGGATCAGCTTCATGCTTTATTTAATTCACTTTGTGGTTGACGTGGACTACAGCCAACCCATTCGACACACACTTTACGCATTGCTTTGCACCAAGGAGTACAACAAAATACACCAATCGGATGTCTATATTACCAGCTTCCTCCAGACAATTTACATCCCGCTCCTATTATGGGTGATTACAGCACCAGTTACACTCATTCTGGCAAACTGGCTTGAGGTGCACATCGATCGCCCATGTACGAACTTCGCAAAGTGGCTAGACAACGAATTCGTGAAAGGAGCGCAAAGTGCACGACATACACTGCATGAAGAGCAACTCCCGTTATGCACCAACGATGACCGGCTCGAGATGAGTGAGGGATCGAGACGACACGAAACATGATAGATCTAGTCACGTACGGCACTCTCACCATACACGAGGCGATTAATTTATAACAACCACCCCTAGAACTCTTAGAAAGAGGTCGTACATAACGGGTGTTGAGCATTTGCAGCCTTGAACCCAATAGGGTAAACATGAAAGATAATGCAAACCAGAGCAATCGGTCCAGGTTCATCGCTCAATTAGGTATTATTCTATGTAAATTAAAGCTGCAGTGGGGGATATCTTGTGTAGCATGAGCGAGGAGTCATGTGAATAATCAATCTCATATGAGACTTGGTGGTGTAGAAAGGAAGAGTACGACCCAATGTCTATTCAGAGCCGTCCATCAATTCATGCCGTTCTTGATATTGGCGTACACACTATCCGGATAGTTCAAGTTGTTTTGTGTCTGATCAAGGTTACGCAGAGACTGTGCCGTGAGAGCCATGAGACTGCCTGTCCCAGTCTTGTCGCTGCTGGATTCCCAAAACATGGCACCTCCCAAGCCTTGAGATTTGATATAGTTGACCTTTAGAGCCGCGACCGCCGGTGTATCGTACGAGATGAGTTCTTGAGTGCTTGAATCGTAGCTCCACGAGGCCAATAGTGTGGTGTCTTCGAATTCCTGAGCTCCAGTCTTGGGAAGAACTTTGTAGTCCCAAATGCCATTTTCCCAGCTTCCGCTGCCGACACCGTTGTAAGTGGTCCCCATTCCGGTAGTTTGCTCAAATGCACGGCCGTACAATGGCATGCCCAAGACGATCTTGTTGGCTGGCACTCCAGCCGCAATGTAGTCCGTGATAGCCTTGTTAGCACTATAAGGCGTCGAGAGCGGGTTCGATTGGCTAGGATAGATATTGGCTTGATGTCCGGTGGTAGTGTTCCAAGAGCCGGCGAAGTCGTACGCCATGAGGTTCCAGAAGTCCACATACGGATCCATGCCTGCCAGATCCAGGATCTGATAGTTTTGAGGTCCAGCAGGGCTTGCAACGGTCAAAAGGAAATGAGGCTTGTTAGCAAGTGTAGCAGAGTAGGCATCGAGCTGTTGACGAATGGTCTGTAGCAGTTGAACAAAGTTAGCAGCTTGAGCGGAGTTAGCAGGGTATTCCCAATCTATGTCCAGGCCATCGAGTCCCAAGTCTTTCACAAATTGCACAGCTGAAGAAGCAAACGCCTGTCGACCAGCAGGAGTCGCCAGGGGAGCCGCGAAGCGGGGCCCATAACTCCATCTTTTTTTTTCGAGCAGTTAGCAAAGGCCTAGAGATAGTTTTGCGAGTGACTTACCCTAGGAGAATGTCAGCGCAGCCAAAAGAGTACAGATAAAAACAGGTCCTTACCTCCGATGCTCAACAAGACTTTAAGGTTACGGTTCGCCTTCTTATGGATATACATCTGTTTGATACATCCGTAAACATTGTTACCAACATCGTTCCATGAATCCGTGGAATAATGCTTTTGCAGATCCGCGTACGAGTCTGCTAATACCACGGTTCCGTCGGACTGGATGTCAGCAAAAGCATACAAGACGTGTGTCAGTTCGGAGGCGGGAAGGTCCTGCGGCTGATAGTTACGCCCGTAGATAGCCCAGTCAACGAAATAAGCGACATTCCTGTACGTAGTTCCGGAGCTGGAAGCTGTCGTAGCAGTAGCCTTAGACTGCACCGTGGTAGTAGTCTTCATCGTCGTCTTTGTTGTTGTTGTAGTTTTGATCGTCGTCGTACCCTTGGTCGAAGCAGCCATGTTCGTAGTTGTTGATACCTTGGTGACAAGACCGGACGACGTCTTGACACTAAAAGTGCTGAGTCCCACATTCTTACCGTCCGCACCACCAGTACTTGTGGCAATCCCGGTCTGGGGTAGGATGCAAAGACATCCATTCAAAACCTGTGCTACGGTTAAGCCATTGACAGGCGTAAATGCCCGAGTTCTGTTGAGGTCAGGATCGAATTACAGCTCGAAGTCGTACGCACACTGACAGTGTCTTCATGTAATTACAAAACGTCCCAGGATAGGTGAATTCATCTTGTATGGCGACTTGAGCTGCTGTATCGCAGCTGAGAGATGAGACAGCCGGGACTGCAGGCGGTTGAGCAGTATTTGACGGTATCGATACTCCAGCATTTTGCAGGACACACTGGCATGCCTTATTCAAGGGTGTGCCCGTCAGAGCAGGTAGTGCAGAGAGTGACGAGGCAGGACTATGGTAGTGTAAGTCGTGAAGCTCGGAAAGCCTTTCTACCGCACGACTCACGACTTCAGCACATATTGGCAGTAGAACACGGGGTGCAGAACGTGTTTGTTGATTTTTGCGACAGAGGATTCGTAGCTGGCGCATGCTAAGTCAGGAGGATTAGCAGATTCGCTCATTCTCACGTCCAAAATCTGTGCTTACAAAGTGTTTGACGAGGAGACAGAGCTGATGCATGAGTTGCAGACGCTGCCGCAGTCAGCAGCCAAATTGAATACTTCATGATGGCTTGCGTCTTTGAGCAACTCACGCAGGCGTGTGATGGCTAATCTTGGTGGAGGGAATGACAGGTATTAATATGAAAGCATTCCTCATGGTTACCTGGTCGATTGCGAAGCTGGCAATAGTCTTGACCCCAGCAACGGGGTCATTCCTGGGCTTCGCCGGGTCGGTATCAACCGTTTGAGTGGCTCCAACGGTGTCGTACAGCAGCAACTATGCAACAAGACACGAAGAGCGGACACGTCTTCCACGACTTCCATGCTGCTTATTTTACCTGCCACTTCACGATCACTTCATGACCTCGTTGTATATTGATCGCTATGCATGGCAAACACTTCTGGTCACGCCAAGGTCGCATTCCTGGTTTGCAACGGCGCTTCGTGCTCAACGGGCGTTACCACCTGTAAAACGTTCCCGTCAGCGTGGCGACACGCCTAGGAGGCCGGCAGACCCCGAGGCAACCAATTTGAACGAATAATATGACGCATGCCGTTGCGGTTTTGCTGCATGTTGCAATCTTTATCGACAAGTGCGGATAATGGATGGCGACATAAGTGCTATATTTAGTAAAGTTGATAACATTCTTGGACGCAAGAGAAGGAAAGTGGCGCTGCAGAGTTGGAGGGATGGTAGACCAAGGTTGACCACATGTTAGTGCCGTATGGTTAATGGGCGTCGTGTTTCTGACTTGTTCAAGCAAATGTTCATGCCAAGCTTGTCCACTGATTGGCTACTCGCCGGCCTGACCCTGCATTTCCGCACGCGCACGAATACGAGGAAGAGCCCGATGAGCCTGATATTGATTACAGCACCGGTATATCCTGTGGGCGCCCGGCTTGGCCTGGTGGGTTAGAGACTGGTTCCAATGTCTTCCATGAATGTCGAGCAGCCTATCAGGTCTGGCAACAGGGTTCGAATCGCCACATCTGGCCAACGGCATCGGCCCGTCCCGCGTCTGATTTTTCGATTGCCCCTCATTCATCCTGCCTGACTCTATCGGTCAAGACTATATGCCACAAACACAAGCAAAACGAGAATGGCGAAGCGGAAACGCAACTCGCAGGTCCAGGGTCCGGCAAAGGCAGTCAAGCCTTGTAAAATCCTGACACCTCCGTGGGATGATGAGCCTCTGGCAGATGCCAAGGTGACCTCCGAAGTCATTTCCTTGGAAGAGCTCGAGCTCACCGTCGACACATTACAAACCCTGGCAGAGCATCCCAGTATCATCAAGTCTCGGATGTGCAAGGACTTGCGTGCCGCTGTATACGATTTCCGCCAGGCATGCACTACCGGAGTAAATACCGTCGGAAATGCAAACCTGACCGCACGAGTATCTGCGGCTCTAACCGACGGGAAATATACAGACGCTCTCATTGTACTTGCCGAGATCCGCATTCGTGGAGAAACTCCCAAGCTCGGCGCCCTCTGTCGATGGGTGAGAGATCTTGATGTGGTCAGTGGCCTATCAATGCAGACTGAGGGTGTCAGCAAGGTGTCTGCGCCACGGTCAGCCAAAGACTTGGAGCTACTCAGGGTTCTCGATGCCGTTATGAGAGTGACTGGACCCACTGACCCGAATTGTGGAAGCACGCACCAAGCATCGGAGCCTATCGCTTTGCAAGAAGTATGGGATCTGCGGTCACCTTCGCGAAGCATAGTCCAGATCAATGATATGGTCGCCGATCGTTCCATCCTCCACCGGTGCCCTGCAGATATCAAGCAGCGTTTTCGAATACTTGAGACCACGGAAGGCGTGCACCGAAAACCTCCAAATCTACACCCTGCGGTTCTACAGGCGTCGTGCGATGATGCAGTGCTCCTGGACGGTACCCCGGACACTACATGTCACAAACATCCTGTAGTACCCAATTTACGGCTTATCAAGGACGTCTTATCACCAGACGAGTGTGTGTCGATCATCGCTGCTATGGAAAACCTCGAATTCGTTCCCGATGCGCCTATCCGCGATGAAGGCGAAGAGACCAGTGTTCTCGCCCACAACGTTTACTGGATTATCGACAATGCCTTCCATGACCGACTGTGGCTGCGCGTCAAAGATTATGTCCCTCAAGTGTCCGATGGCAGGAAGGTTCGTGGCATCAATCGGCGGTTCAGAGTTTACAGATATGTCCACGGTGCGGAATATCGATGTCACATAGGTAGGTTACATTGCATTCTCTTGGCCCCAATCTCATGACTAACTATTTTCAGATGGCGCCTGGCCTCCTTCCGGAATTGATCCAGTCACTGATGCTTACCGATATGATGCTTCGCCCTCGAGTGCTCGCCAATCGTCGCTCTACACGTTCTTAATTTATCTGAATGAGGATTTTGGCTCTGGTGAGACCACATTCTTCATTCCAAGTGTGCGTGAGGGTATAATGAACGCATACCCTGTCAAGCCCGTTATGGGCAGCGTTGCGGTCTTCCCGCATGGCGAGGCTAAAGGTGCACTTCTGCATGAAGGGACAGGGGTCAAGGATCGTGCCAAATACATCATACGTACTGACGTGGAATATGATGTTGATCCTTTTGGGCCATCTACCTAGCATAGAGAGGGGGACCACTGAAGGATGAGGAGGAAGCAATTTAGAGAGATAGTATAGAACGACTCTGATGACAACAGAAAGATTGATACTTGTTGCTGCTTAATCTCAAGTACACGTAGTGTTATTGCCCATTCGCTCTCCGAAGTCTATCCTTCAAGCCATCTCCTTTCCTGTTCCCGATATTCGTCGTTAGAGCAATCGTACAGTATGATCTCCGCATCAACTTTGGCCGCATAGCTCGTCACCGTTGTCGTGCATTTTCACGTCTAACCCAAAAGTTAATTTCGATTCCAGCTCCTGATCTCCAGCCATTCAAGCGTCTTGCAGAGTCCTAGTCTTGACAAAATGCTGTTTCTTCTATTGAGTACTTTGCCACCCGTCTCTTATAGATCTGCCCGTACTTAGGGGCGCTAATTCTCAGCTACAGGGCATTGCTATGGAGGCAAGTAATTCTCGATCATAGCTTTAAGAGAAGAGTAATGGAATAACGCAGACATTCCTGACAAGACGAGTCACAAACCTCCATTTTCTCAAAGTGGATATCAATGATATACAATTTTATACTGGACAGCGAGGCTACACAGCAGCGCTAGTGCTTGACAACAGCAATCTGGCTTCTCACAGGAACATTTGCCTCCCTTCCTGGTTTTGGGAAGCCTTCGACTTTGGTATCTTTGCGGAACAATAGGCAATGAGTACTGCCTCCAAAGTGAAACATGCCAATCTCATCGCCTTTCTTGACGTGCTGGCCTTGCTTGACTGTAATGTCACACGTGCTGACCTCGTCCATGCCAATGCCAATAAACGCCATCAAACCAATGGCAGGATTGTCAGCTTCGAAGAAGATGACTGCTCTTGCGGCCATATGTGCGAGGTAGCCTTGACAAGTTGCCTCACTCGCCTTGTCAATGTCAGCATTTTGTTTGTCGGGGTCACCCAGACCTTCCCACAAGGGCTCAGAATAATATGTTCCAGGTAGAAGCGTAGTCTTGACCACTTTCCCAGATACCGGAGCATGCCACCTGTGATAACTCAGTGCTGATAAGAATGCTTGGTATACTGTTCCGCCAGCGAATTTCTCCGACAGTTCATCGTGACCAAGCATATCCCGTACAGAATATGGTTGACCTTTATTCCAGAATTTGTCCCGCAGCTGAACGTTGTAGGAAGTATTGTATGGCTTCGACTCGCAGGCACTGACAACGACATTATCGTCATCTGGAGATGCGACAGGCCTTACACCATCCCTGAAGTGCCTAGTGAAAAAATCATCCCAGCACTTGTAGCCATGGTACTTTGCGGACGAATCGCAAACAAAGATTTGATTGAATCGATGATTCTGATCAGCGGCTTGGTTTGCTACTACTTCGAGATCCTGCTTTCCGGTTGAGCCAAACCAGCCCGTCGATCCTTCATGCAAAGCTTGCTTTGCAGACTCTTCGGTACAAAGAAACTCGCCCCATTTGTCGAGGACCTTCTTCAACATATCGTTGATTTTTGGATCCTGAAACACGGCGAAGCCGGACGGCGTTCCCATTGGCCAGTCGAGCAATGCCTGTATAGGTAAACCGACCATGCCGACGTTATTGGCACTGTCAGTCCAGATAGGTGCAGTAGTCATAAGATGATTCAGCAGGCTCAGCATATGCTCGTAATCTCGGACTTGGCTTCCGCCCGCGGGATCACTCCCATAAGGCTTCTTGTTTGGAATCTCATCGAACATGGATTGTACAAGCATGAAGATGCGAGTATCTCCTTCAATGACTTGTTTGAATTCCTTGATAACTGGGTCGAAATCTTGAGGGTTGTTGTCCACATGGTCAACAACCCGGCCAAGCCATTCTCTGTGGGCGCGATGGTCCTTTGGAAGCCAGTCGCCAACTGTGAAACGTCGTCAGTATTTGTGATGGTTGTCGTGGCTCGAATACTGATCTGTGGACATGATGCTCTTTAGGAACACTGGCGTTTCGTTCAAAGTGATTCGGCATTTCTGCTAAACTATGCAATATATCGGCAAAGAGAGGGTCGAGAAATCCGAGTCGTCATTGAGTGTCTGGCTTTAAGGACGACATTCATCTTGCTACGGTCCTTCAGAACCTGCCGCTTAAGTCGCAATAGATACGTCATGATTCAGTCATAGCTAGGCGGTGTCGGAAACTCAAATGACCCAGGACACGCAATACAAAAAGCAAAGCTGCGATGCCGGGCAAGGGTCATCTCTAAACGTCGTGGCCAAGCAAAGTCTGCTTGTAGATTCATCTGTAATTAGAGCCAAAATTCGAAAACAATTCGTATATTGATGAATCTAACATATGAATTGATTTCAAGCTTATCAAGCTCAAACATTTTTTTGAAATATTTTTTGGTCAATTCTTCAATTCTCTACGGATTTGCGAAAAACTTGATTTTTGGGTGCAAGACCGGCCGGGCCCGGCTTGTTGCAATGGCGGGATACTGGCACGGGTGAGATTGCGGGAAACTCCTGTTACAGACTTGCGGGCTCTTTGACATTCATCATGCCAATCATTTCAACTTGTGTTCTATGATGTTCATTCCTGGCACAAGACGATCATGAGTGAGAAGGAAAAAAGCCAGGGCGCTGCATGCGCACAGTAGAGATTACAGATCAGTGTCAAGAGCAAACCCAGGATTATTCAGAATTCCAAATCGAATGATCCATCCTGTCCCATACCAGACTTATAAGGTCATTCAAGAGAATGCCTCCGTTCAGAAGTGCCATGAAAGGAATCTCTGCCCTAAGCTCCTCTCAGGCCTAGCTGCGAAGCTTAGCTGTAATCATGCAATCCATGCCAGAGTCAGCGAGTGGGTGCTGCAGCGATGACAAGAGTTTGTCAGAAGGAATGAGCACAAGTGTCGAAAATGTTGCTACCACTAAGTCCCTAACACATCGTCTGACACCTTGGACTCCGTCCATGTCGGCGGCACCAAGCAGAAGAGCCGCCGTGTGGGAGGCACTTGGACGAGCCGGCCTGATCTTGTCATCCGCGCCCGAGAGTGCCATTGCAAGGCCTCGAAATCGATTGTCTTGAAGCCATAAGGTTTTACCAGCCGCAGTCATGACCTTTCCCGGCTCCATCCCTGTAAAAATATGACCTTGCGCCGCAGTATCCCAGTCCCAAGAGACTCGGCTCGTATCGCGACGCGTAGAAGCTACCTCAATCATCTTAAGGTACTCGTCTTCCGGAATGCCATAGACTCCATTCTTCCTCATGGCTGCTTCGACTTTTGCGGCGGAGAGTGAGCCTCAATTACACAGGAGAAGGACGAGAGAAAGCTTACCTGGATGAGCCTCGACATGTCCAACTTCGACGATCATGCCCAGAGAAAGAGAACATGCCTGGAGGTCCATACTCAATCTGTGGCGTGCGAGACTATCCAGAAATGCATTTACTGCAGCATAGTTGCTCTACGTTGAAGCACCTATAGCTCCAAGGATAGAGCTTGTCATGACGAAAAAGTCCAGTGGTTCGTGGATGAGGGCTTCATGAAGATTCAATGAGCCTTGAACTTTGGGACTCAAGACCGCTTGCCAAGATTCCAGTGACATATCCTCAAATAAGTCGTTCTACAAGGTAGTCAGGTCATGCTAAACGGGTGCCACAAAAAGGAGATAAAGCTAATGTATGATCCTTTGCGCAGCTTTCTGTAGAAGCACAAAGGATCTGGGGCATGTAACTTACTTTCAGAAACATAGCTTGTTGCATGACACCACGAATTGGCGTCTTAGCTATGGATATGGCTCGATCAACATCTTCGCGATTAGCAACACTACCTTTCACCACAGTCACGGTCATCTCATTCTTCGTTTCGGACGCCATTTTCTGAAGCTCCCCAATAAGCCTTGCTGCTTCCGGTTTATCCGCTCCAGATCTGGAGAGGAAAACAAAATGACGAGCTCCTCGAACTACCATCCAGGCTACCAAACTTCTACCCAATCCTCCTAGGCAGCCAACAAGGAAGTAGGATGCCGTCGCTGAGAATGTCAGCCCTTTGGGGGTCACATGCACCGGTACCCGACTGTCGGGTCGATAGGCGATAGTCACACCCGCTTCAGGAATGATCTTGTAAACTGCGTCGATTGCTTTGGGAAAGTCCGAAACATTGAATGAACCGGCCGTTGTCAGAAAGGGAATGATATCGTCTTTCAGAAGTATAACAATACGGCGCATTAGTCTTGCAACGTCGTCAGTCTCGGCCTTGATCATGTTTTGTATATCAAATGACATCAGCGACGCTCCTCGCATGAACACAGAGGGATCTAAAATCCTCATGTTGGGAATATTTCTGAGTCTCCAGTACAAATGAGTTTTCCATTCTTTGCCAGTGAGCTCCAGACCTCAGGTAGACTTGAGCTCCCGGCGTTGACTATAGCTACATCAATCCCGTGTCCTGCTGTTATAGTATCAAGTTTCGAGGCAAGTTCAGCGGATACAATGCATGAATGGTGAGACTCCAGAACGGGATAATGCTTGCGGAGTAATGCCTGCCTTTCGAGTGAACTGAACGTGACAATGATCCTGCTACCCAGTAGACGAGCTAAATTTACAATGGCGAAATGACTCGTTGCGACCATTTCATGAATCAAGATCGTGTGTCCAGAAGCAGCACCCCCCAAAGTCTTCAAGGCATGAAGGGCTGAGCAGTAAGGGATGAGTGATGAGACAAAATTTTCCGGCTTGTCTTTTTGACGAAGTAGCTCACAAGCTGCTTCATTTGTGATGATTGAGCTGTCGAACTTGCCTGATTGAAGACATACGACATAGTCACCTTTACTGAACCTGGTAACGTTGTGACCAATATCTTTGACGATACCGACACAGACACTGTGGAGATCTTGGAGACCCTCCAGAATGGTGGCTTCCCGCTTACCAAGGTTGAATACGGTTGGCATGAGCACAACACCTTCAGGTGTGAGAGCATGTGCGATGGGAGATTTTTCCTTGAAATAGAAGCTCTCGACTCGCCCTACCTGAAGGAAAGATAGTTCAAGATTGTCGCAGATCTTTCTAACTTCTGGCACGGGTCGAATTTGAGATCTGAAGCCTTCGTTCTCAACAGTGTCAACAATATAACGACTACTGTACACGACACCCTCGTGCTCAATGAGTTGGGTGTCCAGAAGCCCTTCATTATCTTTGCGGAAACCAAGTTCATGTTGTATGACTAACCTTGCGGACCTTCCAAAGTTTATCTCATCTAGGTCCAAATCGAAACTGGATACTCGTACAGAAGGTTGTTCTGTCATAATCAATTTTGCCACGCCGGATATGATGGAGTGCTTCGGGCTTTTTCCTCGAAGAAGGCCGCCATTTGTGACCCAAATGACAGATGTGACCGTTTTGAAAAGAATTCTGACCGCAACCATGTCTTCGTTGTTCATGTTTGCAAGCAGTGGACCTTCAAGCTCCGCAAGCATGATGGCACGAGCGCCTTTGAGGACCTTACCAGCCGCATCCCTGAGTATGCAACGGTTGGCGATAAAGAACGTCAGCACTCGGGATCGCATCGTAGGCATTGAGAATCGAGAGCTTCAAGATCTCGTTCCACTGGTCAAAGAAGGCGACCTGATAAGCTGAAACGGCGAAGGCCGGGAAAAGTTTTTGGGCTGCATCCCCAGTAAGCCAGTCAATATCGGGTTGCCAAACAAGCCGCATGAATGGCTGACGGGGCTCCTCTGACAAAGGCACTCCGACAACACCCTCAAGAGAATACAGAGAGAATTCCACTCTAGCAAGCTTTTGACCGTAACAGATCAGACGTCCCGTGTGCTGACCGCAAGCCCCGATGAATACCATGGCTTTTCAGTATTCCTACAGCTGGCAAGTCTCTAGCTATTCCAGCATAGCCTATAGATATACATTCTATCACCGTTGGCAGGTACGCCTTGACGATGTTTCTAACATTGCCGTTGTAAGCTGCAATTGCTGCAAGTTGAAGGCAGCCGTCTAGTGTGGCCAGGTGAATGGCATAGCGGGACTCTTCGATCCTGGCACCCACAGTGGAATGAAAGTCAATTCGTGCCATAGCGCGGCTAGCTTCTGCTGTGGTACGAATATCTATAAGCGGTTGAAAGGCAGGGCCATAGCGGAGACCAATGTCCGATAATGTAGTGTACCATCTACGACCACTGCTTGCTTGGTTCTCACCACCTCTATGGCCTTCCATCTCCACGCAATGTTTTGCGCTCTATGAGCTTTGAGCTTCGATAGCGATCATGCCAGTGGCGTGCTCTGTCCATTTGTTGTCTCCAGTCACGGAACCGATGCTGAAGTCGAACCATCTCTTGCCATACTCATTCGGCGACTCGCTGAGCGCATGGAGGCTGAACATGGTCTCAACTTCACCGTCAAGCGGCATCACAATCGGAGCTTTGATGAGGAGACGGCGAATGTTGTACGCCGAAAATGCGCTGCCATCGATCTCGGAGAATTGCGTGACAGCCTCTATTGCCATGGCAGCGTACCCAGACGCGGGGAAAATAACATCCTCGCCAATCAGATGGTCAGATATCCACGGAACATCCTTAAGCCTGAGCCTAATTCGCCATTTAGGACAGAAAGCGGATAAGCCTAAAAGACGGCTGCCAAGAAGATCATAACGAGCATGCGTACGGTATCTTAGTAGGTGACTTAGTCGGTTTTCTGTCACAGATAGATCTCTATCGCATCTATCGTAGTTCTACTAGTAGGAGGGAAGATCGTACAAAAAAGTTGCATAAAGCTCGCCTTTTGCATTCACTGCTTCGAGATCGATAGGAAGGCCTGCAATGAATAATGAGCTGGCAAGCTCGAGCATATTTGTTAACGTTATCTTCGTCTCTAACAATGGTCGAAACGTAACTCAAATCATTTAGAGACAAGTCTAGAGACGATCTTAGCTGTCTGATGGGGCTTTGGCGAGTGCGGAATGGGGGCCAATCTCGATTAGACAATTAATATCTGGTTAAGTCGAAACCATTGTAGAGAGTGCCTGTGTGAAAAGTATTGGTTTCTCCAAATTTTCCTCTAATACCCAATGCCGACATCATTCTGGCTATAGAGGACTTCTCTTATGATACAAGAGTACATAGGAGTGTCTGTATAGCAGGTAGACGTTGGAGAAAGGAGTCCAAGTCTGACACTTGCAATATGTTGTTCAATGCCAAGTATTACATTCGAACCGCCCACCACAGCGGCCTCTGCATCGCCAGAGACGAGGCTTTAGCAAGCCATGTGTAGAGCATATAATGAGCTGGAACAAGCAGTGTCGACGGTTAAGCTGGGTCCTTTTGGATTGAAGACGTAGTTCACCTTGTTGCTCAAGATTGTCATATCGCCTCCCGTCATTTCGTATGCCATACCATATTCGGCTTCTCGTGCATTCATGGTTCCCACATCGTGCGTAAAGTACCCTACATAGCAAGACATCCTGGAACCCGAGATTTGCTCTAGTGTGGCACCAGCTGATTCGAAGCACTCATAGACCACTTCGAAGAGTTTTCTTTGTTGAGGGTCCATGCTGGCAGCCTCAAGCGGGTTGATGCCGAAGAATGACGGATCAAATTGTCAGAAGCTGTCATCATTATTCAAGAAGTAGCCGCCTCGACATGATATGCTTCCCGGGCGACTACTATCTGGGTAATACCATGATGCAAGATTGAATCTGTTGTGCGGAACGTCGAATTGCGCAGACCTCCCATTCTCCAGCAGATCCCATAGCTTGGATGGTGTGAATGACTTCCCAGGGAGACGACAGCCTGTTGCTTTTGTCAGTGTTGGAAGCGAGAGCAGAATGCGCCATCAAACTCACCAATGCCGACAATTGCTATCGGTTCAGGAGCCAGGCTTTGTGCAGGATCCGCAGTATTGGAGTTCATCCCGACAGCAGCTTGCTACTGAGTAACGTATATCACACGACAGTTGATTGACTAGTATGATCAATCAACGTCATCACATGGAGGAGGGTCTCATGTAACACCCGAGTTCGCATAATTACAAATATGGTGCGAGGACCCATGCATAAGACAGTCTGAAATACACGAGACAGCGCGGATACTTCGGAGTCGAGCACGTACTGCATCATCGCTGACAGGCGCACCACGGTTTTGAGTCGATGGCCAAGGTATGATCAAAGTTGTGGAGCTAAAATTGACAATTGTGGGCTTGGTGTCACGGTTGGCTCAGTTTCGTACCCGGATTGGGGAGCCTTGGCACCTGTTTCTCGGCTTGTGATGGGCTCTTAGATTGCGCTACCCTTGATGCGATCCTTCCGATATCTTGGCTTCAGCTTTCCAACGCATATCAGCATTTCGGGCTGATGGAAGTGGTGCGTCATACCACTGATTACTCATCATGTCTGGAAATGCACTGAACTTCCCCATGGCTCCTATCAGATTTGAAAGTGGACTCGCATCGTTTTGAGGTTCGCCAAAAGTGCCACATTCATCAAGTAAACGCTACAAAGTACCACCAATCGACCTGCTCTCCTGGTTGTTCGACGATTACAAACCCGGAGAAGATCCAGACGTGGATGACAATCTGCCTGATATGAACAGCGTCGTTCCGCTTATCTGCGAAGGTATTCATCGATGCTTTGGATGACGCAAAGTGAGTCAATACCAGAGATGCAATTTCCATCATTCGCCGGCTTGTTGCCGGCCTTCGCTTTCTTGGGATAGACAACGGTGATGCTGTTTGTTTCCATGCATTCAATCACGTACGTGAGCTGCCTGGTGCATGAACCCGTGGGGCTTAGAGAACTACAGTATCTTTATTCCACCATCGTCTTGGGTATCATAGGAGCCGGCGGTCGTTTCGTGGGCTCCAATCCAGCCCACACCACTCTTGAGCTGATTCACTTGTTCGGAACAACAAACCCAAGATATTTCATAATTGAGGCTGAATTATTAGACAAAGTGCTGCCAGCACTCCTTGATGCGGACATACCTGCTTCTCGGATCTTCATATTCGACACGGAAGACTTCAAGAGATCAGAAATTGGATTTAAGTCCTGGGACTATCTCTTGCAGCACGGGAAAAAAGACTGGAATCGTTTTGACAATGAAGAGACAGCAAAGTCTACCATCGCTACGCTCATGTCTACAAGTGGGACAATTGGACTTCCCAAAGCGGCTGCGATCTCACATTATGCGCATGTAGCGTCTGGCATTGCGATGCAATGTCGGATCGAGAAACCGTACCCGTACACTGTCCGTCGCTTGGTTTCAATTCCATCTTTCCACGCATTTGCGGCTCCCTTAGTTCACCTGGCTCCATTCAAGTTCAAAGAGTTGACATTTATTATGCGGCGTTTCGAACAGGAAACGTTCATACAATATCTCCACCGCTGCAAGATTACCGAGACGGCAGTCGTCCCTCCAATGATGGCCACGATCATTGGTGGATGTACGTCTCCCCATCTTCTGGACCACTTAAAATTGATGCTATGCGCGGGATCCCGACTTCCGAAAAAAGCTTTCCGAAAGCATGTACGTGCTATTACATAAAGATGCTGTCATATCTCAGAATCGGGGCATGACAGAACTGGGCTGGGTAAGCACATTTGACTGGACAGAGAAAGATGAGACAGGAAGTGTAGGGAGGCTACTACCAAACACAGAAGCGAGGTAAATGGGAGGCACCTGTGCTTGACCTTCATCACTGACGCTGCTTTAGAGTGGTTGATGAGCAGGGCTCCGAGCTCATAGGTGACGGCGTCTTGGGTGAAATCCAGATTCGTAGTCCGTCCGCAATGAACGGCTACTTCAATGATTCCAAAGCGACATGTTCAGCGTTTCAGTCCGAATGGCTGAGGACTGGAGACATGGGTTACTTCTCAAGTGACAAGGTTTACATCGTCGATCGCATCAAGGTATTTTTGCCATGTAGCTATGTGAAGATGTCGAATGCTGATTAATACAGGACATAATTAAGGTTCGCGGCTGGCAGGTTTCCCCTTCTGAGTTGGAGTCTGTTCTCTTGAGACACCCCTCCATTGCCGATGCTGCTGTTGTTCCTGCTGAAGTCCGCGGCAACGAATGTCCGAAAGCGTATGTTGTTCCTCGTCAACATCTCAACATCTCGATCAGCGCGGAGGACGTGAGAAATTTCATCAATGCTAGAGTGGCCCGATATAAGGCATTGGATGGGGGAGTCGTTTTTGTTCGTTCAATACCTCGTAATAATAGTGACAAGATAATGAGGCAAGCTTTGATATCGCCGGCCTAGGTCGGTGTCCTATGGAATTGATTGATGTATGAACGCTTTTGAGAGAAAATTCTGGTCCTGTATTCATTCGGCATGCGCAACTGACAGCATCTTGGTATGCAATCTTACTCTTTTCGGTCCATCCAGATCGTGTTTTTAAGTCTTTCTCGAAAAAACATTTCTTGAGCGCTAGGAAGAGGAGCTGAAATAGGCTATGACTGACCTCTCCTTTCGGGACGATGATAGATTGGAAGCTGAATTGGATAATTTAAGGTTGAGACAAGTCATCGACAGGCGGACACGAAATGCAAGTTGTTTGTTTAGAGTGAAGAGTGAGAGAATCTCTGAGCTCCCAAACAGAGACGGACGATGTTTTCTCAGTTCATTCATTATTTGAAGCTCTTCTCTGCCGTCAAATCTGAGTTCTACACTTACCCGCAAACCGGTCGCCCCTATGCTTCAACACTTGGTAGTCTCATTTGCCGCAACCGTTGTATGGGAACAAATCAGAAGGGCTTCTAGTGTCCAAAGCGTACGGCCGAGCGTGCTTTCGAAGCTGGCTTTTTGTCGCAACATCGTCCGACAACGTCTCCAAGCTTTTGTAGTACAAAACTAGTCCGGCCACGTGTGGAGCCGCTGCAGATGTCCCTGTTGCTGTCCGACAAGCTTGGTTACGACGGATGCCTCCAAGCCAAGCAGCTTTCACGCTTACGCCTGGTGCAAATAGTGAAACGTTCTTGCCGTAGTTGGAATTCTTCCAGCGAGTGAAATTCACATCCACAGCTCCGACAACAATTGCACTCGAAGCTGTAGCGGGAGAAGTTCCCATTCTGATATCTCTGCCACCATTACCGGCCGCCACGACAGTAGTGATGCCCTTCCTAGATGCGTCATGGATTGCTTTGTCCAGTACTGGAGATGAGTGATCCAGTTCTAGTGATATGTTTATCACTGCTTTGGCCTGCCGTTTTTTCTCAAGGATATCTTTGACTGCCCATTGAAAACCATCAAGAACCATGGCGTAATTTGTGAAATCCCACTGCACTACCTGGACAGAGATGATATTGCACAACTTCGAGACCCCAAATATCCTACCACACATGATACTGGATACGTACGTTGCATGACCATTAGTGGCTTTAAAAGGATAACTAGATCCTAGAGCATTATATCCCTTTGTTGCCCTGCCTCGAATGTCAACGTGGTTCACATTGACTGCACCGTCGATTACATAGCCAAATGTCCCAGCACCAGCAGTCTTGTTGTACCAATAGATACCTTCCTCAATTTTGGGATTATCTTTGGAATAATGCGACATATGGTGCAGTCCCCAGGTTGCTTTTGTTTGCTTCTTGAGTTGCTGCTCGTCTTCTTGGAGACTCCAATAAGCCTGAGGAACGTCGCACCCCTGATCAATCTCGTCGACGCTTTGGCTTTCCTCATCATAGCCAATTAGCCGATCAGAGACAATTGAGGATACATGCTTATGCCTGGAAATTTGTGCAACAACAGCCCGACTGAATTGTCCCGCAAACCCCCGAAAATCTCCAAAAGCGTACTGATGCGATATGCCATGAAAAAAGCCTTGCGAAGAATCTTGAACATGAACTCTAGAGACAAATCTTATGTAACTAGGTAGGTGTACACCTGACTTGAGAGAAATAATATACCGATCAGTTACGTCTAGTTTGTTAGCACTTGCAAGCTGCAATAGCACAAAGACTATACCAGCCGGATAGGAGATCAACCTCATTGTGGCCAATGGAATGAGATATAGAGCAGATTCGACTATCAATATTGCTGTTTAGACACGAGCTTTTCAAGTAGTATTTATTTTAGGCCTCACGTCTCTGTCTTCTTGGTATCTCGTAGGAGATAAACAGAACACTCTGGCTTCGATTCATGTTTCAGATTTGATCACGTCAGCCGGACCGACGATACAAGTGAAAACTATAGCAAAGCGACCAAATGGCTCCAAAATATTCTCTCATGCCCTGTGCAAATTTGGAAGAGGCAAGATGTTTGGCTGAATTGGAAGCGGCCCGATGGACGACCGATCCACCAGATGTGCATTCTCCGTGATTGTGTTCGGATCGGGCCTGACATTGACTAACACGCGAGACAAAACCGAGACGCCGCCGAGACAAGCACGCTCAAAATTGTTTGTACTGTGGGGTGTGATCTTGGACAACAGGAGTCAAATTATGGGTGCAAGACTGAATCGTTTTAGGCAATCATCATTCTACCGGTTCATCAGTCCAGCCTATCCCAGGTCCTCCTGTCTACCTATCCAACATGATAGTGATGCGGTCGGCAGATACTGGGAAGCCAGACCATGGCCGGACCAATCCGTTCCAATGCCGTGCTCACGACATGGTGCTTTTTCCGACCTCAATCGCCTTTTGCTGGATTATCATAGCTTTCGCCTACAAGCCAGTAGAGGGAGAGTCGCTCGTGAACCGTACCAAGACATTGTCTCGTTGAGACTGGCATTTCTAATCTGGTGGGATCTTTGTCGCTGGGCTGAAGAACTACCAACCTCTTTCCATCGAGCTAATAATCCTCCTCCATGCGTTATTGGACTACATGCGATGGTCCATACTGTCATTCTGCAGTACTTCAGACCTTTTCCAAACCTTTTCTCAAGGTGTATCGACCAACTCAGCAAATTTACGAGGCATCTTTCAAACAGTTCAAAATCATGGCCCGCCAATTCTGGACCGGCTATAGCGGTGCACTTCGAAGATTCACAAGTTTTGGTATTTTCTACCATGTCGTTTTCTGTTGCTGCCGACGCCAGGACAGAGTCACGAAGATGATGGTCTTTTCATCATGTGCATCGAAGGCATGTATACTCTTGGTCTATATTTGCCTATGGTACTGGAGGCGGCAGAAGCAGCTCTGGTAGGCGCAAGCTCTGGAGATGCGATACTGTCTCGGCGAGCAAAGATAAATCTTGATGAGATTCAATCCGGGAACTTGGAAGACGTTTA
The DNA here is from genome assembly GCA_010093895.1 of Myriangium duriaei CBS 260.36. Lineage (NCBI taxonomy): Eukaryota > Fungi > Ascomycota > Dothideomycetes > Myriangiales > Myriangiaceae > Myriangium > Myriangium duriaei. Next base: position 2,371,389 of record ML996082.1, read on the forward strand.
ATTGGATGCGGACGTGTACGCTTATCTCATACCTCTTGACACAGCGATAGTGGATCTAGAAGTTGTCATGCTATGATCTTTGCTTTGAAAGCAACAGTAGCTAGTTGACTGACTTGAATGCTTGCTGATACTATTCCTGTTATATAGATACTGCGGCAAGATAGATTTCTTGGGATACATTTCAACCCGATCAGGACATGCTAGGGATCAATATGATGAGAATCCGTTCTTATGGATCGACTGTAACTCCTCAGGTACTATGTAATGCTACTGGCTACTGTGAGGAAGCTAGCGATGCAAAGTCTTTTGCGTCCTAGCGAAAATCTTGAGTCACACGCAAGAAGACCTCAAGATTTGAATCAGCAGCAGAACCGTCCATAGACCTCACTCGAATTGATTTCAATAGAAGTCCCAACCAGTCCTTCCTTGTTTTTGAGGGTATGGAAAGAATGGACCCCCTGCTGAACCGTCATCTTGTACCCTTGGTCTTTATACGAGTCCATTCTTGATCCCCATTCAGGTCCGGATTAGACTCGATGGCGGCCCACACATCGACATTTGGTCTTCTACCAGACTGCTATTTGTGTTGTGATAGGTGTAGACTATGTGGTGATCCGTGGGTCTGTATGGTTTTCCATACGAGTCTCACTCCCACAAACCACCATGCTCATTCCGTCGATTGAGGGGTAGTTGATCAAAATGCTCAGACCCCAATGTGTTCAGATCGACATTGCCTGACGCCAGCTGGGCATCCTTCAATTTCCACATCCTACCACCTAGTGTCCCGACAAACAGCTATGAACTTCTTGGAAGATCTCATCGCTATGGTTATGAAGTCCGCAATTGACATTGGCGACTGCTCTCCAGAGTTGGCGGTGAGCTATGAAATCCTTAGTCTCGAGGAAGGAGAAGATAACTCCGGACCAATGGGTGAAGTCAACACCCTCGAAATTGTTACCCCAAGAGAGATCTTCCACATTGACAAATTTCATGGCAGGGAAATCTGCGTGTGATAGGCTTCGCAAGAGTAGACACAGGCACGGTGGTGGAGGTAGGAAAGTCGGAGCCCTCTCCTTGGCGAGGGGTTCAGCGGTGATGCGTACACCCTGCACTTGGTTCGTGGCAGGAGAAATGGAGCCAAGTTGAAAGCAGAGCGCCCTTCGTAACCGTCGTGAATGCTGACGAATAGCACTTTGATGTCCTCACCCTCCTTGAAAAAGTGCTCCCTGGAGAACGGTAAGATTTCCACAGACACAAGATAGCCGGCGAACTCAACAAGATCAAGCTTTCCAGCGTGCCTGACTTTCTTTGTTCGCTTAGCAACGGAGAGGTACAATATGGGAAGAGGGAGATAAGTCATGAGTTCATTCTCACAAGCAGTGGTACTGATAGTAGGCTCGGAGCGCTCTTTTGCGGGCGGGATGGTGTCTTTCCAAATTAAGCATCACTACCGGAGGTGGCTCTTCATAACAGAGTGTGACGTTGTAGCCCATGCTCACGAGGTCGATGCGGCCTGTACCAGAGAGGTCGCCAAGTGCGATACGAACCGACGACAACGTGCAATGATCCGTCGCCGGTCTTCAAACGCTGGTTCGGGTTACCATAAACGTCAAGCACATGTCGCTTCGAGCGGGTACTCGACATGTCTTGGTTTCTTTGGTGTAGACCACAAATTGAATTTCCGTGGAAGGGATCCAGGGTCGCGACAGGCGAACGGACCGCTACCTATACGGCCCCCACAACCCGTGCCCCAGTGGTCGCCGGATCCGGGTCTTTCCACCCATGAGTGCTGACGGTCCTCCTTGAGCTCGGGAACACCAATGATATCACTATTCCACCGTTGATCCGCTTTCGGACAGTCACCCACTGAAGTTCTCATCATCAATTATATTCCTATGCCATTCAAGGCTGGGCTATGTCAGTGACCAAAGAATTCAATTAGTCGAAGATATACATACGCCTCTCAGACCTTCTCAGGACATTGAGAACGAATGATTAGGATCGGTGTCACTTTACCATGCGGGGCGCAGATTACCGAAGCGGAGAGAGTCATGAGCAGTAAGCCCCAAAAAAAAATCTCACGTCATCCACCACGAGGGAACGTGGAACCACATCCCTGACGTTATTCTTTGCGAAGGCTGGGTGCTTACTTCATTCCAAATTGCGCGACGAATTTCGTCAGTCCCTTGGACTAAATTTATGTTCGTCCCACAATTTCAGCCCTCATTCCTCCACAATGCTTTCATCAAGTTATGTCTCGTCGGGACCATCATCGACTAAGCTAGGAGTGGCGATCAGAACTTTCTATGTAGGAATGTTCAATGACGAGTCACTCTTCCCTGGGTTGTTCAACTCAGCTTCCCATTCCTGGTCCGGCAGACGTTCTGACCGGCACCAAAATTCATTGCTTGGTCTCGATACTAAGGGATCAGTATCTACAGAGTTCAACCTATAGTTCTTGGAGGGAGCTACTGGAAGGGAAGGGCAGGCCACAGCACGATGGGAGTCGTGACTGAAGTTCGATGTCACAGGCAAAACCGGCACTCCCAAGTTTGTTCTTCTGTCAAGGTATATTATTGAAACGAATAGATGTTGGAATAGTCAAACTCTCCGTGGTTCCGGGGCTCGGAGAAGCATCCACCATATGGCGCAACAGATATAAGACGCACACAAAAGTTCCTTGTCCAGTAGGATGGTACCGTTGAACGATACAACCAGAACAGAATGAGACTTCGCAGAACGTTTCAGAGTCCAATCGAAATTTATTTCTTGTAGGACGATATACCGGACACACTTTCACGGGCATCGATATTCGTCAAATTTGTGATGGGTGACTGTGGTGGGTTCTGGAAGACTCCGCCGGCATGTTTGCTTGTAGCCAACGTGTGTTTCTTCGAAAACAAAAACTCCGTCGCATGCCGATGTATGCTTAAAACCGAACTCGATCGTCAGCATGTGACGTATATCCCAGAGACTGAACCAACCAAATATCCATGAAGAATGTGACAGGTGATCGACTCTCGACCTTCTGCAAGGCTCCTCACGATCCTACGCAGCTCATCAAGATCCTACGCACGGCGACACCTCCTGCAGGGTAAGTCAAAATGTTTTGATTGGTGGTTGAATTGGGCTTGGCAGTGAGTCAGACAGCTACGCGGCCTGAGTTCCTTCAATTCCTGCATCTCCTCTCTTCTGGTTGGATCCCACCGATCGCGATTTGCAGAACATCGGGTCCCGGGCGTCCGTCTATCTGCTGCTCAATGACGTAGTCCTTCTTCTTCATGTCTGTGACTTCATTCACTAATTCGACTTTGCGTGCTACGTTTTTGAGCAACTACGCCGCGTTATCGTTCCTTCCATCATGGTTCCATCCTCTTCACGATCCTCTTTGCCGAGAGGTCCAGCACCTGCCAGATAAAGTATACGGTTAACCATCGGCAAGTTCCACACAGAGTGCCAAGATGCTCCGCCCCGTGACCCTCCGTCGAAAACGAATGTTTCGATACTGCGCCGAACTTCGATGCCGCTGTTGTCTCTTCCGCTGCTTCCAGAGCTCTTTAGTTACTTAGTCAGTCCTGAATTACCTTTCACAGAAATGTGCTGAGGATGTGACGCTGAGGATTCGAGGTGTAGCATGATAACGAGAAATGGCTTGCATGTTGGTCGATGCTCGGATCCTTGTGATATCGATACTGGGGATATGCTCCACCGTCGTATGTCCACGTAGGGCATCATATCTGTATATAATGCCATGTTCCCCTTGAAGATATGTTCTCATCGTCCCTAAACCCAAGATCATGGCTTTACTTACATCTATCCCTCTACCAATGCCCATCTTTGTCGTTAGCACCTTGCTGATCCTGGGTTATCTTCTTTATCAAGCTGCACTTCCGAAACCCATCCCAGGAGTACCTTATCACAAAGATAGTGCTCGCAGAGTACTGGGGGATATTCCACTTTTGCTGGAAGCCCGCAAGGAAGCTACTGGCGACAATACACTGGAATGGATGGCACAGCAGTAACTCGAACTCGATTCCCCGATATATCAACTCTTCTTGTTTCCTTTTCGCCGTCCACAAATCTTTATCACTGATCATCGAGAGGGTTTAGATATCATGCTTCGTCGACCAAAAGATTTCGACCGCTGTGACTTTTTCGCCGATGTTTTTGGTGGCACAATACCAAATCATCACATGTTAATGCGAACGAATGATCGGTTCAAGGCTCAGCGTAAGCTTTTAGCTGACACCATGACGCCTAGTTTCCTCAACAGCGTCGCCTCTCCACACTTTTACAGTGCTTCTCTGCATCTAATCAACCTTTGGCGACTGAAAAGTACTATCACTCAGGGACGCCCTTTCAACATATTCAACGACATCCACCACATGGCTTTGGACAGTATTTGGGCAGTCGCATTTGGAACAGAGATCAATACCGTCAACACCCAGCGTGAGGGTTTGGAACAGCATCAGATGAACGGATTTGATTTTCATCTGCCAGTGAACCCAGATCAGTCCGCAGAGCTGCCCACGCCAAAGCTGCCCGACTCCTTCGAAGCAATAATGACCCTCTCTCACGGCATGGAAAGTGCAGCTCTATCGCCTTTCCCGCGACTGACACACTGGGCCATCCGCCGGGGCAAAGATTGGAGGGAAGCAAAGGAACATAAAGATCGACTGGTGCATGAAAGTCTCGATATAGCAAAATCGCGGCTTCTAGCTAGTGAAAAGGTCACCTGTGCAACAGACCACTTGGTTTTTAGGGAGCAACAAGCATCCAAAAAAGAGGGTAGAGCTCCTGAATTTGACTCACCCGCAGCAAAAGATGAATTACTTGGCTTTCTTGTTGCTGGTCACGAAACAACTGCGACAACCATCCAATGGGCTATGAAGCTACTTGCTGACCACCCCGAAGCTCAGTCCCGTCTTCGTGCGGCATTGTATAACGCATATCCAGGTGATTACGCTAGTGGTACCATACCGGACAGGTCCGCTATTTCCGCCACTGCTGTGCCATATCTCGATGCCGTAATCGAAGAAGTCCTTCGCTGTGGCCAGACATTCGCTGGACAGACGCGACAGGCCCGTCGAGATACTATCGTCCTCGGTCACACTGTTCCGGCAGGCACAGATGTATTCCTGCTTAGTAATGGACCTGGATTCGTCATGCCTGACCCCTTCAGTGGCAGGATAATGGAGGAAAATAGATCTGAGAGCTCGAGGGAGACAAAAGGACGGACTGTACCAGAGTGGGATTCAGAGACCATTGGCGCATTCATGCCTGAAAGGTGGCTGAAAGATGGAGACTTTGACGGTTCGGCGGGTCCCAATCGGCAGTTCGGCGCTGGTGAAAGGGGTTGCTTTGGAAGAAAAATGTTTGTACTCCTTTTCTATCTGACATACAAACGACCCTGGACTGACCACTTTTCCAGGGGCTTGCTGAAAATGCGGATTCTCTTTACTCTGGTCTTTTGGTGCTTTGAGCTGCCACCCTTGCCCGAGAACTTGTCAGGTTACTCGGCTCTTGCTCTTACAACCCGCGTCCCCGTTCGCTGCTACGGTCGTCCGAGATGGCTTCTCCAGCCTGATGTCATGACACACGCATGAAACACTCATGCTATGGGTGATACCAAGTATTGCTTGCTTTCTACCGAACATTGTGTATGGGTATTAGATTGATCTGGGAATGGTTCGCCACAGTTTAGCTTGAAATAATTGCGTATGCTTCACTATGTCCGTGCTTGCGAAATGAGTGTTTATCAAAAGTGGTCCTTCCCTACAAGGTCAAAGGAAGAACTTTGCCGCAGGTAATCGATTCTTAGGTACATTATAATGGTTTCGAAGAGATATATTTGAGAAAATACGTATCAAGCGTGGAAGAACTCCGTGGTTCATCAGTGAAGGCCTGCAAATTACGAAAAAACACCGTGGACAATCGCTGAACAACACATATATGTTTTTCGTATATTTATTCAAGGATGCCAATTCGTTGCTACGACTCCAGCAACTTCTACACGAAAATATAAGACATATTCGAATTCATACAAGCTTGTACAATGTTGAGATACGGAAGGTTCTTCAACAATTTTCGATTGAGGAACAATGATTCAGTGAGTGTGCTGACCTCTAGGAGATTGACCGCTTTGCAATTCGCTAGGTTCAACAAGGACGGCATCTCCACCATAGTATGACTGGAAAGCTCGTGTTGCGCATTAGTGTCATAAGCTCGCATGCCGGCCATTTCAGAAGCTACGTCATACCCTTCCCGGTGCTTTGATGGGGATGAATCTGTTTGCACCCCTTCATGCGAACGTTGTCGGATCACGAGGCCGAGCATGACGCCTATCCCAACCAACACGAAAGCACCAGTTCCTATACCCACACCAACCCCGACTTTAGTACCCTTGGACAACCCACTGCTGTTTGTTGACGTAGCAGAAGGCGTCGTAGTAGTGGGAGAGATACTTGTCGGGAAGATAGAAGTTGAACTCGTAGACGATGGTCGAATGGGAGGCGTGGTCACAGAGAAATTGGTTGGAATGGCATTGGCAGGAGAAGTTGATGAGGTTGCGGTAACTGTGTTCGAATCGGTGATGTTGAAGTAATGGCAAGTAAACATAGCTTTTGTAGTTGGGTCCTCAACCGCGAGATAGAAAACATTTCCGTGGCTAAGATTGAATCCCACCTTCTCAGGGTCGGGCACAGTCCAGCTATATGCCGACGGAACATCGGCAAAGGTATCTGAGTATGCCTAAGCAGCTGATACCAATGAATTATAGACATTACGATTAAGACATACTCAGATTGACTGGTTGAACATATCCTGGCTCATCGATAAAACCGTGGGTCAAGATAAGACTTAATTTGGTAAAATCGGTCTGCCAGAGTAGCTGTATAGTTCGACCAACGGTATAGTTCGGGTTGTCCTATGTGTAGTTGGCGATTCCATCCATGTCCCACTGGTTTACCCATTCGTACCTGATAATCGCCTGCAGCTTCAGGACCAGGAGGACTAATCCAATGGTTATTTGCGTCGAGAGGCACTGTCCAGCAAAGTCAGTATCTTGGTATCTCAAGTCAGTGGATGCGATACCTATTCCAGCGTTGATTCGACCGAGGAGCACGAGATACAGTAGCAGAGATAAGTACGACCCCGCCATGGTAGCCAAGAGTGAAGGGTCGAAGAGAATGAGGGAAAGGTCGCTAGCGAAGAATGAAAAATTGACGACAAAAGAGTCTGGGTCAGGCACAGATGTGCCATCGCGTCAGTTCCCATCGCGGAGGATACGTCCCCATATCTGCCTTATGTTCAAGCGATCTGACTGGTAGGCTCGGAAATTACTTCTTGGCGTAATATCAGAAGCCATGTATGTATGAATGAGCATGGCTCTTTGATCTAGCGATGACAAAAGCTATATTCCCTTAGACCGAGTTGTGCGGTGGAGCAGGATCTAGGATTGATGATGATTGTATATCGTTTAACTCGTTGCAATTTTGCTCGAGATTCCGACGAAGACTACCTTTGGAGCGACTCGGCACTATCAAAAAGCGGTATGCGCCACGCATCCTTTGCGGGTGAATCGGGCCGATAGTCTGCACTTCGGGACTCGTCATTGCAGTGCCTGGCATCAAGGCGTCACAGTGACCCAATCAAATGATACATCTGCCGATCTTTCCCCAGTCATTGATGCAGACTCCCACCAATACGCAATGATATTGATGCCCTTATCCACAAGCGCGTTGAAAACCAACTTGTGATGCATAAAAAGAGTCCATGCTGGAACAAATATACAATGTTCAATCAGCGACTTATCACAAAAGTTCTCAAGCCATCAGAGTAGAAGTATATAACTATTTGTCCACCGATACTGCATAATCTCCATTGTCCTCCATTCATGAGGTTCGACATGGGGAAAGAAGCAAGGGAAATTCATGCTTCAGTGTCAGGAGCTTCTCTCGCTATGCCGTCTCATCCAGCGGGACATACCTTTGGGACACTGATGTCGGACTTGGTAGTGGTCTTATCATATCGTGCACTGGCTTGACATCTGGATCCTCCATTCGAAGGAAGCAAATTGCACTGCGATAGGATGGTGGTAATGAAGTGATGTGATTGAGCTTGCAGTATGCACGAAGGTATATCGGCCAGCAGATGCGTTGCATACGGGGATCTGCGAGATGTGGACTTTTGCATATCCAATCCGTCACCGAATTCCTGGAGAAAGAAAGTACTTCGGCTTCATCACTGCCGCAACCCGTGCGGGGTATGGGGAACCTTCGCGTCGCAATTTTGTAGGTACACACAGATGCCTACCGTGTTCCATTGCCTGAATCGTAATGATTGTTTCGAAGGTACTCATGCTCGGCAGGGAATAGTTCCGCAATTCACTATGATGATTCTATCTGTGGCTATGACGCTCACACAGAGAAAAGCGGGTGCTGCAGTTCTTCCTTTTTGGACCTTGTGCTATCGGACACGGTCCGCTCGTGGCCAGGTAGTCTTGAGGCCCGAGCAGCTTGCAATGAAATGCGTTGGCTCTACCCTGCGGCACTTCTGCACGGCTAAATTAGCTATACTCCGATAAACGATAAAACACAGGATTATGGTGGTTGTGATAAAGCTACCAATCCAGCACTAAAGGTTCCTTAGAAAATTGCTGAGCGTACAGCTTGGAAAGCAGCAGGTCACTGTGGTGTAAAAGGCTCTTGCGACTAGATCAGCCTAAGGTTTCCGCGACTCCTTTTTCGACTTCGCGGCGACTACATGCTCGCCGCAAAGCTGTACCGTACAACTACAACTACAACCAGCACTGGCAGTAATTAGTCTAAGGCTCCCCTTCGGAACATAACACACGTCCTGGATCAGGTATCAACATGTAAGAACACCCATGCAGAGTCTGCAGCACGACTGTGCCGACTGTTCTGATGATCACAATGATGATGACGATGTAGGGCCTTGTTCAAGCACGCGTCACCCTTGCACCAGTAACTATAGTCGTGGTTGGTTAGTCGTGGTGAGGCAGAACTCTATCATGTAGAGAGCGAAGTAACGATCTTACCCCTTGGACGAATATCTTCCTTCCAGGCTCTTAGCTTCAGCACAAAACCTCGGCACAGGTCACTTCCAAATGTCCTATCACTACTACACACCGAATCAGTGCTACTTTCAAAAGCTTATCTTTCCAACTTTCTTCATCGCATCGCTTGCCGACGAATTTCTCCCAGATGGGAACGAACGGCATGAAATTATTTGCTGAAACGTGGTTTATGTTGGTATGAGGCAATATAGATTCAGGTAAGCCGAGAACGGAGAGCTTATCAAGTAATGCATTCGTGTTAAAACGCCAAGTATGTGGAAATTTCAAGTCAAGCAAGACACGAGTCAACCTCTGTCCGTCTCGGCGCTGCGCAATTGAGAATTTCTCAAGACACCGCGAACCACGGCCTACAATGCTTCTCAAGTGGTTAAGTATCATCAATCCCTTGACCTCGAACCCTCTTACTTCTTTTTGTTTAGATTTTTCTGAGATTTGGGCAATCGCGATTACAATACGAGACACAATAAATCACTAGCTCTAAGATCGAGTTTGTATTCGAATTGCGCTGTTGTGATAGCTTTCATCAATCACCACAGTCCAAAATGGTGACTAACAGCGATGTTTGCAGTCCCCATCCTTTCGTTAGGCTCTGAAACTTTCACTTTCGATATCACATCGCTTTAGACCATGACAGAGCGCGTTTCGATCCTTATGATGAGATGCCTAGTTTTACCCATAGCCTGTTTTTTGCTCTTGTCGCTGATCAGATAATTTCTGGAAGGCTGCATGCGGGGCACTCGAAATGAAGGGATGGGCTATACAATTCAGCCAATCAATATCCGATCTTTGAGGCCACATTGTCTAAGGAATATCGACTTTGATATTGAACCAAGAATGCCCAATGACAACAAGAAAAATGATTGTGAGACCGAGACACTCCTCTAGTTCTTATAATTCCTCCATGACGAACGGACCGTATAACAGACCAAGATTCCATCCTACACCGTAACGACAAAGATAACCACACAAAGCCGCTTCTTCCCAGCGAGGATACTTTGCATCGGCCTAAGTTTCTCAAGTCGGCCCGGGATAGACTTTACAAACATAGAGGTAGTGGTCCGAGCATTCATTCACCCATGTTTGGCCGATGTACGGGAATTGCAGGGGCAGATACATGGTCAAGGGAATTGATCTAACCAGACAACACGATATAAGAGACAAGATGCACACATATTGTTGTCGCTTCACTAAGGATCTTGCTCCTCTGCTTATTGACCACCAATATGTTCCACTTTAGAGTTCTACTGGTCTTCATTTTATTTCTCGCAAGTAACGCCTTTGCAGATACTCTGAAATGCACCGCATACTACGATAACTGGAAGCAACAGGTACATCGCAGTCAAAATTTCCCCAACAGGAATATTGGAGGCGTCGCAAGAGATATGCGTTCTCTATCTGGCGGCAAGTACACAGGTACCAGGACAGGCCAGGTTACATCTTTTCACAACCTGAAACCGGCTGGTAACCGCCAAGAAGCCCAGACCCAGCTCGATGAGATGTGGAAGTTAGTGGTCGATCGGCTGCCTCGACGAAAGAGAGGGAGGCACGGCGGGTAAGTTGGCCACGTCAGCTTATTCATGACCGTAGCAGAATGCTAAAAGACTCGCCAAAGATCGCCATCCCCTTCTCCGCCTGGCTCTCCGCCATGCTCACCTGGTTCGCCGTCATGCCCACCAGGGTCACCGCCGGGCTCATCACCGCCGCCCCCCAAGCGACCGCCCCATCGTCTGCCACGTCCTCCTCCTAGCAGTTCTACAAGATCGCTCAAAGACTTGGTCCTCAGATAGGCCAGATGACGGATGACTTCCAGCGTAAGGCGAACCTCGGCAAGAGCAAAGTAGGCGGCTGTTGCAACCCCAGTAAAAGGATAAGGTCTTATTGATGCTGAATTGGTTGGCAAAAGTACCGACGTAGTCCGGTGAGACGCCTTGTTGGATCAATTATAGACTTAAACGAGTGATCAAGACATGACAGATCAAGAAATTTCGTTTCAACAGCGCAAGACAGCGCAAGATATGGTGTTCTCTGTCGAAAGTAGTGAGTTCAAGAGGTCGTTGGCCAAAGGATCGTCTATGATACCTTATATAGCCGTCAAACATGCTATGACTGCTGGCATATCAACGAGTATAGAGATCTCTACGTCTTATTGTCTCAACTGCACTGCAGGAAGTCAACAAAAATACACCATATGTGGATGGTGAGCCGCTCCTTGCAGAAGGGGATATAAACTCGTGCATTATTGGATGATCAGTATATTGAGTGGTCTTTTCGACTGCACCGAAACAACAAGATTCTCTTTTTTGAGACTACTACAAGCGGAGCTTGTGATAGAACCTTTCACAGATTTGTAAGTGGAGCTCATACAGGAGGGCAAATTGGTAGAAGAAGTAAATTGCAAATTGCTGGATGAGATAAGGAGACTGGTCAATAGAAAGGAGAGAAGACAGGCTTGTCATGAAAGATGGGTTGCAAATTGGCAGATAAAGTAGAAGACTAACCAGTAGGAAAGATGGAGTTTAGTTGGTCGGAAAGGTAAGGAATAAGTTGTCAGATGAAGTAAGAGACGTCTAATGATATGAACAAATCTCCAATGCTTAGTCATCCTTGGCGCTTCGGGTCAGTTACGTGGCACTTCGCATCGTCTCCTTCACTGTTACATGACTGTTACGTTACACCACGCCATGGGCTGAGGGTACACAAGCCACCTTGTTCAATCGACAAGATCGGGGATAAACGAGATCATGAAGAGGATAACAGGGCCACTCGATGCACGAAAGTCAAAGATACGCTGCAAGTATTGTGCCAAGAGACGTATCAAAGCGAGTTGCATCTTGGTTTTAGCCTCTACAACTGTTCAAAGTCTGACATGTGCATTAGTGTGAGGGTGGTACACCCTGTGTTCGTTGTGTTCGCGCCGGCAAACAATGCTTTCCGCAGTCCCCCAACAGACTCGAGTTCAAGTTCATCGTTGCTGCACCGGATGTGTCATGGCCAGCACAAGTCGTTGAACAAAGCGAGACAATATATCTGGACCACTTCGCATATTTCATCAAGCGCTGTCAAATCACACGGGAATTTGTCGCTGTTGAAAGAGAACTTGTGCCCCTCATCAGCTCCTCTTCCTCACTGTACCACATCGCCATTGCAATCGGTGCACTGGAGGCAAGCAGGACTGGCTCCGTCAGATTGCAAGCGGAATAGCAATCACCACGATATGTAGCATTCAGTTCCTACGGCCACTGCATAAAAGTTTTGCAACAACAGATATGCCTGCCAAACGCTGTGCAAATGGAAGACGTCTTGTGGGGCACATTTCTTCTCGGACTTTTTGAGGTATCGCTTTAAAGCATGTCATATGCACACTACTGATGTGACGCAGCTTCTGACTGGGACTTCTCCGGATAGTTGGGCTAAGCATATGGTATCTGGTACCTCCTTACTATTCCGTTCAACCAGGCATTGGGAACCGACGCCCGACATGGGTATGTTATGGCCAGCTCTTGTTTTTCCTTTTTGGTTCATCATATTGCTGGAAAGCTTCATCGTGAATTGCCGTGGTTGCTAGATGAAGCGTTCCAAGAACGAGGAGAATAGGTCTTCCGCGGCCGAGTGGGTTCAGGGTCGGGTTGAGGATCGGTGCATGAGCGGTGCAACAGCCACTCGCAGGACGGAAAGTCTGTTCCTGACTAAAGCCGATATTGAGTTTAGCGGCGCTGGGTCCGTCAGATTCCAAGTTGGCAGGGTAGAGGCGAACCCAAATTGGGTTCCGCATGGCGTGACGCGGGAGAGCTGATGGTGAGATGGAATGGTTGTAGCCGCGGAGTCTAGTAGGCGGCGGTTGAAGAATGGGCTGGCGAGCTGCGGACGACTTTTGAAATGGTGTCAGCATGCTGAATGAGCACGCCATTTGCGTACCTCGGCCTTCGCAGCATGGATGGGCGCCCATGAAAAAATCTGTTCCGGCGCGCGGATCTGTCTGGACAAAGATTCCATTCGTAATACGCAAAACTAACTCTGGAAGTTGCACACTCGATACTGCTTGCGCTCGGCCGCGGCACTATGTAATGTTCCTTGTGCTGGTCTTTTTTCAGCCAAGTTCGCGGTGCAGTGTGCGGGCACCTTCGACTGTTGTAATGAAGACTGAAATATGAGAAAGAAACACCAAAAAGACACCTCCGAACCTGCGATCCCTTCGCTCCAAATCAGTCATACCTATAGATCTCCTCTGGTCCGTGTTTCCAAAAGCGCAATGCGAAGTGAGGCCTGGAGGTTTGTCTCTGTTTTGCCACACAGGTTTTGCGATGGAAATCCGTGAAAGCCTCCCAGTACTCCTCGTTGATCCAGCGGATCAGGGGTCGGAGCAGCGTGGTGAGCCTGTAAACCGAAGAAAAGTCTTTAACGCCTGTGCCGTTCAATTTCATGGGTCCCAAAGTCACATGCTTGTTATATGCCTTCTCGAAGGTGATAAATGTCCCACAATGTTCTGGAGTGACGACCAAACCAGGTCGGATCAAATTTTGGGGTAGCTGAAGATAATCCCAGCTGCCAACATAATGACGCAGATATCGGGCGCGATCTAGTGCGCATGCCTGGGCCGTCACAATCTTCACGTGGGCGTCCGTCTTGTCGTTTTCGGTGAGCGCAACAGCGCAATGAAGTTGCAAAGGCCTGAAGCCAGTCATGTGTCCCAGTGGGATGTAGGACGCGTGTTGTAGCTCGCGAAGTTCACCAGTGCTGTAGTTGCCGAATTCGAAGGCCATAGGCGGACCCATTGCAGAGATCCGACTCACAACAACAGGGTGCCCAGGAAGCGTAGGTAGGCCCTCAAAGAAGTCAGTGATGTCGGTGTGGACATATTGTCGGGTAAACGCGTTATAATCTGAAGATGGAACTTGGTCTCCACTATGGTGTGGTCAGTACTTGTCTGTTTTTTCCAGGCAGCAAACTTACAAGGATACAACACGGAGGTCATGAGAATTGTCGAGGTCCAAGGCGAGTTGCAGGACTTGCCCGACAATGCTGGTGTAGGAATCCAGACTGTCGTTTCCTCGGATGCAGTCTTGAGCTTCTCTGCAAAGACGGTGCACTGTCGTAAGCTGCTCGTCGGTCAACGACCTTCGGAACATTTCCTCAGACTGATCGGGGTTAAAATAAGCATCCTGGCTCTGCCATATTCTTGGGACTTCTCTAGCTTCAATGGCTCGGATAAGCTTACGATGTGCAGGATTGGTATACTTAGGATCCCTATTCTCGTCTAGATAAATTATGATGTATTTGACCAATACTGTATGTACATTTCATCAAAAGGGAGAATGGCGACGAAGTCCATCGTAACCTGCAACAACAACTGAGTTTGAAATTCTTGTCATTGTCAAAGAAACCAGACATCGGCCCGATATGTATAAGCTGTTAGGCGGGATACAGAAAGCGGCCGTACGGAGTGCGAAGCAAACACAGTAAGCAAGTTGACCTGAGTCTGAAAAGCATGTGAAAATGATGTCGATGCATCATCGTGTGAGTGTACCAACAGAGGCACAGCATGAGACTCATCTGTGTGCGGAAGAGTCCCGTATCCATGTACCTCGGCCCAAAGGTATGATATAAAGTCCAGAAGACCGTCTGTCGTCTAGGAAACTGCATCCGACCCAAAGTACATATCTACAGAGAAGCTTGACTGCGAGCCTGTACAATCTGTGCTGAAGAGTGCTAGCATGAAGATTGACTCAATTACTCATTTTGGATTAATTTCTCTAGCCTACGCATTTCCAGAAAGCTCGGAACATTCCAACCCACTTCAGAAAAGAGCCTGGCGCTCGATGGGAGTAGGTACATAACAAGTCTGGTCCAGATTAAACATTGACCTTTGTGTGCAGACTTGCGATAGTTCAGGCCGTTCCAGTAGAGGCTACTGTTCAGCAAATGACCAAACTTGGTATGATGAGTGTGAGAAGGGAAGTTGCCGGGGAAAGCAAGGTAGACAATGCAAAAGGATACATTACGGTGACGGAAGAATATTAGTCGAGTGCCCAGCATGGGATTGAGTCAAGTGGGAGAGATCTTGGTCTCAGGACGGGCATCTCAACACTTAAGATGGACAAACAGGACCTCCCATCAAAACACAATGTCTGGGAAGAGAAGCTCTCAGACGCCATATAGAATAGATCTCAAACCATCAATAGAAGCAAAGGGTGCTATCTCCATAGTGATAGTGTCTTCATGCGATGACTGTTGAAGAGACCGGATTTGGTGGTGAAAACTATTTGGCGCTATCCAAGAGCTGGCCGGTATCCGAATCAGTCAGACTTGAATTTCAAGTTCACAGTACCCATAGTGTTCAGTAAAAACGAAATCGCACTCGATGTAGATTTAGATTGAAGTAGGGCTCTGTATACTTCATATGGCATCCTCTGTAGAGGCGTTTTGTCTTCATTCTCAGCTAGGCAGGAGATCGAATCACACAGCCCGTATCAGCTGTCCAACCAATATGTATACCTCTGGGCTGTTCATCCCGTAGTAGGCCCGAACAGTTGTTCGGCTTGACAAGTAGTCCTACGTACACTCGGAATGAACATAGCACCGCTCCGGCAAGCTGATGAGATATGACTCTACTGCCTGGACCATGAAGTACTTCATTTGTTCCTAGACTACTACCCTATCTAGTCGTACGCGCACAAGAAGTCTGTATAATGCTTCTCGTAGTCATCAGGCAGCCGAATCGAATATCAGCCGCAAGATGCAGTATGACCTTCGAGAAAATGGCACTCGTGATCCGTATAAGGACACTAGGATAGCGGTTGGTTAAGAGCGAAAAGTAGCCGAGTAGCTTTGGTTCATAAGCTCACCTTGTTGCTCCCACTTCCACAGCGACTGAAAATTTGCTGGTCTTCTTCACTGACACAATATCCGTCAGGGCGATGGGTGTGGCCTTGTATGTGGAACACGCAAGTCTGCTCGAATCAATTACAGTCAGTCTTTCGGATCTGTGATCCAATGGGTCTTAGATACCCCGGAGTGCAGTTTAGGAATGCGTTGTATCTCCATATCTCGTGAAGTCTTCGTGCCTAATCCACTTGAAGAGGCAGACGCTGTGCTTGACGAAGCACAGAGAAAAGCGATCAAGATGCGTTTGTACATTGCAAAACCTTTGTTTTTGGAAGGGTAGTTGAGTGCGTGTTCATTAAAGGTCGGTGTATGCATTATTTAAACACAATTGCATGCAATCGACGGCCTCAAGACATACGTCCGGTGGATAACACCGACCATAGGTGTTTTGAGTTTGTTTTGGGTGAGCATTGGTGCCGGCGGTGAGAACGATGACTCGGAACAAGCGATATGTGGTCATGGTCCTAAATTACTTGGAAGTCGCGGAATACACCACATGCTCTGCAAGATTGAGCACTGGGCTACACAATAGTCTGAATTTATCCACTCTTTTAAGAGCTTTTGCGCCATTTTAGGAAAATGTCCACGATCTAAACATCATCCACGACTTTTTCGACCACGAAATCTGTCTTTTCTTTGATGAAACAAGGGCGGGCTTGATATGATCGATAGACTTTGTGCCGCTTGACAGGCTGTTGTACCACGTTTCTTTCGCTGGTGTCTCCCGACATGTCGAGGTCGACAAGCACGGCAACATCTTGCCTCCCTGTGGATGATTTCTCCAAATATGCCTCACCGCAGCAGACTTCCAATCGCCACGCTCTTATCGAGAAGCGCTGAGTACTGCCGGGCTGTTGCCGAGTTGGGATCCGATCATTCCACTCGGTCCGAACTGTGACAAGATTCTGCTAATGTTTGAAGTGGTCGTGATAATGCCCAAGAGGTGCACCTTTCGGGATATCCTGCGCTTGTAAGCGAGAGCTTAGGTGAATTGGTGCCTTTGTCTTATCCCCTCTCCCTAGCTATAAAGCATTACATATATGAGGGTCTGCTTGATACCATTGACTGTCAGCTAAACTCTTTCGCAACGGAAAACTCACTGTCGATTCTGAAAATCCTCAGGAGTTCGGCATGTTGGCCTCCAAGAACCTTCTGGTAGCTGTCTGCTTGCTGTCCATCAACGCTTTAGCGGCCAAGATCCAATATGCCGTACACGTCAATACTGTCGGTGCGGATGGAAACGATAAAGTAGGAACTTATTGGTCGTCGACAACCAGTATTTCCGATAGTAAAGCGGTTGTTGTAGCGCAGCATATGCGTTCGTGGTCTAACAACAAGTTCAAAGGTACATACAGTAACAAGAAGGTTATTGTGGAAAATGTCGACGTTCTGGATGATGAAGAGGGAATAAAGGATCGGATGATTGGCGAGATGATCACTGTCGTCGGCCGAAATACTGCGTGAAAGCTACGTAACTTAAAGTTGGACGGCAGGATCAAGAAAGCTGAAGTCGATGTATGGAGTTCTCCACTGGAGTTTAAGCTCGGCCGACTATTGGCAGGTCTCTTAGTATAAAAAGTCTATCAATGACATTATGAGATTTTTTGGAGCTTTTTAGTGTGGGTGATTGATCAACCGCTTTACTTCGACCATAGGCAATTGTACCAAATGTCGTACATATCAGAGTATATCTGAGTAATGACGGCACCTTCACTCTATTGGAGATCTTCTGGTCTCAGGCAACGAAGCTTCAATTCGGTTCATGAACAGAGTAGAGTTGATAAGATAAAGCATATTGTATATTAAATCTTTATGTATAGACAGATACGAATAGAGAGAGTAACTGTAACCCCAGCACATAGGGACAGACTTTATCTCTGTCTGCGATTGTCCAATCAAATAAATGCTCCGCAGAGAGGCTCGACTTGAACGTGATGTATAATTCGGCCTGATCTTGGACATAATCGGTCTTTCCATTCCATCTGAGCAGAGGACAGGCCGGAGGAGTTCCGTTCAAGTGAAAGGTTCACTTACCTTGGTATCTAGTCGCTCCTGAACATCGAGAGATACTCTGTTCAATCCGCACATTGTCACCTTCTTCGCTAGTCTGAACCCCTGGGAAACATTCCAAATGTCTTCGTTGATGCAGAAAATCCTTTCCGTTTCCACCATTTGTTTTTTCGTTCATTGCGCATTCTCTTCCAATCTTCCGAGAGACTCTATTGATATGTCTGACAGGTACATCGTAAGTCTTAAGACTGGTGCCAGCCTGGAAAATCATTTGGAATTTGTTTCGGAGATTCACGGCCGCGCTTCACATGGTGTGAAGGATAAGCCGGAGGTTTTCAGAGGAATACTCCATCGTTATAGCATCTCAGACTTGCACGGCTATGCCGGGCATTTCGACCCACAGACCATCACGGCAATCAAAACTCGAAAAGAGGTGGCATATGTCCAGAGAAATAGGCTCTGGTGGATAAATGCTCAACGTGTAACGCAGTCCCATCCACCTTGCGGTCTGAACCTCATCTCACATCGGGGCATCAGCCAAGAGGAGAAGGGCTACACCTACGATAGTTCTTCCGGAAAAGGAACTACTGTATATGTCGTCGACACTGGAGTCGATATAGAGCACCATGAATTCGAAGGACGAGCCTTTAATGGTTTCACCATTAACCACACCGACGGCTTCTCGGACAACGTTGGCCATGGCACTCATGTGGCTGGCATCTTGGGGAGCAAGGCCTCTGGAGTCGCAAAGAAGTGTGATATAATTGCGGTCAAAGTGTTGGAAGGGACAAGTGGTCCTGAATCTGGCGTCATGGCGGGTTTCGACTGGGCCGTAAAGGAAATCGTCTCAGCTAAAGCGCAACGGAAATCCGTTATAAATGTCTCTCTAGGGGGCCCTTTTTCTCCTTCCTGGAACAGATTTGCAGACAAAGCTTTCGAGCTAGGGGTCGTTACAGTAGTGTCCGCGGGTAACATGAACATGGATGCTTCGAACCAATCTCCTGGATCTGCAGCAAGTGTCATCTCGGTAAGCGCAACAAATCAACATCGCGTCCGCTGGTCATCCTCCAACTGGGGGAAAGGTGTCACGTTGTTCGCACCAGGGGTGGACATCGTCTCGACCTGGCCAGACCAGGAGAACAAAGAGGGAAATGCAACAATGACCTCGATGGCTGCCCCATACGTTACTGGCATCGCACTTTACTTACAAGCTATGAGAATGTTTAACGTCAGATCAGTGAAGGAGACCATTGCGGGCATTGCAACTAGGAAAGTCGTTGGCGACATCAGAGGATCGCCGAACCTTTTCGCGTACAATAATGGTGGCTCACGCATTTTGTCCACTCTGCACAATCCATGAGCCGAGAGTCACAAGTCACGCAGGTCATCGGTGTCTAATAGTATGACAACTTTGGTGAAGGAGAGCCATAAGCTGTGCTACTCATTGTCGAGGTCTGGACAGGGATATCAATTCGTACCAGGTAATGGTCTTTGATTGACGTGCGTATCGATGAATCTTCTTCGTTCACCAGATCCAGGACTTATTGTGATATTAGAGCAGTCTTTGATTATGATCTAGGGTAACCTACCGATGCCTGTAGACACAAAGCTCGTAGAAACAGCTATAACCATGCAGTACGTCCTATTTCCCGCTACCATTATAAGCGAATTTGTTGGCAGCCCCTTTGGTATCATCAACTACCCTGTTAAGCGCAAGTTTGATCATAGCCTGCTTTACTATAGATGGACTCGATAACTTCATGTATCCTTGGAGATACACTACTAGACCTGCAATATGAGCGGCTGCTGCCATCGTGCCTGAAAACTGCATGGTTGTTTCTGGACCTCCGTCCAACGCAGCACAGATGTTATCTTCTGGAGCCCAGATGTCAACCGATTTCCCGAAATTGGATTCAGGCCGACGGCGGCTGTGGTTCCTGTCAGTGGCACCGACTGTGATTGCATGTCTGTACAACTAGATCTCGGGTCTGTTGGACACCTGAACGACCTCGTTCAGTCTTGTATGTTTCCGTTTCACAAGGAGTATCCATTGGCTGTACCGTGTCCCAGGCTTTCACTGCCTCGATATGGTCCACATCCCGATGCGCTCTGAGCTGATCAACGACGAGGCTGTCGAGCTTCCCAGCATAAGCCTTGAAATCACCGATTTCATAACGGTGTGCGATATTAGACACATCCTTGTGGTCCTCGAGATGTTCGAGCATACTGACATCAGGCTTCAGCAAAACAACATAGCTGTTCCCGTCAACTGAGGGGATCTGGCCTTCGGTCAATGTATTTGTTTCGGCGTTCACGAGTGAAAAGATATAGAGCAGTGTGCCAATTGCGAACTTTGCAATTTTCATAGCATTGTGTTTGTTGCACATGTTGCTCACAAATGAACCAAAGCTGATTGAGTGTTACATACACAGCAACACGGCTTGCTGTTGTTTATGTAGTCCGGAACTTGATTTCAGCCGAGTCTTTCCCACAAATCCCTTTTTCGGTCAATTTCAAGCAGTGTTGGGACCTTAATTTCACACTTTGATCTTGCTCATCCTGAATGGTACCGAAAATCTCCGGGGCCTTGATCACGAGGCCCGATCGTGTGCCAAGCTGCCATATTCAAAATGACTCCCCGCTTTCAAGTAACAACGTCATTTGAAGGAGCAGGAGCCATCCGGAGAATTTGTAATGCTGATGTCGAGGTGGAAACAGCTGGTCTGAAGATGATCTGAGACTTTCGATCGAACTTGCTCGTGAAAGCCACTGATATAGCACGACAACGTCAATAGAAGTAAATAGTCGCCGCTCTGTACGTGACGCCGCGAATCAGACTGCTATAAATGAGTGTGATCAAACCAAGTCTAAAAAGGTCAATATCGTGACCTTGAGAAACTCTTCCGTTTCCTTCATTGTGTCATAGCCAACATTCATGACATGCCCTAGTCCGAGGAGGGACAATCTATCAGTATATTTGCGTCACTATAGATGATCCTCTTGCATTGCCTGCCTTGTCTTCCTCGACAAGATCCTTTCTCACACTCTTCATACCAGGCCTCGTCGTTCGCTGAACAATAACCTCTACCACGACCCGAACTATGACAAGTCTGATTGACGATTAGCCTTGGATACGAATAGAGAACAAATTGTACGGACCCCTAATTGACGAGAAGCTCGTTTTTCAAGCGAGCCATCTTTTCCAGCCGTTGCATGAGCAACAGTGACGCAAGCAAAGATAATAGCAATACTGGTTCTCATTCTATCAGTTGGTGGTTTTTTCTGAGACACTTGGAGACTAGTGTTGCTCTCTTAGGTGCTTTGGCTTCGACTAAGATTGCTAAGATGAAGGATTGGTTAGCCCATGAGTATAGAGAAGTATACTTATATGCCAAAAGCAAGTGGTTCCTTTTTAGCTTGATCTGTTGTGACGGTTCACTGCCCAGACCGGCATTGAGCGAATGATTCCGAGTTCCAGTCCAGTAGCTCAATTGATGGATAGTACATGCGTGGATTTAAGATCTCGTAACAGATCTGGTAACAGTAGTGATCTTGGTCAGAAATTTCGTGCTTAGTACTTTTGCCGTCTCGCAATTTTGGAGAATTAGTCCGTTCATACGATGAGATATATGGTGTTCAATTCAGTGGTTTATCTAAACGACCACCCGTGATCAAGACCAAATCATCCCCACCTCACGCACTTGCATTTGCTACTTGCTTTGCAGAATGTAATCCCTGGTATAGTTGGCGGATCTCTATCCCGAACAGCAGTAACAAGTATGGCGTGTGTGCAGTCAAATCAGGACAGCTCAATCGGACGACAAGCCTGTGAAATGCTTGTGCTCGGGAGGAGCGACAAGTTTGATGACTTCGAAACTGGGTGGTTCCGGACCGATTGTTTGCGGATCGATTGCTTTTGGACCGATTGCTTTTGGACCGATTGCTTTTGGACCGATTGCTTTTGGACCGATTGCTTTTGGACCGATTGCTTTCGGACCGATTGTTCTCGGGCCTACCGTCTCGGACCTGTCGATTCGCATCTATTACTCCAGATCACCGACAGACTGGATTGTAAGCATGGGATAGTCACGCGGAGACGTTGCATCCCGACTGCTGAAAATCTCGAATTGTAAGGATCTTGTTAGGCACCCTGTTGTATGAAAATTACAACCATCCAAGAGTGTCTTTGAGGATAGGAATCCATTTCTAACGCTGTCATGCGTCGGAATGACGACCGTGGCTGTCCCCGTCTGTCTTCGAGGCCTCTATTCTATACCATCTTCTTGTGATTCATCACCGCAAGGGGAACCCCCTCCGCATTGCATACCTAGTAAGATCGTTGACTTGCCTGGCTCCAAGAAGGCCACAGTCAGCTAGGGTAAAGACACCCAAGAACAGGAAGAAGTTCGTAGAAGAGTACAAATTTCACCGGAACCAATCCCGCTCGGACTATAAGAGCAGCCTCGCTCTCGGGGGACTCATTGTACCCGTTTGAGTGTGTGATCTTTCCAATTTTGCGCAATCATGCATTTAGGTCAGTCCATTTGTGTGCTCGCCGCCGCACTCCGCTTCGCCTTGGGTGTCACAACTCTGCCCACCAGCGTAGATGATGTCGACATTTCCGACCGGTACATTGTACCTCTGACGCCAAAGGCCGACATGCTTTAGCATATCCAAATATTCAACAATATGCATACCAGATCGATGCATATCAAGGACGACCACAAATCATTCACTGGAATAACTCACGAATACAACATCTCCCGCTGGCGAGCATACGCGGGACACTTTCATAGAAATGTTCTTGAACAACTAAAAGCAAGTGCCGACGTGGCTACGGTTGAACCCGACCAGCTATATACCGCAGCTGGGATCACGAGTCAGACTGACGCGCCTTATAATCTGAACCTGATCTCCCATCGCAGCACTGACAGACGAGCACAAGCCGAAGGGTATACTTACGACAGTTATAGTGGCGAAGGGACTTGGACCTACATATGGATTCTGGGATCAATATCAACCACCGCGAATTCCAGATGCGTGCATCGAACGGGTACAATGCCTTGGCATCCGCCGAGATGAAGGATACCTTCGGCCATGGTACCCATGTAGCTGCAATTGCCGGGGGAAGAACGTTTGGAGTCGCAAAGAAGACAAGATTGATTGCAGTAAAGGTGATGAGAGGTGAAGAGACGCCAGTGTCCTATGTCATTGACGGCTACTAATGGGCTGTAAGAGACATCATAGCTAAAAGCCGACAAGCCAAAGCCGTCGTCAATTTGTCTATGAGCGGAGAATTCAACCAAGCACTTAGCACAGCTATAGACGAAGCCTTCAATCGTGGTGTCACGACGGTTGTTGCACATGGGAACCGAAACCAAGGCTCTGCATGGCCACGCAGTGCTATCGTCGTCTCTGGGACAGACAAGAACAGGAGATGGGCCAGACCGTCTGAGCGGAGTGCTAGAACTACCATCTTTGCCCCAGGCGTCTCGATCAGATCCGCTTGGATCAGATCTGTCGATGCCACCAAGTCTATGTCAGGGTCGTCCTTTGCCGCAGCGAACCTGTCTAGTTTGGTGGCCTATCTCAAGAGCATGCGACGCCTTCCCGACTCAAGACAGACGCAGCAGACACTCATCGCACTTGCCATACCGAATGTGGTCAAGGATGCCGGGCACGCGCCAAACTTGTTCTCCTACAATGGTTGCGGAAGATGAAAAGTCATTTCGAGTATAGGGTAGAAGCAGAAACAATACCACACATGCTCCTTTGATGACCATGTTCGACCGCATGAATGTGGCGATGCAATATATGGATAGTCACTACTTGAGCGGGCTCAGGTCGGGATGCCTGCGTGTCCAGTTCTGTATTGGAGCTGAGGCCCATGTCAACATTAAGTCCTGCATCAGGGTAATTTCCACTATCAGGGCTTTGGCCGGCTTTTAAACATGCAGCGATACTCGTGTTCCGGGGGAAGATGCGGATGGCCTGTACACCATGCTGTACAGCTGCGGCGGGCGGCACGACACTGACAGTTAGGATCCTCCATGCACACCCAGCAATCACAACCCAGTTTTTTCAGTCGCCGTATGCGATCCAAGATCTCAGAACGATGTTGCTCGCGGGGTTTTGGATCAGGGTGCCTCTGGGCGTCCGATGTGAACAGACCATCAAGGACTTTCTCCAGGCAGTGCTCCAAAGCAGAGACAATCCTTGGCAGTTGTAGCGGGACAGAGTCACTTGCGCAGTCCTGATTCTCAGCGGCCCAGAGCAAGACATCCAGGATGTGCAAGAGTTCAGCATTGTCCCAAACCAAGCCTCGGTCAATGAGTGCCGGCGTAAGTGTGATGTGAGCATGAATAATGGCCTGTCCTGGGGGAAAGAAGAGCACGTCGTCTTGCTGCAGAATGAACATCCGACTCTCACCGTTCGGTGACCACCTATTACCCTCGCGTCGAAAACGATCCCAGCCATCCTTGTCAATCGCTGGTATAAGAAACCAGATTTGACACCCAGTAAGACATCGGATCCATACACCACCGAGTACATTGATGCATGGCCCCGAAAACGCGCCCTCCAGAGTCATTTGGTTGATCCGCATGCTTGAGGCCAGGTCCTGCGTCTCCTTCGGCTGGCGTTTGATCATCCTATGAACGCACTGGAGTAAGCCTTCTAGCACTTGATATCGAGGCAAGGAAGTCAACAATGGTAAGTCTCCATTGGCAAGAGGCGGCAGGTTGTAAGCATTGCTGATGGATTCCGCACCGTTCTCGACGGGTAATGTTGACGAATTGTGGTAGGCGAAGTGCTCCTGGCGGGCCATCAGAGCAGCCGCCACTTTGGCGAATTCGTGTGCCTTCATCTCGTAACTACTGTTGGTCCCACTGTTGTGTAAACTGACGGATACATCTTCATCGCACTTCGCAAAGTGCCGTTGGACGAACTCATGGACATTGAAGTAGCCAGAGTCGCAGAACCTCTGTCTTATAATGATCGGTTTCGTGAAAGTACACCCGGTGTTCGCCAAGTGTTCAAATCTGCTCCAAGATAAATACCAGATGTCGGCCTCCAATCGAGTAGCGGACGAGTTACCAAATTGCGATTCTGGCTCAACGTAGATACTGGCCCATGTTTTCTGACCGAACCAGTCATGTCGGAACTTCTCCCCCGCCCTTCCACCACCATGTTGTCTGAACTCATCTTCCAGTAGTCGATTCAATGTCTGGCTGTGTTGTTCTTGGATTGAACTGAGAAGCGTGCTTTGTCTCAGGGCCTTTGCAGAAGCTATCCTGTGAACTTGCATCTCATACTTAGGTCTACTTCTCTTCTTCTTTGAAGATGAGATGATCGGGGGTCGTGGGTTTTTGGAGCCGGACTCCGATGCCGTGGGCGGTTTTTGGAGGTCTGATGCTATGACGATAGGCCCCCCGGCTGTTCCAGATTGCTTTGAAGATGGTAAGCTATGATTTCGTTGATTTGGCTCAAGAGCTGCAAGCGATGTGAAATCGACAGAATGAAGGCGTGCAATAGTAGCATGATGTGTCGCAGTGAGGTGTGGATGGCATGACCGGGATTGTGTTAGTAGCCGCCTATGTGGACGAAAGGAGCCGTCGTTCTCGTCGACGGAGAGAGTATCATTGCCTGTAGGAACGAGCATGCCATATCTATCAAATTTGAGTGCAAATTCCTCAACAGAAACAGCATCAATATCGTCGTGGATTTCGTCAACGGGCGTGAACCCGGATTCTTGATGCAACTTTGCGACATCTACAGCCTTAGCAAGGTCCAAATCGTTCACAGGCGATCGATAGCCAATTTTCAAAAATGTGCAGTCTTGATATCGCGCAAGCACTTGCAGATTGAGGAGTGAAACTGCATAGTCCCAGTTCTTCGCGATACTAGCAAGGTGGTGCAGTTGCTCAATCACTGCCGTGGATTGCTCGTTCCATCTGTAATATTGGAATCTATCACGGCCCCATAGCGCGATGATGACGGCTTTGTGGATGAGAGGTTCTGTGTTGCGACACGGCGGTTCGAGGGCTCGCTGTGCCAGGTCTTTGCAGGTTTGCCAAACCGAGCAATCGTCTGATGGGGGAACATAGAGGACGCGGGTAAACGAAGCTACCAAATGCAGCGAGTCCCAGTAAATGTCGGTGATAACGTCACGGAACTCCCTTTCCAGCTTGCAGAAGGATCCAAAATCATTGCACTCCTGAATTTCTTCGAAGTGACGTGCAGCGAGGTCCAGGAGGGGTTCTTCGGATGTACCGCGAGTTGCACTTGTGGAACGCTGCAATTTCTCGGGGACGTCCATACTTGAAGATGCCACTGCGGGTGAAGTCAGCTCCGGCCGCTCCTTTGCTACCAATGCAGGAGGACTCTACAAAACTTCAATGTCAAGCGATGGTGTTGCGTATCCCTTCGCCCTGATCGTTCCTTTTTACTCTGATCATGGGAAAACATGTCAGCTCCGAGAATAGCACACAACGATCACTTCTTATGGCGGTGTGGGCTTGGGTCTTCCAAGACATGCAATGTTAACTTCGGCCTTGGCATACGTCCCAGACTGAACAATTATGCCACTGTGTGCGGTCGGGCCGGATCCGGTCAGACCTGCCTGTCTCATCCAGGCCAGTAAAGGTTCCCCGAGACCGAAATCAAGTCTACCAGACTAGCAAGCTCACTGCCAAAGCAGGTACTGCAGTGAGGATTGATAGGCCATTCGGGCCGCGCTAAGCTAGAGGTGTGCTATTCAACATCACCTTATCAGTCATGATTAAAGGCGTCCGGACCTCATTGCAGCAAGAGTCGCACTAAAGCTATATTTTCACTCAAATTATAAATGTAGCTCAAAACGCAATTGGACTGATGACTCGATCCAATCCGGCGTTCATTCGACCGATGATCTAGCTCGTCAACCAATACGAGTAGCATTTAGAAAGCTCATCATAGCTATTCGTCTTTCAGTCTGCTTTCAAATCACTCAAAATCCATTGGAAATCCATTGACACGAATGTTGGGAAGCTGTGACACCGGCGTAGGGATTGTCCATGGCTCGAGATGCGGAAGGAACTTTGGTCTAGTCGTTCTGGGTTCGATGAGAGTTGTGCAATAGGATCATTCTTTATGTGCAAGGATCCACTTGGAAGAAGCATTCGCTCATACTTGGGTTGTCCAGTTGATAGATGTTTTACCCTGTGACACTTTCAATGCACTGGGAACTAGTATCTTCTCATGCTATATGTCAGTATGATGTTCGACTCGTGAAACTCCTGAGGAGCATCTAGAGTTATGATTGCCTGTAGATCACGGGATTTCGGTCACGTCCGCTTGCGCGGCACGTAGTCACCAGCTGTTTATGCAACCGCAGACTCACGAATTCCTCGTACATCTCTAACTCAGCACTGTTCCTCAGAAATCGAAATCCACCGTCAGGCAGAGACGCTTATGGTGGACCGTCTGTAATGCCTGATCGTCATATGCAAGATCTCATCGCAACGAGTCAACAGGCATAACAGTGAATATTGTCATAAGGATTCTCTCTATACTGCCAAACTCTCCACAAACTTGCTAGAATCCTTAGTAGAGCAATTTAGGTTTCATTGCTTCCGCCCCAGAGCAAGTCTTGAACCGGAAACCATGGCAAGTCTATATGCCCGAGAGCTGACCGTTTCAGCACCACAGGCCTTGACCCTGACGACGTCCACAACTTTACTACATCGATACATAGTGTTGCCTGATAGTCCACAACGACCATGCGCCCTCTGCTTCTTCGTCAAGACGAGGGCAGCTGGAGACTTGATGCTAGACGAATACGATGCTGGGTCAACTCATTCTTGTGGCCAGTCAAAATCACTCGGTGCAAATCTTGAGAGAAGATCGTCCATGCACAGTTCATCTAGTGCCCTAGATTCATCAAAGCCAGCAATACCACTCATAGCGTCCTGTCGCGGGGCGGTCGAATGTTCGTCTTCATCATCGGCTAGAGGCTGCACAAATTGAGTGGTGACATTGATACTTGCGCAGGAACTGGCAGTTGATGTTGGAGGCGCTTGTGTGGGCAGAGTAGAATCTGAGTCTAGGACGTTCCAGAACATCGTAGGGCTGAAGACTAAAGTACTACTCGAGGGCTTTGTTCTCACCGAGACTGTAAACTTATCCAATGCCTGGAACTATTGAGTTGTCAGTGGCTGTCCAACCATTATTCGAAAAATGAATCTGCAGTGGAAAGGATAGTGACCGACTTTTTCACCAATGTAAGGCCACACCTCGGATACACGCGATAGAAAGGTATTGAATCGCTGCCAGTCTGCTTTCGCATTCGATGAGATGGTGTCGTCGTTTGCATATTGAAACAGGAATGACACTGTTGCCGTAGATGCGACGACATCTGCAAGTGCTGGGTCGAAAGGTTCGGAAAAAAGTCCATCGGATATCCCAATGAAACGAGATACCCATCTTGAGTGGTACAAGGCTTGGTCGACAGTTTGTTGTAGGAATAGTCGAGGGTGTAGAGATTTGTCTGGGCGAAGGGCAACGAGATGGAGAAAAGGGTGGTTTACTATGGCCAACGACGCGTGCGAGAGAATCTGCATGGTTAGCCAGGGTCTCCAGTATTCTTGTTGCTCAAGAGTCTGAGTGGGCGAAAGTTGGTTGAACACTACATTGCGAATCAAATGACGACTCGGCAGGCGGGCCTCACAGTCCAAGAGTTCCGCGGTCAAGTTTGCATAAGTAGATCCGGGTAGCCAGGGTTGCTCCCGCTTTTCAAAGTGTATACTGTGCAGCCACGATGTAACCTTGCTCCACATGGCAACATAGCCGATGCTGTAAGCGTGGATACCGAGATCTTCCACAAGATTGCCATGAATTTCCTGACCAAATTCGCCTTGTGAATCTCTGGGAGGCGCCGGGCTGGTCGGATAGCGAATATTCTTCTCAAATCTCAACGACTGTGACATTCTTGGGAAGAACATTCTTTCTAATATGAAGATGCTCCAAAAGCATCGACAGTCGAGCTCATTCATATTGGTTGTCTGCTGCAAAGCTTGAAGCGTGGACGCTGTACCAGTGGTCATCCAGGCACGTTGATGTTGATGCGTACGAATGTCATAGAGTACCATAAGACACATGGCCTGGCGGATTGGCAGATGGCCAACACCTTGGGCAGCAAGCTTTCCTACTTCATCTTGTGCTCCTGCGAATCCTGTTGCAGCCTCGGCCTCCAGATCGTCGTCATCGGTCAAGAACTCAGAAGTAGTGGCAAGGAAAATCCAGAACAAATAGGGGGGTCCTTCTATGATGTTGCTGTGTAGAACTTCCAAGTCAAATAGGGGCAAAGGCTGGAAATGGATGGTCTGACGGTAACATGCTATGAGTCGGTCCACCTTGGCTGCAGCGCTGCCGTCAATGTAAGTGGAGGTTGCCCGTGATATGCTCTAAAGGGTCCGCTTACTTGTTCGGAAGTGGTCTCGTGGGAGATGACAGAACGGTATGGAAGGACTCGCAAGAAGTGGCCGCCTCAAGGGAGTATGTGGACAAGATCCGATGTGATTGTGGGCTATTCGGACTCGCCGTCAACGAACTTTACGACCATTCGCATGAGCTTTAGCTTGTGAGGACAGTGGTCTTGAGACCTACCGCAATATATCAAAAACATCGCTCAGCCGGTTCTCAAGTCTGTTCAGACGAACATCAGAATCTCTCTTGGATGTACTGATAAGGGTCAGCATTTTACAAACTGTCAACCTTTATGGGCTAGACTTCTGCGTACGGCTTGACAACCCCAGTACGGCGAACCTCCGTTCGGCACGGCTCTCGAGGCTTGTAAGTGCATGGCTGACTTGAGCGTTCGCAAGTCGAGCACAGGGGTTTTTGTCCGGGACATTTGATCTTTTTACGCCTGCAAGGTGTTTGTTTGTCAAGTTCATCGTCCACAAGACGCACGTGTAATGACTGGACTAACCGGCATAGTTCACAAGCCTGTCGCATTGACTGCTGGTCCAGTGATAAGCTTGAGTCCTGATCCATCTTGCACGAAACAAGCACGGAAAAGGCGTCATGCACGACGTGCAGTCTAACGCGAGCGGAGGTGTTGGAGACACGTGGACATCGGAGTGAGACGTGGAGTGCCAGCCTGCTGAGTCATCATGATGTTGTTACCGCGTGAAAATCCGAGGCACCCAGTTATTGGAATTACCAGGCCATTGCAATCACTCAGCGTAGATCACCCCATGGATTGATACCTTGCTGGTTGGGTATATCTCTTAGATAGATCCAGGGCCGTGTACGAATTGCAAGGTGTTTCGTTGCATGTCGCATCCTCCAAGACTGATCATTGTTGTTTGTAGAGCTTACGTGTCAATGATATCGCTGGCGGTAGCGTTTTTCCAACGACACCGGACTCTGTGAGTTTGCCTCTCTAAGCTTGAGGCTACAAGTTTCAATCGCGGTGGGACAAATTCTTGATCTGATGTATTTCAACCCAATGCACTCGTGATGCTACGACAAGGAAAGCACTTTTGCAATTGTTATAGCGTGTTGAACGAGGGCAATGAATAACTTGTCATCGAATTGATGGAGGGGGGGGGGTCGTCGAACAGACTGGAGATTGTCGACTGTTCGGCAGAGAGTATTGTGTTTGACATCGGATCAATCAGCTGCAGAGATAAGACAGAGATGTCCACAGGCATAGCCGCATGACTTGGTTGGTCTCGGCTGATTTGGAAAAACTTGCCGTTGAGTCTGTGCTAGCTCGGAGGGACGCAGCGAGTGAGATGTTGGTCTTGAGCTGGGCGATACGGAACTAACGGAGAACGCCTCTTCCGGGATGACAGCGGCCGTAATCCCGCAGAGTTTACCGATGTTGAGCATTGATCGGGGGAGACCTTGCCGTTGTTGTATATGAGAACAGAACAGTTCCCCATGACAGATAGTTGTCTTACACCGCTGTCCGATCATTCTGCAGGTCGATATGTCCCCGCGACAAGATGTTTTCAGTCAGATCCCTCGTATCCTATTGCAACAAACCGTTGGGCCGGTGCATAAAGGTACCAATACCTGCCTCACACGACCTCTTCTCTGACTAGCAATGTTCGTCTAGATCCCGCCTTGACTCTACCGCCAGAGGTCTTTTGTATGATCATGAACCGGCTCAGCCATCCGAGTCTGCTGCAAGCCTGCTTGGTCAGCCGAGCCTGGTGCGAGCATGCCATCACTGTCCTCTGGAAACTTATCACTGCCGATGTCTTCTCTCATGTGGCTGAAGGAAGACGCCAGAATTATGCCAAGCTAGTCCAAGAGTTGAGTCTGCGCCCTTTGTGGGCCTGTCCAATGCTTGATCTTTCATTCTCGACTTTGCGGATCCTTAGACTGTGGAATCAAACAAGCCGGTCCCGATTTCCTCAAAGGGACACCGGTTCCGATATAGAATACATGTCGTCTCATACGCGGATGTGGAGGCTTGTAAAAACCTATGGTATACAATTGGAAACCCTGTTTTTGGGATTCAGTCCTCAAGCTGTCACGTCCGAGGATCTTCTTACCCTGCTTGAAGACTGCAAGGCTCTAAGTCGGGTTGGATTCAGTGCTCCGTGGAATTCGTTGATCGATCTGGATATACTAGTTTATCTTGCAACACGACCCATCCTGGAATGCTTGAGTCTGCCGAAGATTATCACCCCTGACATTGCAAATGACTTGCTTCAACTGACGAACGAGCCTTTCTTACACTATAAAGAACTTGAGATCATCACTGGGGGTGTAGTACTGTGGATGCCAATCATGGCGCATTGCACGCGACTAGAGCTCCTTCATCTAAGAGTCGTTGACCGATTTGGCTGGTATAACTTCCAGTCCCTATCAACACTGAAACAACTAAAGAGTTTCGGAATTTCATTTGCAGAAGGTGGACTAGTCTCAGAGTCGATGTTGTCTATTTTAGGGTCCCTGCCTCGTCTCAGACGGCTTCACTTTTCCTCAAACCAGGCTCTACAGCTGCCTCCGTGGGATGAGCGTCAAGTAACGAAATACCTGTCTCAATGCCCATGCCTCGAATCCCTCTCCATCACGCAGGAGGGACACAGGCACGCAGAAGACAGAACTGATCGCATAGAACACTTCGCCGTCTCAGATGACCACATTGATCCAGACGGCCTTCTTGTTCGAGGCTTCCTTAGCACACACTGGAAGGTCCAATGGAGTCTGTGTGATAATGGTACTAGGACTTGTCCGGGTGATTGGATACGTAGAACATTCATATAACGTTATTCAATCCTTATCCGACCACTCATTCTAAGCTGATGGACAGCCAGATCTGATCACTGGGCTTCAAATCGATAGATCTAACATTGACTGATTGGAGGGACTGGTTGTTTCTCGATTCGTCAAGTTCACGTATGCAAGTACAGCTGTAGAAGCACGGTCGAGGCGCATTTATTAACTTTCGCGTCAACTACAAACCAAAGAGCGTTCTGTTTCTGGATGTTGACTTCAGAACAAGCCAGATCACAAACGGCACGAGGAGCTCTGAGGCACTCTTTGTAAATGACTTTCGATGACCTATTTGTGGAGCTCCAAAGCAATGGACTTGGACTTCCAAACCCGTTCGTGAGTACGCTTAACATATGTGAGTCGCCTGCATTTGAGACTTCCCATAAGCTGTCGCAGCTGAACATCCAATCCTTCCTTGTCGATACTATCTTCTTTCGACTGAACGTGTAGGCATCTTAGTGACCCAGGCATCATGTCCTCGAGGTGTTGATTGTTGTGTAAAGACTGAGGAACAAGTGCGTTGACGGGGAGATGCAACTTTTGCAGCGATGTTAGGGCAGACAAAGAGCCTAGAATTCCTTCCGAATCGGTATGGAAGAGAATGTCTGAAGTACTTGTGTCGAGAGTCAGACTTTCTAATCGGGAACCATAGTTACGGAGCACGTTGCCGACTGCTGTCCAGCTCAATTCGCAGTAGCCAACATAAGCGCTGCCGTATCCTATGGACAGGCTCACGAGACCAGGACACACCTTCAATAGATCGCTCATGCCATCGGCATCAACTAGAGACTCCTCTAGATTCAACGAGCGGAGATTGGACTTCAGATTTGATGACAGGTGTTTACCGTCGCTAAGGTTGCACGTCAAGCCGTTAAAGACTTGCAGGGACGGCAAGAATATTAATGGAGCAAGTTGCTGCAAGTCGCCAGCGTCAGCATGTGTGACTTGCACTTGTGAAAGCATTTGGTAGTGTTGTCCGAAGTCGGAAGAGCCGGCCACAGACCGGTTGGGCGACTTGCTGACTGTGCTGCCAGTCTCCGCCAGCAGAGACATGAAGAGGGAGTTGCCAATGAAGTAGTGGGCTATAATTTCCAGCGAATTTATTTGGTCGCAAATGTAAATCAACATAGCCAAGCCAGCATCTATGACGCCACTTTGCAAGCCATGTCGAACGTTTTCGGCCAGGGCAGGCGTAAGTGGTAAAGTCTTCGTGGTCTCAATGAGGATAAAAGTCTCCTTCGGTGTTAACGGACTGCCTGGTCCGACCTGTGCTACATGATCGAACGGGTCCCAGCAAGAGAGCTTGACGGAGTGGACCAACGACGCCCTCCAGGGCTGGCTTGTGAGTGTACGGAGAAGGTTGTATAGTTGTGCAGGATGATCGAGTTTGAGGTTCAAGTCGTGGTAGAGGCGTTGTTGTGCTATTCTATTGAATGTCGTATTGACCTGGGAGACGATGGCTACGTCGGAGTCGTGTAGAGCAAGGACAATGGCATGCAATACTTCTTCTGGCAGGTGCATGATGATTGCTGATGGATCTTTGAGAACCGATGAGGATTGTGACACACGGAAAATTCGGCTTGCTGACCAAGTCCGAAGTGTATGGCAGTGGACTTTGGCCGGCTAACCACCGACGCCAGACGATCAGGCGGAATCAAAGACGGATTGTTTCCGCGAGTCCCGGCCGGCCGTCACCAGTAATATATCTCCGCCGAGGACGGCCGAGACTAGGGAGTCGGATGGAGGTTAGCCGAGTTGCCACTTGTTCGACTTCCCCGATTGTTAGGTGCAGTGTTTCCAGGTCTTACCGCCGATACTGCATCCGAAGACCACACATGTCGTCGACATTACGACGACGCTGACACGCGCCATCTCTGCTCGGTATGATCAGACCTATCATAAGCGAAGTTCTCACGTAGTACCTAGTGCGTTCTAATCAGCGTGTGGTATCGAGAAGAGGTCCAGCCATTCATTACAGCCTCACGCTACCACTAGTGGATGTGATACATCGGTTGGAAATTGGGTTACTCAGGGTGTTGAGCACATTACTGCCCCAAATGCACTTCTGCAAGAAAGTGCAATATGATAAGTAATGCTGACGTGGGCCATCCATCATTATCCACGAGACGACCTAAAGAAGCTGGCCGACAAAGGACCAGCAAAGAGTTCATTCAGAACTGAGCACAGGTTTAAAAAGGGTCAAGGTCCCTCCCTGGTTCGATTCCATTCATCACCGAAGCATTTGCCAGAATCAAGCGGAAGCTCAGACATCGCTACATCAAGATGAAGTCGATTGCAGTCGTCGTGCTCGCAGTCCTCGCGACCCAATCTCTTGCAGACCTTGTCATCCCAGACTGCCCAGAGGGTATGCGTGCCAACCCGATGTTGGTGTCTGGCAATAAATTGGAAGTTAGTCTACCCTTGGTGTAGTGTATGCCATGTTCCTGACTACACAGTGGCGTACCGATGGCCAACGTCCAAAGGTCAGCACGCCAAGGCCACCTCCACGACTGTGTCTCGAAGGATGTTATGAGACGGATTGCGATAATGACCAAGATTGCAAAGATGCAGGATGTGGCGACTGCACTGACAACCGAAATTGCAACGACGCCTGAATGTGTTAAATTGTCGAGCGAACTTGATGAATGCGTGCGTCCATGTAAGCCGTGCACACAAGTCAGGAGCATATGGACACAAGGGAGGGCAGGGACCTTGCCACTTTCACAGTATTAGATAGGCGTTGACTGCCTCTCACTGGCGTTGCCCAGAGAAGCATGAGCCTAGGCCGGGAGTGATGTCGGGAGTATGGACCTTAAAACTTCATGAAAAGCAGAAAAGTAGTACAAAAATAAACTTATTTTAAAGGGGGGCATTATGACCTTATTGATCGTCAAGTGCCTTCTAGCCGCAGTATACGGGGAGGCAGTAGCCCACCATGTATAGAGATTAGAGGAACACCAGGCGCGATTGGAATGTAGGACCTTGCTTCTTCAACGCGTCTGTACTTCTTTTGATCCAGGATTATCCCAATGCATCCATCCCAGAGTTGCCAGTAAGATGAGGATATGTGGAAGATTCTTGCGCACCGGGGCAAGGTTGATCATCTAACGTAGGCCTTGCAAGCCAATCTAGAGTGATCTTGGTGACCATAGCCGAAGCGGACAACCCTTGAGATGTCTGTCCTGGAGCCATCAGGACGCGGGGATAAAAATTGGTGTGATATGGCATGACGACACGTAGATGACTTACCGGTGACGTGTGACGGTCAGGGATGAGTATGTTGCTGTAATCTTCCTTTGCCAGCTGATGTGCCGTGCATAGACCAGACAAACCCGCTTCTACCATTACCACCCTTTCGTGTTTGGAAATGCCAGCATGGCCTTGTTTCCCCTGAGACATCATAACAGTATCCGACGGGATGGAAGGACAATGCGATCAGGCATCTCGGTGAATTTTGTCATCCCAGTCTTGTTTCCCGGACCGATCTGGTCTCTGCCCGGAATACTGTCCAGCTTCCGCTCATGCCGGCATTGCAGCGCCGATCGTGGACCGCGGAGCGCCGGAAAGGCAGAATCGCGCTCACGGGAGCGGCGGGCACGCTCTGCATTTCCGTTCCTTTCTTCGCGATTCTCAGACCCCGACCTTTGCAGCCGTCGACAGATACGAGAGCGCTTCGGGAGCTTCCGGCTACTGGAAAGACGGTTTTTAGTAGCGCTGACGGCGAGACTGGTCACAGCCACTCCCGCAATCAGCCTTTCGAGCATCATCTCAAGAGCATCATCTCAAGATTCGCAACACTATCCTAGTGAACGAATCTCTCCGTCTAGTCCACTAGCCTATGAGGTAGCTGACTTGTGCAACAGTTGGAGATTCATTAGTGGCAGTCAAAACCACAGGCAATCCTGGTAGCATGATTCTGAGATTGAACTGGCCCGTGATCTCTACCCGTTGTGGTCGTGGGTTTACGCATATAACTATTTGCAATTGAGACGCCATCGATGTGTATATATCTATACTATCTACGCTGCTGGATCGTGGCTAGACTCTGCGAATAGCAATCATCATGTGACCTCCTGTCAACCAGAGTCCGAGCAGTAGCCTCTAGCTATCTAGACCCCTAGCTGATCCATCTGCGATACCAACAATAACGAGATACCACTTATGAATCCGAAAAAGGTGACCTCTGACAATGGCTGTGGCAATGACTGACAGACCAGTATTGTAGATGAAATCAAGCCTCTACTCGGTGTTTTTCTTCTGAGCATACAAAACTCCCGTTCAACTCGTGCTGCTGTGTTAGACATTTTGGTCGAGAACATTGCTCATTGCGTGCCTAGTAGTGGTAATCTCATCTTCGTTAACAGCATTCACATTCCAAATGTCGAGGAAATTGGCGTGTGGTGTAAATCTTGCTCTGTACTTGTTGTTGGACCAGCTTAGCATGTGTT
Organism: Myriangium duriaei CBS 260.36; assembly: GCA_010093895.1. NCBI lineage: Eukaryota > Fungi > Ascomycota > Dothideomycetes > Myriangiales > Myriangiaceae > Myriangium > Myriangium duriaei. The sequence goes on from ML996082.1 coordinate 2,408,100, forward strand.
GCGCGACATGACGGGCAGTATCTGAAGTGACAGTGTTGTGACGAGAAGTAGTAGTATGTTGTGGTTCTCCATGAGCATCTACCCACGCTACCATAAATCTGACGATAGTAGCATTGATAGGGTTTGCCAAAAACAAAAGCAAAGAGCCTAGAAGGGCGGTCTTGAGACAAAGCATGACGACGTTCAACAATTCACAACAGATCGCATTGATCAATCTGAAATATCGGGATGTACGTATCTGCATTTTTATATTGGACTCTCCCTGAGGCACGATACTCTGTGGACTTTATCCGACTCAATGCCGGAGCTGATACGATCTTACGGGATGACTTCTTGACATGTCAGTCTTACGCGATAACCTTTTGACATATCGGTCTTACGGGATAACTACTTGACTAATCGGCCCTACAGGCAGAGGCTTTGGACATTGGGCCTTTAAGCCGATCCTCACATGTGTTTCCAGTGAACGATGATGATAAACCTTCTTGAGAAGTTCTCGGCCGGACTATACGTGACCTTATTATGAGCTATTGATAGTTCGACCACCACCTGGCTACTGTATTTTGGTTTCCTTGAGACAAACTACATTACAAGGGACAAAGCCCCCTCCATCTTATGCTTTAGTTAGGTCACTATGAATTAATAGTTCCAACTAGAAGAATGTGGACCTTGAAGATCATTTCTATTACGATTCTATTGGCAAACAATGCTATCGCCGCATACATCAGATATGTAGTTAGATATTACAATGATGACAATGAGCCTCAACATCATATTCAATAGGGAACAATCCGACATATCGAATCTAACGAGATTGCGTCAAACTTGAGGTTATAGTCAAACAATAAATATAGTGCTCGACAGACAAGTGCCACCATCGTCAAAGTATGGAATGTCGATTGTGTGGCCTCGCGCGGCGATGTAGACGCCGAGATTGAAAGAATCAAGGCGTTGATCCAGGCTCATGCTTCGAGATGAATATGTTGAATTTGCTCTGTCCTATAGGGTATTCACCGTTTGGTAAGGCTGTCTAGCCTTGGCTCTCTGGGGAGGTGGTTCCGCTCGCGAGCCTGCGCAGTGGTCTGAGAGCTACGAACTGCAGCAGGGCAGATTCCGTCCGTTTTCCGTGTCTGTGCATGCGCGGCGCCGCCATCTCGTCCGGAATAGTCATGGCACCTCTGAATCATTCTGGCCCAGGGCACAATACCATTTCGGCACAGGCCGGGTCTTGCTTTCCCTTTGGTCTCGGAAACTAACCGGAACTCTGCTCTTCCTCCGCCGGCATTGGTGTTTCAAGCCTTCTCCATATTCTTGTCGTCCATACCACGACTCGACTACTCTTAGCATGTCGGCGCTCGCAACAAGGTTTTGATTTTACAGTTATATAGAAGTACGCGTATCGGATCCTAACCGCTAGCAAGAGGTGTACTTGTCGGAAACACATCATCACCTCGCTTTGCTTGAGGGATCGAAATACGGGAAGAGAAGATCGGGTCAGCGACGCCGAAGACACAACATCATGTTGCTCTGGTTCGAGTTGCTTCTACTTGCTACTCTACTTGGGGCTGTACGAGCTCTGGGCGGGCCACTCATTGCAGACGCGCACCTTGCGAGATGCAATGAATGTTCGTCCCCAGAAAGATGACTTTTCATGGTTGATGAAGAACAGCAACCACGTCACACGTCCGGCTGATAATCATTTTCCTTGTACTGACAGACAACAATGCCTCGATCCTGTCAATTTCAACCGCCGCACAAAAACCTAATGCACCCTGTGCTCAAGTAGCATCTCTTGTAGCATCAAGCGTACATCTGCTTGATGCTATCACTCCCTTCCTGGACTGGCAAACTACACTCGCACGTGTGAAGAGTCCACCGAGTACTGTCAGTCTATTTCCTGGTAAATATCTAGTCGATACCTTCATATACTGATGATTACAACGGTATGCTTCAAAGGTTCAACAACCCTAAATACCACGTTCATTAAAAGCTATATAGGTAGCTATAATAGCTAGTCTTTCTAAACATCATGTTCAATCGACTGCGCCGGCGGCGACTGACCTGGGCCGTGACATCATGGTACTGGTTTGCTCGGACCAAACGCATTACCGGAAGTCATTGCGAGTGTAGGCTAGGAGCAGAAACAGTACAACAAGTACTCCTTTAGTGTCCACGCTAGAAATCTCTTAGGAAACCACTTAAGAACCTTACAGGCACAAGATGGGGCGACATGTCCTTTCTGCTTGGAGACTGGTCTGACCGTGAAGATCCATACACGAGCAAACCGGTCGACGGACCGAAAGACAACTGGAAGCCAGATATGGAAGTCGTTGAAGCAAATAGAACGGATGCAAGCTCCGACTCTCTCAAGAAGATCAGCCCAACCGGCGGAGCAACGTTTCCAAATATTGGTTCCTTATTGAACGGGTTCATGACAATAGAACAACGGCGCCGAAACCCCAACTTGAATGGATCCTTGTGACTTCAAACTTAGTTCCATCTCACCACCCTAATCGTGCGCTTTATTTCTATCTTGTCAACCTAATCGTGTACATTTTATCTCAGTATAACTTGGCAACAGCATGTCGAAACTCATTTTTATAAACAAAGCGGACTCGGCATCTGGATACACTGCATCTGTCACTGTCCAAGATCTTTTCAATGGAATCTACGATCTTATCCGAGTCTATGAGATCTTCTTTGTCTTGGTCACCATCAGCGTTGCTCTTCGCATGTATGTTAGAATGAGAATTTCTCGCAAATTTGGGTTCGAAGACTGGTCCATGCTTGTCACTTTTGTTAGTTATATTCACTTGAAGTTTACATTCTCGTGGCTGAATCTGAGTATAGATCCTCTCTTGTGTGCAGTATTCACTCTCCATTGCTTCTTGCTACCTGTGCTTTGGATTATGGACTGGTAAAACAAGTGCTGATACATACGCATGAGTAAGTCTTCGTTTGTAAGATCTGGTATTCGAAGCTCATATCTGCAATAGACTACTCGCTCTGCTGAGATGTTCTATATCATGACTTTGATGTCTTTCAAAGTCTCCCTGGGCTTCTTCTTTCTTAACATCTTGATCCATCGGCGATTCCAAAACATCCTCATCTATGTCATCATGGCACTCTCAGTCGTGCTTGACTTCATCTATTTTCCTATCGGATTCATTACATGTGCTGAGATCAAATCTTCGAGTGATTATACCACTTCCTGTCCCCATAGCATTTAGACTGCAGCATCTGTCCTCTTCGATATCTTCTCGGTGATCAACATTGGCGGAGATCTTATCTTCGTTCTCATGGCTTGCATTGCCATTTGGGAAGGGAATCTATCCCTTACAGCAAAGCTTTCATCTTCTGCTCTACTTGCCATAGGGTGTCTCGGTGCTATCGCTAGCACTATTCGCTTTGCTCTGGTCATTGCGCCCGTTGATGCTTCGCGTTACACCCAGCAACTGATCGAAATTTTCAAGATGTGTGTCGTGGAGACCGGGATTTGTCTGATCGCCGCCAACGTGATCATGATCCGTCCTTTGGTCAACATCATCATGATCAAAGCAGGCTTCACACACGAGAAGAGTACGGTTGGGCTTGCACCTACTATTGGTAGAGTAGACGGAAAGCCCGCTAACAATATGATCTATGGAGTTGGCTTAGGAACAACCGAAGTGTCTTCAAACCATGGAGGAATCAAGACGATGCCTGTCGTCATTGTAGTTGAATAGATAACATTCTTCACTTTTGTGACGGCCTAGATCAGTTGATGGCATAGTCGATTTGTTACGATCCACTCAACTGGCAGGCAGTACAGAGTAGAACCGAAGGTTGGTTCTCGGAGGAGAGGGGACAGAGGCTTGCGCACGAGGGTAAGGGAATAGAGATTAGATCACAGGCACGAAGTGGTCTGATCAAGAAAAGGTTCTTACTGTATGAACAGCGAGGGGTAACTTGATAATTGAGTTGAACACGACACGATGTCCAGAAAAGCTGGCTATCGTAGCTATCTATATAGCTTATCCCAAGTGAGTGTGTTTCCTTCACATTAAATGTGACCTTATGGGTTTGATCCGGCCCAATGCTAGGTCACGAACCCAGTATTGGGTTATGCCCTTAGCATTAGATTGATCTCGCAGGGTGTGAAAAGTCACGTGCCACTGCGGGGTCACTTTTGGCCTCAGATGTGATAACATCTTCGCCCGGCGCCTGCTGCGGCGCAGTCTTCCTGGTCATTAAACCAGAATCCTAACACGGGCTACCCCATGGAACTCATGTGTTAGATATCAGGGTTTCAAGCAGTCTCACTGTCAAGCTGTGACATCATTATAATGTCTGGAAAATAAGACACAAACGGATAGCCCACTCCAGCACAGTCATTTGTCTAGAAGCAGCTGTTACATATAAGTTTGACATTTAGTTGGCACTCAAACACATAAGGTGGACGTAGGCACTAATGCCTTGTGAATCTCGAAATTTTTTTCGAGTGTTTGCCAATCTGTCCTTTGTTGACAAGCCCATACTCAAACTCTATATCTTCTCTTTGTCTTCAGATTTGATCTCGCTAATTTCCTCTCCACCATTTATAGTCATTGGTTTCTTCTGGTGTATCCCAGATCAATAGAGTGCTACTATTCATGGGTCTGTTTGGGAAGATATTACGTAGTCCAGACCAGTAATTTATTGCTTGGTAGGTAGCTGTGACTCCATCAGGAACATAAACACCGAGTCCAGTACTACGTTGGAGCGAGGGGTAAATCCGTGTGGTCAGTGCAAAGCGATCGTTGATATAGATCTCGAGCAAGGAGCCGTCCAGAAAGATATCCCATTTTATGGGCTCTATATTGTATTTCACTTTCCCATTGACCTTGCTCTGAGTATAGTATGGTCGAAAATGGCCTACTTTAGATTCACTGTTGAAGCGTTTGATCAAGCTGGATTTCGTTCGATCAACAGTGACCTTGTTCTTGTAAGGATCAAAAAATATTGTCGTATACTCCCGTCCGTCAGGAGATGCAGCGAGTCTGAACCCGCAACGTCCATTCAACTGTGATATCGTCGCTGTGAGCTCGAAATGTTTACTAGGTTTCCTTGTTGGTATGAAGTTTTCGTTTCGGGTGAAAGTGCCTGATTTGAAGACTTGCTGCACAGCACCTCTGCGTAGTCCAGCAACAACGTCTGGAGCTGGTTTCATGCCCAATGTTCTTGCAGTGAACAGTCCGTTGGACTGTTTTGTTACAACCATCGCGCTGGGTTTCAAGAGTTGCCCGTCGTTGTTGGCAATGTTACGAACAGTTTGTACGAATACTTCACGAGGCAAGCACATGGCCCCTCGATGACCTTGCTGCAGCATAGCGAAATCGTCCTCCCCAGCAGCATCCTTGAGGACATCATCCGGGGCCCATCCGATTAGCAGTCGTCGATTTTTCTTAGTGTCGTCGAAGGTATATAAAGCATAAAGACGACCGGCATCACTAGCGCCGCTCGCAATCGGATTGAACTCGACTGATCCGTTGTGGCGTCGTTTCAGTGAGCCTTCGTACCAGATAGGCCATTGGTTATGTACACGTCCATTGGGTGCTTTCGGGACTTTGTCGAAGAACTCGGCCCTGCTCAAATGGTCATTCATCTCTTCTAACATATAGAGCATGGGCCATACCCGACGCTAACGTAGTAGTGCGGTATGCCTTGATCGTCTTTCAGACTGAACATGGTAGCCATCTCAAAGTTCTCACCACTATGTCTAGTGATGAAAACTTCTCCAAGGGCATGATCAATCTTTGGCTCCCACAGTGCACCTAGAAAAGTCCATTTGGTCAAGTCTATGGCTGGAGCGGAGTATAGGATCACTCTCGATCCGACTCCTTTGATACCTGAACCAAATACGGCATAGAAATGAGGCTTGTCCTGGCCGATAAGCTGATCTAGGAATGGCATCTGGACTAATTAATCAAGTACGCAAACTGTAATAGCGTAGTGGCCTACCGGTTCAACAATGAAATCACGCCACCCAGTCACATCCCACCCAGGAGGTGGATCTTCTATCACCGGATTGGCCTTATGCTTTTTCCAAGTGCGACCACCATCACGGGATGTTGCAATACATTGCGACTCGGTTCCAGGAAGATACGGAGAATGGAAATTTGTAGGCAGGAATCGGTTTCCTGTATAGAAAACAGTGAGTGTCCCATCTTGCTGGCCTTTTAGGTTGACCGGTTGCTAGAACTCAGTCAATCCCAAGTATGCTTGGACATGTATATGTACCTACCGCTCCACCACTGAAAGCGGACAACCCATCGTGTGTTCTGTTACCGCCAGCAGGCGCTACAGCGATAGCTTGATTGCCTTTCCAGCCACCGACGTCAAACCACGAAATAAGGTCGTTACTGATGAGATGACCCCAGCTAATATTGCCAAAGCCGATATGATGCGGATGCCACTGGTAGAATAAGTGGTACTCTTTTCGAATAGGATCATACATGAAGCCTGAAGGGTCCTGTTGGACGTCAAAACTCGATACCTATAACATATTCGAAATACTTTCACCCTGCATCCCTGCTGGTGCTGTGATATGCGAGACGGGTCGCCATCGTGTAAATAAGCTATTGTTTCCCATGTGGTCGACCATGCGTTCTGTCAGATCTAGGGCGAGAATAGGGACCAAGCATACCACACTGAGTGTAATCGCTGCTGATTTGAGCATAGTGCCAGCTGAGAGAAGATATGTGACGAACGAACAAATACGAAAGCAGATGAGTCCAGCTTTATTTCAAAGCAATGCTTAGACTGAAGTACATGCAAATTCTTTATAGACGTAGCAACGGCGACACAATATGTACAAATCTGAGCTTTCGGTCTCTATGGTGAAACACGAGACATTGCATACCATTCTGCGTCATTCGCTATACTATACATCTCCAATCAGCGCGCCGATACTTTGGACTTTGGCTGTGTCGGCTCGTGTTGTCTTGTAATCTTGGTTAGTTGGGTTGGTGAATGTATTGACTAGTCTCGCCGGGCGGGACTAGTCCCGAACTCACCCTACAGCAGAATCGGTCAGGCATGATCAAACCGGATTCCCATCGAAAAAGTGCATCCTTTGTTTAAGTTATCCGACGTTTCGAAGAGAAGATGTTGACCTTGGCATAATCATTGCTACATCTCAGCACAACGCACTGTTCCTAATTTGCTAAAACCTCAGATTGAGCATAATTGACAAACTTAGACAAGAACATGCTCATCATCTTTCTAGGCCCACTGTGAAACCAGGTGTTATCGACCATTACAGAATGCAGAATACAGACAGCAGAATGGTTCCGCGAAACGATGTACAATGACGGTTGTAGAAAATGTTGATTTGGCCGAGCGTGACCATGATGACAAAACTGCTAGTTTCTCGCTATGACATTAATTGTTCTTTCAGATGCGAGACTTGCATCAGCTGAACGAAACGACTGAGACTTGTTGGACCAAGCGTGACTGCATGGATGCGTCCGACAGAGATCACCCGAAAGGAGGGAATGAGGTCCGATGAACGAGATGCACGCAAGTCACAGAAACGGGCCCTCCCGAATCCATTATGGGACGCAAGGTCACAGCCAGCCAGATCGAAGACGGCTCTTCTCCGATGACTCCTCCTTGAACATTGCTTATTGGCAAACACAGTGAAGTTTTGGAATCCACCTTGCATTCGTTCATTGTGTGGACGATCATCTGTGCAGCGGAGTCCATTTCCACGATCAGAGTTTGTGTGGCGGGTCCAGTTCCAGCTCAATGACAGATGGTGGGCTTATGGAATACAACCAACCGCACTTTGGTACAAACGAGTATACTATTGGTGGTTAGACCGCTTTCATAAATTACCTCAAACGCCGTGTACTGTACATGAGCATCGTAGGTTGCTACCGCGAAGCGGCGCGGAATTCCGGTCTCTCCGTCACATCTCCGTGGACGGTGACGGAGAGACCGGAATTCAACGCTACAAGTGCAAGACATGTCTGATTTTCCAATTACCAATTCCATAATGCCGAAGCCGAGAATAGCACCAGAAGTTGGCCTCATTTTGCAACTTGCGATATCGCTAAATATCGCATAGTAATCGGGCTACTCGGAGAAGATCGGGTCATGAATAGCAAAGACATAAAACGTGAAGAATCAGCAGTGATTCGAGTCGATCCAGATTACACATACATTCTCTCACCAACTACGAGGTTGAAGTCTAAATGCAGAAGAAAATCTTCGTCACGAGCATCTTCGCTTGTCTGAGTTTGGCAAATGCCACTCCGGACCAGCTGGAGACAGATTCGCCACTGGCATCTCCTCCTCGACGCCCTTCTCCTCCACCCCCACCCCCCCAGCCCGTTACTTATCATGGGGTATGTGTGCACAAGAGATCTAGACGAGGACAAGAACTGACAGTTTGCCTTGAATCACAGACATGTTATTATCATAAATATGCTTATCCTCCTTCTGCTCATGGCATCTGTGTAACCGACGACCCATCCGAATGGGCGTATTGCCACAGCGACCACGCGGTATCTTGCAACAATCTAAAGCGTATTGACCCGTCTACTGACCACTGATCAGTGTGCATATCACGGGAACGATTGTTCTTATCATATTGGCAAACAAGCGCGCTGTGACTAGAAATGAGATGCAGCCTGACAGCTGCGGATATTTTGGTTAGCATGACTCGACCTTGCTTTCAATATGGCCTTACACATGGCAACGGGAATCGGAATCGGCTGGGATATGTGTGTCGTTCATCGTCTACCGTCTTGGTACGGCCGACATGGGTCGACTAAGTATGAAAACAAATGTGCGGAACTGCTCCGCGATAGAGGTACGCAATAGAATCGGTACATTAAACCGTAACATCAACAATCATTTGTCGGGCTCATCCATCCCTTTTTTGTCCTGTGCAGGAATGATATATACTCTGTCAGCTAAGAAAAAAGTTCTCCATGACGTGAAGTGGTATTCTGGGTCGGAACAAAATTGAGATGGGTCGCCAGAACATCCCACTCTAGGCTTCGTGCACGTGGTTTCTGTCAAGTGGCAGAGCCCCAATCTCATTCCGTTCACCTCATGCGTTTCAGCTTCCTAGCTGGAGTTCTTGCGTCATGCCGAGTCAAGTCCCGTGTCCCGAAAAAAATTATACCGGGTCTCGAGTCAAGCATCCAGTCCGTCATCTCGGTGTTTCTCGGGCAGCCATATAGACGTGCCTCGGACCGACACACTTGAATCGTTGTTATATCTGACGAGCCCTGGTTCTTGCACTGGAACAGGAAACCAGCTACGGCCCGATTGCCCGGCTCGATTCAATGTCTAACTTATAACAAATAGCAATGATATAAAGCTATCCCTTTCTCTCGCGGAAAAATACGTACCACCACGAACATTACCTACCACGACGAGATGAAGCTCTTCTTACTATCACTTTTCTTGATTACTGTAATGGCCAAACCTCCTGCATGTACTATGCGAGACTTTGCTATACCAAGCTGTTGCTTTCTCGATGGACCGAACAAGATTCCTCGTGCTTGCGTAGCTTGTCAGTATGCTGACAGCGGTCCGCTTGTTAAACGAATGCTGACTCAACCAAAGGCAAGGGTAAAATCAAAAACTCAAAGGACATGACTAAGCAGTGTAAAAAGCTGGGAAGAGAGCCTCGGTGTTGCAATCCAGCGGTAACTATAGAGGCGATCGAAATTTGGATCTGTCCATCAATGTTAACTGCGTGCAGCTTGATCGATGTGTCATTCCCCCGACTTGAGGCTTTCGCGAAGGGGAACCAAGGACGAGTACTCGAAGCCAAGGAGGAAGATCGTGTACCGTGAGGACGTGTTGGGTTTCCATATTTGATCAGACATGTAATACGGATATCCTCTGATTCTAGTAGAATGAATTTGACGATATAAGAAACGTCGTGTCGATCGTGTTCGCATATCAGGCTACGAAGCTGAGCACGTTTGCCAGACAAGGTTGAATAGGTAAGCACGTGCACAAGTTAAACTTGAAGCAGGAAAGCGACCATGCAGAAAACAAGAGAGCATGAATCAAGTACGACCAAAGCCGGTCGCAACCCACAGATCAAAAACGACGGCGACTGGGAGGAGAATCAATCAAGACCCGATCCTGCAACAAGCAGAAGCACAGAGAAGCTCAAATGGAGAATAGCAAGAGAAGCAAAAATACTAAAAATTTTGAGGTTAATATAGAAGGGGCAAAGGATGAGTCTGGTGAGATACCGAATGGAACTTGTCGCTGTTATGACCAGGAAAGGAAGAAGATGAATGAGGAAGTGATGTGGAGGGTTTGTCCGGCAGCAACCTATCGCTCGCGTATGAGATCCTGTACCTCCTTATCGTCATCTCTGTCACCATATGCTATACACTCGAGTCAATCTTGCAAGCCGTCGAGTGCTCTTTCCAGATACGGGAAGGTGGAAGTATTCACAAATGATATGTATTTAAGAACATATCTTCTTCTGAATCCGAGCTCATAGCATTCGTTATCGTCCTAGCTATCTTGCTATCTTGCTATTCTTAGATATGATGGTTAAGGATCCGCTCCATATCTAGTTTCACATCATAACATCTATTCGAATCACCAATAGCATTCGAGTTGATTATTTTGACATCAACACCGTACGTAGTAGTCGTAGCGTAATATCTGCCTTCTGACCAAGATCTCATGTTGTTGATAACATTCCGTACTTGACTATCTGGGACAAACCCCGAGTAGTGTTTGACTTTTGTGGCGCTGTCCATTGATGAATGATAGGAAACTGCAAACTGAACCGATGCGGCAGTAGCTGTTTTAACAATTGGGAATAATACGGCAAGAAGCATTCCAGGATGAACCATGGTGGCTAGGAATGTCGATGTAGTCAAGAGAAGTGATTGAGTAGTCAGGTCTGGTTGCAGATGGAACAGATATTGCAATAGAGAGTGGATAACAAGTCCATTCACAGCAGCTATTTATAAGAAAAGTGGTTTGTCAACGATTTCAAGATCATTAGATCAGAATGTATCGATCATGTGTATATATTACAGCCCAACTGCAGAACAAAGCCGAAGTTCCGCTCAGTTTTTCGACAGAGGATCGATCTCGCGGAAGTTGATTCGACCGAATGAAATGCCGATATTAGAGCGACACTTTGGAACGCATGAACATTGCCGGCTGACACATGGAAACAGTGCCAGAGCAGGAACCTCACAGTCCTCCACCAATCTTTGAGCATGTTGAAGAGAAAAGACCAGGATAGGGCACCGGTTCAACAAGACTAGATTGGAAACAATGCTGAGATGGCAGTCGGGCTGAAAACTACACATCCATATCCGTAGCGTGCCCATGTATATCGGGCTCAGATGGCGAACTCGGTCCGAATATACAGGTTAAAGAGAAAAAGCTGTTCAAGATCACTGCTCTCAACTTCGTAACAGACACGAAGAGATCCACCTCTCCGTATATTTTACAACAGTAGCGGAAAATATGTCGTTGTATTGGAGAAGAGAAGGATTGATGGTGCAAGAATGAAGCCAATCATATAGTGGAAGCATTGAAAGGCTTCGCTCTCTACCAAATGATTCCGACAACGTTCATGATGTTGCCCTGCCGAGGTGCATGCTATTCGTTCCACTCAAGAGAAAGAATCAGGTTCCGAGTGACAGCAATTTGGAGGCTTTCGACGACTTTTTGTCGCGTCTTTGACGACGAAGTCCGACGAATGCCACCGAATCGCTACCAGATAAATGTTGCGAGTGATGAAATACCAATCTCAGACATGGTCCGGCGAATTCAGCCCAAAATGCACTTGAGATTCAGTCAGCCGACCGACTTTTAACTAGCACACACTCCAGGCATCTTTGCGGATTCACAGAAGTCAAATTACAGGTTGCATTGTTTGGGACTAGAGAGAGCTGAGAGCAAAATGAAACAAGGTCAGCATGAGAATCAAGCAAACGAAGTACATATTTCGATGCAATAAGAAGTGATGCCCCTGGTAAGAAACGAGGCAATCACCTGCCAGTTTACTACAACGACAACTTAACATCGGACTGATCAAGATGCTTGTTCCGAAGGTCGTGCTCATCATTTCTTTTCTCTCTATAGCCGAGACATTAGCCTTGAGGAGCAGATATACTACACGATACTGGGACGACACCCACCAGCTCAAGAAAATTGCCCGTAGAGGCAAAAATGTCCCTGAAAATCAGATACAAAATGTTCTGCATGGAATAGGAGGCTGGACAATGCAGACGTGCAGAGCTTACGTCCAAGGCACGACACTCCAGGTAGAAACCATTGAGCCGTTCAAGGACAGGCTCCACGCTATTGGAGCACTTGCTGAGATGGCAGCTATCATGAACCAACATGTATAGAGACACGTTTTGGTGAGTAGTCCGGATTACTTATCTCTGTAACGATATTCCATTGCTAATCCAGACGGATAGACTTGTCATTCAAGATGAACGGAATCAGCCATGCCCGGAAATTGGTGCAGCGACAGGATGAAATACTCAATGCGACAAAGTAATCACTACCCAATGTGTCAAACAGAGAAGTTTAGAGTTAGTACTAAAGAATACTATTCCCCTTAAAGAATATGTACCTTCTTTAGCTACATAGTTAGCTACAATAGTCAGTTGCTTTAGACATCGTGTTGAATTTGGTTGTTTACTCTACTGTCTGCTTGATTGTAGAACCTACTCACAAGCTTCGTTGCACTCTACTCTGCTCCTTTCCTGAGAAAATCAACCTTTGGTTCACTGTATTACCTGTCAGACGAGTGGATCTTAACAAATCCATTTCCGGTAGAGTTATCTTGGATTTCGAACCACAACTTGGTCGTTGTCCGGAAAAAAGAAGTGAGAAGTTACTTTAGATTTCACGCTACAACCTGGTTGTTATTCGGAAAACAGAAGTGAGGGTAAGTCCAGCAAACTTTTCTACGAACCAATGATCCTTAGAGACTGATTAAGAATGACAGACGCACAGATACCATACATCGTTCAAGTTCGATATCATCGACTTCCCTCCCGACATAGACAGGGTGATTTCGTATCTCGCGGTCAAGGGTTTCCAGTCGTATCTGTCCAATCCAAAAGGTGCAAACATGAACTAGAGGTCTCGTCCCTCTTTCATCTCAAAATGATCTTCATATCATCAAAACCCATCCCACAACATGAAACATTCGGACCGAGAACAATTCGCTCCGTCAACTCTTGCGTTCCACATGAGACGTTTGCGCGAAATCGGTCCGATTGTTGAAGAAAAGGTGACTGCTTAAGTTCCAGTCTTCGTGTTGTACTAGGGTTAGCTTATGCACTCGTATCAGCATCATCGTGATTCAGACAGCATATATGATCCTCGGAGGCAGTGTTGTCTGTGAGGGTTACAATACTGAACTGTGAAGAGGCCACAAATCGAGAAAATCTCTATCGCAGCTTAAATGGAGTCGTTCTCCGCAACAGTCAATCGCTCGTGCAACAATCTTGGTCAGCGTTTGCGGAAACAGACTGCGTGCAATTCCGGATTGTCTGTTAATCTTGGTCAATTGCTGGGTGGACTCATCTGTTACATACTTGCATAGACTCTTAACTAGTATTTGTTAGCTAAAGCTACATCATCTTTCTATTGGCCTAGAAGCTCACGCGAAGCATATGTACATCACGCTCAAATTTGACACTACTTCTCTGCTACCGAAATTGTACCATAGTCCGTCCACAATTGTACGCTACAAAGATATAAAGATACTCTGATCCCTTACCAAACTCTTGTTCATTTTACTACCACAACCTTCCTATCTTCCATTGCAAGTCGATATCTGCTTCAATATGGTGAAATTGGGAACATCTTTACTTGTTATCCTTCTTGCAGCTACACAAATCCACGCGGCACTAGTTCGATTTATCATTGGCTATCTCGACGATAACGAAGAACCTCAGCATACTACTCGAGCACGTAGAGTTCCTATTCGGACTCACGATGCTAAAGAAGCTGCTAACAATATGTTGTCTTGGTCTAATAACAAGTATCGAGCAAGATGGGATGCGAATACCAAGTACTTGGAGATTTGGAATATAAATAACGTACAAAGCAACGAGATTGATAGTACAGTTGCTGATATGCGTCAGATACTTGATTCGCATATCTAAGTAGTAAGTGGCGTACTTTTGCGTCACATTGCATTAGATTGCTAATTATACCGACTTAGCACGAAGGGTATGAATCCCAGACAATGTGTTACAGTCGAGTATGCTAAATAGGATTTTATATTCTGAGGTCGAACTTGTCCTAGACCTTCGCTTTGTCGATGTTCAATGGGGTTACCATATCTTCGATGTGTCTCTTGCAATGAGCTATAACTCTATCTTTCTTCTTCTTCAGTTAGTCCGGTCTAGAACTACGTAGCTATCATACATGTCATACATCTCTTGAGCATGCCGTGTCAGAATCTCTTGACCCGTATACCAAACCAGACAATTGAACATTTCCTACGATAGTTTCCTAAGTATTTGAAGCCCATGATCTTCTATCTATCCAGCGTATAAGATCAACGACTAAACATATCTTTGGAGACCAGCTGGAGAGCTAACGAATTTAACAGTTTGATCATGATGAATTGATTGATTGCCTCGATCGACTACACTTCCACGAGCTATAAAGCATTCTATGTGGAACAAGGTACGACTTGCAAATCACTGAACAATACGTTACGAAACCGACGCAAATCAAAGAGCAGCTGATTGAATTGTATAGATATGGAAGAATAGCTTGACGAGTAGCTAACCACGACTGAGCTCTGATGTAGCATCCAACCAAGTTACTTTTCGCATTCGTTATCTATCCTATTGCCTCCACCTGTAACTGTTGATAGATAGTACAGGTAGGGCCAGATTAATAGCAAAACCCAAATTCAACTGACCCTGCGTTGAACAAGAGCTTGCATACGGTCCAGAAGCGCTTGATGGTCATCGTCCTCGTCTTGCGGTTCAATGTTCCATACTTTGACGTAAGGTGTAGTGCCAGACCGGCCAAGTGTAGCCGAATACTGCCTTCCTGACCAAGTGTAGATGTTGTCTTTAATTTCATTAAGATGTCTTTGTGGCGTTTCTACCCAACGAGTAGTAGTATGAATTTCAATGTTTGCATCCTTCCACGCTGCCATGTATTGGATTTTAGCAGCAAGAATCCTGACGCTGAAGAAGATACAAATCAATAGAGAAGCTTTCATGTGAAACATGAAAGCTGCCTTATTGTAAGAATGGTATATAAGAATGGATGGTCGACTGACGGAAGCCTATTTGTATTCTTCATGCTAGATAGAGTTGAGGTTGGAAGCGTACTTCTCATATATGATTGCAACGCATTCAGAAGAAACCCGGTTTGAAAATGTGCTCGAAAGACGAATAGAGCAGGCATACTCTGTCCTGTGAGGCATTCAGCTAGGGAACTCCGTAGAAGGCCCGAATCTATGTCGAGGTAAGTTTTCCTATCGATCGATCTGAATTCACTCTATTCATATCTCTCGAAGCATGATCCGCTCCGATTTGCTTAAACATACTGTCGGCCATTCTTGCTCTTCAGACACAATTTGAAACGCGGAATATGGTATTGCGGAACGGAATAATGCGGGACAAGTTTGCGGATCTTAGAAATGCGGAATAGATCTGCGGAATGAAGTATAATGACGATCAGGAGTCGAGTATATGCAATCGGACCCACCCATGAAGTCCACACGCGAAAGTCCACAATTGGGAATTACTCGGCTTATTGGGCATCCGCTCTAAGAGCAAAATTATGTTTATCCGTAACATAGACTAGTATGGAATAGTATACGCTAGATACGGAGCAGTAACGTTTGTCATTCCAGAATTTGTTTGCATAGTTAGAGAAGAATGAAGATAGGCCAAACGAGACTTACAAGAACTAGATAAGACAGTCTACTCTCAATTATAGAAAGAATCCTCCATAGATATGGTAATGACCCTCAGCAAGTCAAAGTTTCCTTTCTTAGTCCGAACTTGGACACTCGACTAGTGTACTTCCGTCATTGTAATGGATTCTTTTACATTGCCTACCATGTCTAGTTCGACAACTTCCTTTCTCACATTCTTCATACCAACTCTGGTCATTTGCCGAACAACAGCCTCTGCCTCCGCGACCGCAACTATCACAAGTCTGAAAAAGTGTTAAATTCTACACCAAAACAAGAATACTACGTGACTCACTCCTAGTGAACGCCAGGCTCTTCTTTCTAGATCAGAACCTTCTACTGAGACGGAAACAAGGGAGAGTAAAACGAGATGAGAAATCAAGCTGATCTTCATGTTGATGCCTTTCAGGACTGATATCAAGTCGTTCTGTAGATATTTATTTCGGTGTAAAAATCACTTATCAGATTCTGAATGATATCTCGACTCTTATACTAGTCCTAAAGTGATAAAGAGCATTGTATTTCACAAGTCCTCTAGTTCTACATCAAGTTTCGTTCTATAAAGATCAGGTCATGCATGTTTTGATGCCGGTACTACAGTGCTCTATCAGACCGTATCGTCAGCGGTGGAATTTCCTCTGTCGGGCCGTATAGTCAGCGACAAAATTCCTTTCGGTCCGAATTATGAACGGTGAATCTTCTGTCCGACCGTACCATCGGCGGTAGAATTTCTCTGTCGGGCCGTATTGTCAGCAACAGAATTCCTTTGTCGGTCCGCATTATGAGCGGTGAATCTTCTGTCGGACCGTACCATCGGCGGTACCGATCCGCGAACGGAGGCGGGTGCGTTTCCTAGGTGGTGTTTCATACCATAAGACATGCACTAAACTTTAGCAATTGAGTACTTCAAAGTCAGAAGCACACACTCATGGCCTCAGATGATTTAAGATGATATGAACATGCAGCAGAGATAGACCATACTGTAGCGTTCTGACGCTCGGCTCCGCCCTGAAACTTAGCAACTTCCTTCCGAATATCGACGCTTCATCCGAATAGGCGATCCATACAGTCTCTGGTACATGGAGATTGATGACACCGATGTCCGAATGAAGCCTTTGCTACTATCTCGTCGTCGGTCTCTTCGGGCCGAAGCCGGGATGTGTAAGAATATAGTCCATCACAGTCGAGTCCTACGAATCCTATCTAGACTCGTCCTATAAGACCGACATGTCTGCGTGTTCTGAGAATTCCATCAACTGATTTGGTTTCTCAACATGCTTTATCTCAAGACCGCAATTCTAGCCTCTTTGCTGTTATTGTTTGTCGATCCTATTGGCGCTACTATTGTCAGATTCATGGTAGCATGGGTAGACGCAAATGGAGAGCCTCAACATACTACTTCATCCCGTCATAATACTATCACATCATCTACTGCGCGCACTATTGCATCCAACATGTTGAGTTGGTCTGATAACAAATACAGAGCAAGATTCAGAGCAGGTCCTAATATCCTTGATATTTGGAATGTAGATCCTGTTGATGAAGATGATATTGCTAGCACAAAGGACGCAATGAGCAACACTCTTGATCAAAATATCTGATTCAGCTGCACGAATCTCAATCATAAGAACGAATTCCTACCTGAGAGGACCCCACGGAACGCGGTATACTCCGGCCCATTTTGTATGACATTAGGGTTGTCAACCCCAAACCTGGACACCCGTCCCTATACACCCGTCCTTCTTCATCAAAAAAAAAAAAAAAACTTTGGAAGGCAAACTTCTTTTAGGGTCTTAACCCTAATAACCCCAAAAATGCAATTATAATTATAACTAAGAGGTTAGTCGATATATTTTAGAATGAAAGTTTATAATTATAACTAAGAGGTTAGTCGATATATTTTAGAATGAAAGTTTACTATGGCCTGTTTTAAGGATAGGGACAGCAGTGACGTTCCAAATCGAAGGGTTAGGGTTAGGGTTAGGGTTAGGGTTAGGGTTAGGGTTAGGGTTAGGGTTAGGGTTAGGGTTAGGGTTAGGGTTAGGGTTAGGGTTAGGGT